>QAOA01008791.1:93145-163962 GCA_003255065.1 Cercis canadensis
CCCCCCCCCCCCCCCCCCAAAAAAATTTCAATTCTCTCATTTTTTTCTCTCTTCCCTCTGCAATTCTCTCTTCCACCCTCTGCAACTCCATTTCCTAGTGGCGTTTGAGGTTTTTCCAGCGGCGGCAAGCGGAGGATAATGGTTGGGAAGCGTATTTGACTTGCTTTGGAGATGAGGTAAGTCGAAATCCCTTTATTTCCTCTTTTCAATTATTCTTTGAGTTAAATGTGAATTTGTGTGTGTTTTTGGATGAATTTGATTGTAGTTTTAGGACATGTTGTTGATTCTCATACATATGAAGATTTTTTTGAATAAATTTTGTTAGGGCATTTGTTTGTGATTGCTGGAAACAAAGAGCATGTGGGACTTGAGCCATGTTTTTAATATCCAAATCACCTTCACTTATGCCAAAGAAAAACAAATCACCTACCTCTGACTCTTAATGCTTCCTAAGTTATTGTAATTCACCCAACTGACATGAAGGTCCATCTTTTGTGTTTTGGATTGAAAGAAATCATTTAAGGTATTTTTCATCAAAAAATCTGGGATTTGTCATCTTTTTTGGAATCAGAAACTAGTAGTCATATTTCCTTACAATGTGAAGTTGCTTGGCAGATTTGGCATAAGTATTTTGTTATTTTTGGTGAGCATTGGGTTCGGCTGGAAATACTGAAACATTTTTCGTTCTGTTCATTCTTTAGGTTCTGGTATTTTTGGTGAGCATTGGGTTCGCAGGGGCTTGGTGTATTTGGCTTGGTGTAATTTGTCTTGGATGGCGATGATGGCCTATCACTGTACCTGTTGAATGTAAACTCATTTAATTTTTTTTGAAAAGCTGTCGCATAGAAATTTTTTGATGCTTTACATTGGAAATAATTGAAAATGGGACCTTTTAATGGAGCTTGGAGGAATTTCTAGCTTGTCTTATGTTATGCTTTTGTTTTGTTAAGGATGTGAGTTATGTGTTTTGTAGCTTGTTACGTGGGGCATACTGATATTGGGCATAGACATCTTGTTTGAAAACTAGCCAGGCCTTCCTATTTTACATAAATTGTTATCTTCAATTTCTAGCCTCTTCTACTGTGCAAGAACAGATATTTGAATTATGATACATTTGTATTTGGTGACTATGGGTAATAGATTTTAGGTGTTCTCATTTCTAGCCAAAGTATCTTGAAGCATATTGTCTAATGATGTCTTATTCAACAGTTCACCAAATTTCAGAGGGGTTATGTATCTTACTGTGAACTGTTATTGGGTCTGAATTTATTTGTTATGAAGTCATTGGTTAGAATTGAACAATGCAATTACATGTTAATATGTGTAGATACCTAATCATTTTGGCCTATTGCTTTCAGGCCCATACTACCAAATGCCTACATCATCAAATCTCCATCTTCCTTCTTCCCATCATATCCTTTAATCATCCTCTATAAATAGTTTTCAGCAACAGGTATAAAGACTTTTGTTTCCCTTAGCATTTACTATTCTCTTTAATCCATTCAAGCCAATGTAATGATAGCCCATCCTAGTCCTCCACAAGCTATAGGCTAATACGGGCCAAACCACTTTTTATGTTTTTTTATTTGTATTGTATTTATTTGAAATTGGGCTATAAATTAACAACACTTTGATCATTTTTCTTTTGGTTGTGTTTAGATGGGTATTTCTAAAATTCACAAAAATTTAAAATGTATGTAATTAAAATACTGCATTTCAAATGATGGAATTTATAAAATACTTTGTTTGTATCAATTTTATTATAAAAAGAGGAATTCATCCCAAAAAAGAAAAAAAAAATCAAAAATCAAAGAAACACATTGAGTCAACTTGTCACAAACTCACTTAGTCAACTCACACTCAAATTTAATATTAGCAAACTCAGTGAGCTAACCTGTCACAAACTCACTAAGTCAACTTGCTCAAATTAACTGAGTCAACTCACTATCATTGTTAAAACATGCAGCAAGTTTGATTCTCTTGTTCAGGAACTCTTGCTTGTTGCTTGTTTTTCTTTATTTGTTTCTTGAGTTGCCAATAGTTGACAAAGGCTTGGTTCTATTTTTAGAATGAGTTTAGCTTAAGCTTGATAGAGAACTTCACCATTTTTGTGTGTGTTTGGTGAAAGGAGGAATAGGAAGGAAGAGTTGTTCGCGTCAGTGGCGGTGCGGGTGGACGGCAACAGCGATGCTGGTGGGTGGTGGCACTGGCTAGAGGAGTGCTAGTATGGTGAACAAGAGGGAGATGAGAGGTATTGCGAGAGCTTAGGGTAGAAGGAGAGGAGGAGACTCAGAGTGTGAATTTGAAACTTATTATATTTTGAGTGAATTAAAAATATATTATATTGAAACTTTAAAAGTCACTAAAAAAATACATTAAAATTTTGAGAATACTTTTAAAAATTACACAAATAAGATAATTTAAAAGTAACATTTAAAATATACTCGAAAAATACATTACACTCTACAAATACCTCATCCAAATACACCATTTATGATTTTCGGCCTATTTGGGCTAAATTGTTAATGAACTTAATTCTTAAATCCTAACTAAACCAAAATAGATAAATAGTATGTATAACACATTAACAATAACACTTAAAGTCTCAAACAAACACATATTAATGTTGATAAACAAGTCCAAATAAAGCAAATAACAGTACACTAATTTAACCACCAATTACATACTAATTAAAGTTCTCAATTCTTATAATAATTGAGTAGTTTTATAATTTCACTTTNGTCTTAAACAAACACATATTAATGTTGATAAACAAGTCCAAATAAGCAAATAACAGTACACTAATTTAACCACCAATTACATACTAATTAAAGTTCTCAATTCTTATAATAATTGAGTAATTTTATAATTTCACTTTACTTATTCTTAATAAAATTTAAATTTAAACTCTTAACAATACAATGTAGAATCTTAAATTTTGAAAGATAATTGAGGAATTAAGCCAAATAACATAGTCTTATTAAAAAGAAAAGGGTTAGCCTGGCCCAAATTTAAATAAGCCACTGGCCCACTCGAACCGATGGGCCGATTCTATTTGTGCTGAAATTTTTACAACTCTTTTTTTTTTTTTTGGCTTAAAAATGAAATCAATGAATGGTTCATGAAGGGAGCCGAGACCAAAATGCCGCCTCCGCAGTCAGGCGCTTAATCCAAAGGGAGAAACCATTGATCCTGAGACCTAGTATTGCAAATTTTGCAAACAGATCAACATAAAAAGAATAATAAATTTTCATTGATGCTTTACATTACAAAAATTTCTGGAATTTCCTCTATGAAATACTGAGAGGAAATACAATAGGAATATGATGAAGCCCATAAATCAATGGAGCATGTATGTGATTGCCAACGCCACCAACATAAGAAGGTAGGCGATTCCTTGATCAATTGCAGAACCATCGCTGGTTGGAGCAGGTGCAGGAGAAACACCTAGATTCTGAGCTTGCCCAAGTTGAGAGATTACCAGCAGCACCAAAACGATAACTGGGAAAGCGGTGATCCTCAAAGATCTCATTTTCCGAGAAAAGAAACTGAGAAAATTCTGGGAAACTGAAGGAGAAAATCAAACACAACTGAAAATGGAAAAGTGAGAAAATTTGCGAAGATGAGAGAATGGGATTGATGAATGGTATTTATGGGTAGAGAGAATTAAGGAATAGGGAGAGGGAGAAATTTCAAGGAAAGAGGTAAAAACTAAAAAGGAAAAGATTGTTTGACCAAAAACTCTGGAGGAACGCGTCGGCAACGCGAGAGCGACTCGGTTGGTGGCTCATTGACTACTTGAAAACATTAGAATAAGGTGAATTGTGACCTAATAATGTCTATTACCTCGTGGCGTAAAAGCGGATTCTTTTGAACAACTTGCAAATTCTAGAATAGTTGACAGGTCAGAAAAAGTTTTGCAATGACTTCTTTGCCCTGTGAAAGAAAGAAATCGTCGTTGACCTCTCTAGAGATCTTATTGAGCTTTCCAATAACTGAATTTGGGCTTGACCTGGTCCAACAAGCCTGAATCTTCTATTTACTTGAAGGGATTTGGATCATACACATATTTGTCCTGCTTCTACACCATTCACATATAAATAGCACTCTCTCCCAACAAGTATAATCAATTGGACTCACTAGTCACTACTACTTCTACACCATTCACCATTCACATATAAATAGCAGTGTTCTAAAAATCGGACCGGATCGAGCAGGTTGACTAGTTCAACTGGTGCCTGATCTAGATTCTAGTTCGGCTAGGGGGGTTAAACTGTAAAGTGGTTAAAACAGTGAAAACTAGAATGAACTGGTGAAACGGTCCGGTTTTACATAACTGAACGGTTCATTAATTTATTTATTTTTAAGTTGAATCGTTTTGAATAAAATCTGAAAATATTCTATCAAAAGATTTGAACCCTCTTCCTTTAGGAAAGAGATAAGAGGCTTGAATCATCAAACTAATGCTTCTTTTATGAATAAATTTACATTATAATTTACTTATTCATATTTAGATCATATAATAGATAAANTTGCTACCAAATCAATATATATATATTTTTTTTCAACTTTAAAGTATAATGTACTATACTTTTTTTAGTTACTTAGACATCTTTATTTTAAATTTACACTTATATGTATTTTTTTATACATCTTTAATGCTTTGTTTTAATTGTATTTAGGCTTAATTGTAATTTTGGTCCCCCTATTTTAACCACTTGAACGTTTTGGTCCCACTTCTTTAAAAATGAACTATTGAGTCCCTCTATATTCATAAAATGTACAAGTTTAGTCCATTTATCTTTAAGTCAAAATTCTTAGGTTTATTTCAAGGTGTAAAGTTCTTTGATTCAAAATCCTACCGTTCAGATTGAAGTGCTACATCTTGTGAACCTTCTCACTAAATTTGAGCTCAATCTAATGGTGAAACTCAACCCAAAATATCAAAATCATAAGTTTTCATCTAACCAAAAATTTAGACTTATTCACCGTTAGATCGAGCTAAAATTTAATGGAAAGATTCACAAGACGTAGCTCTTCAATATGAATGGTGGGTTATGAATCATGGAACTTTACACCTTGAAATAAACCTAAGAATTTTGACTTAAAGATAAATGAACTAAATTTATACATTTTATGAATATAGAGTGACTCAATAGTTCATTTTTAAAGAAGGGGAACCAAAACATTCAAGTGGTTAAAATAGGGGGACCAAAATTGCAATTAAGCCTATATTTATATAAAAATTATATTTATGACGTCACTAGTCTGACTGTTTGGTCCAACCGATTCAACCAGTGTTCATCCTCTAAAATGATTCACTCACTAGTCTGATTTTTAAAACATTGATAAATAGCACTCCCTCCTAACAAGTATAATCAATTGGACTCACTATCACTCAGATTTTGGTCTGATCATGTAATATGACTTTTGTGACTTTTGTTGATGGGAAATGCTGACATAGCAATACATTATAAAACATTGATATGAACTTTAAGTTAAATGCATGGTTCATATGAAATGAACATGAGTCATGTAACATGATAAGGATACTTTAAGTTAAACGTATGCTTCATATGAATTGAACATGAATCATGTAACATGCAGTGATACTTTAAGTTAAATGCATTGTTCATAGCTAACTAGACTGTAGATCATTTAATTACAAGACTCTCCTTGCAAAAAGAGAGTATTGTGTTCGATGTCTTTTATTGACAAAATGAGTGTCTCAAAGTATTTTTTCACACAAAGCTACAACTGTGTGTGCTTCGACAGCAACTCCTCTAGAGCAGTTATGACTCACTCCAAGTTTAGTAAGTTAAGTTTGATAAGTTTAACGAGTTTGGCTCCACCTTTGACATGACAAGATCTAAATCCTTGTCACTCTAACCATTAAACTCTTCACCCTGATATTGACTTAAGCTTCAAAGTGAACATGTCTAGCTCGAGCTTTGTCTTTGAGGGTATCATACTTCAAAGCTATATTTATCTCTTTTGAAGTTTGACAAAATTACATAACCATTTTTTTCTTATGAAATTACAAATGCTTTTTATATTTAAATTTTCTTATGACAATTTTTTTTTGATAAATATCTTTTATCTTAAATTTTAACCCGTTAAATATCTTTTTCAAATTGTACTAAAAGCAAAGAAAGTATTTATAATTTTAAAATAAAAGGAATGCTTATATAATTTCATAAATCTCAATCATAATTTACTCTTTATTGGTTCCTCTTTACTGCAAACCTCTTCCCCTTTTCTGCAGCCGAGTGGTAGTGTTCGTGTAAAATTTTACCCAACAGTGAGATATATACAGAAGCTCTAGACTCATGCGGCTGAGTTTTCTTCAGTTTCCGTATATAAGCTCCCCAATAGAAGTCCCACATCGACTCGAACTGTAGACATTAAAAAGTTTATATACAATAGCCCGGTAAGTCAGGACGTCCCTTCGGGGACATCCGATAAAATTGGAACGATACAGAGAAGATTAGCATGGCCCCTGCGCAAGGATGACACGCACAAATCGAGAAATGGTCCAAATTTTTTTCCCTTTATATCCAATTTGATCTCTGATTTCGAAGTTCATGATTTCTGCAATTTTTTTCTTTTTCCCAATTTGATCTCTGATTTCAGAGTTCATGCTTCCTCAGAGAGATTCAACAAACGATTTCTTCCCTTATATCTTGGTGGGTTCTCTGTTATATGTTGGAGATCGATCTTCAAAGATCAAATTTTTAGCTTAGTTACTCTCTTTGGTTTTGGAATGCCATCTGGGTGTGCCATTTTTCTTGTTATTTGCTGTGTCTATTTTCTTCTTATTATATAGCTTCCATTTTAGTTCATGGGCTTGGCTTCTTAAGTTTCTTGTTCTTGGTTTTTCCTTCCTCCTTGTTTCTGAACTATATCACTGCTGATAAGTTTCTTGTTTTTGCTGTGTCTATTTTCTTCTTATTATATAGCTTCCATTTTAGTTCATGGGCTTGGCTTCTTAAGTTTCTTGTTCTTGGTTTTTCCTTCCTCCTTGTTTCTGAACTATATCACTGCTGATAAGCTTATTGTTCAAAAATTGGAATAGAATTAGTTGTTAGAAAATTGGGTGTACTATAAAGTGATAAAATTTATTCATATATGATTATATGGAGAGCTTGGTACATCTTACAAAAACACATAGTCATATTGAAATAGGAGACTACTGGACTACTGTATTTATTTTAGCACTAACCCGCATCCTTGGGACAAGGATTACTAACATAAAGACCATGACTCTTTGACTCGTATAACTTGACAGATTAATGAGCTCCTATAAGGGACACTAGTGCCTTGTTTCATGGAACTAGTGCTTAGTGCCTTGTTATATGTAATAGTTTCGATCCTAGAAAATTCTGAATTAACTTCTAACAATAGTATCCCCATGTGGATTTTATGTTGTAAATGAAGTTCAGTATAGTACCAGACCAAGAGAAGGGTTCAGCAAAGGTAAGGGAGTAAAATAGAGTCACTATTAAATTTGGAATTGTTTAGGTGTGACGGGGGGATATTCGCAACCTATATTCTCAGATATTCACAGATTAATCTTGGTGATATCAACTTCCACTTTTGTAAGATATGAAATTGCAGCTTCAATTGGATATCACAATTATGAATGAGTTTGTTTATGATGTAACTTACTTTTTTAGGTCCTACTTGGCTATTGAGACATGTTGATTCTAAGTGGTTGGCTTGATGGCTAAACTGTATTAAGTTAAATACTTAGTTACCTTATCTATCATGTGTCAGCCATTAATCGGCACAGTAATGTCTTGTAACAGGACAGTAATGATATCTAACTCCTTCCATAATGCATGTCTGCTTCTCTGGTTTTACATCAGTTAATTTGCAAAATGGTAATTTCTGTCTCTAAGTATGTAGTCAGGAACATAACTCTCTAACCTTACCACAATCTTATATTTGTTGAGTGGAACTTCGCATCTCGTTGTTTTCATGACTTTAATGTACATGATTAATCTGCTTTTCCTTATGGATGCTAATTGATAGCTTCTGTCTGAAATGTTGTGTTCCGAATTCAGGGAAGAGTATCATGCAAAGTGTTTGTGAATATAGACAACCAAAGAATTGTCCATCAAGACGCGTAGTCTGTAATTTTGTTTGCATCTTTATGACAAATGAGAGATGCATTTCTGTGTATCTATGTATTTGAATCTCACATGACATCTCATCAAGCTTTCTTCAACACCTGTGAGATTGCATTTGAGTCTAGTTCTACTACCTTTACTGTCATACACACCGACACCTTTTATCACTTGATTGAATGATTAAGTCACCCCAGTTTTGTGTGTGGAGAGGTTTAATCCATTTGTAAGTAAGTGGGATATAGGAGGTGATATTGGAGAAGCATTTTCAAAATAATGAAAACATTCATGCTTTGGTTTCCAGGCAATAGACTATGCATTTTATTGTTCTTGCCTAATAGAGTTTGCTTTTAATAACTGTAATACATGTAATTTATTTACAAGGGATTATGTAGCTCTATTAAATCTCTTACCAGGCTTATGTTATGCTGAACTGTGATACTTGTAGTTTTTTAATATTAAAATCTCTCTGTTAAAACTCTGTTAGAGATTTGCTTGTTGGTTACTCATGAGTCAGTTCTGTTAAAACTTAGAGAAGTAATAATCAGTTTTGGCCAAACAGTGATTACACAAGTTATAACAGAAAATAAGCCCCAAGAGAGGCTACTGATATAGCTTTTTTTTCCCGTGGTTTATTTTCCTTCATTTTTAGAAAGGAAGAATGAAAGATTTAAGTTGTGGATACTGTGAATGAAGCAAGTGCATTAACACTAAAGAGTTATTACTTAAACTCCGTGAATGATTGCATGCAAATTTCTAGTTGTGAAAGGCTGAAGGATTAAGGTAACCATGGGAAATCAATCACATCAAGAGGTAGTGCCATCAAAAGTTTCTGGGTTGACATTGTCATTGCTTTCATATTCTATTGCCAAAGAATATGTTACCAACTTACCAGCAAGATTTAGAACAGTTCCCTGAAAATCCCTTAACATTTGGGACAATATATCAATTATTGCTACTTTTTAATAGTGATTATTGTTTGGTTTATCAAGATTTTCAACATCGAACAAGCTAGCTATCTATATATATATATATATATAGCTTGTTTGGAAAATATTCTGAAGTTCTGGAACATGAGAATAATAAGATTTTTTTTTGTTTAAATTATAGAACATAGGTTTTCAAGAGCACGATGCAATATGTCTCATAATTTTGAAACATGCTCATGTGCATGCCTAATCCTATTCAAATGGAGAGAATTCTGAAACAAATCTTATTCTATTTTCTTGTCACATGCATTCTAAGTTTCTAACTCAACAATTTCATCTCCACCACTTAAAACAGAAGCAAGTTCAGTTTGCATGGACGTCTCAGAATCTTCATTCAGTTCATGTCTCTCCCACATGTTGCTCATTTTATTGTATATTTCAAGCATTGTTGGCCTTTTATCTCGGAAGAACTGAAGACAATCCAAAGCAACTCTGAGGAGACTAAAGATTTCATCTTCATACCCTTTCCCAATCAGAGTTTTATCAATGGCATCATGGAAATTAGAAGGATTACAAGACCAAACAGTTATTAGCTTAAATTCCCTTCCTGTAATTAGCTCAAAGAGTACAGCTCCGAAGCCGTAGACATCTTTCTTCTCAAAACCCGTCTCATTATTAGACCCATTTTCTACAACAGAAATAGTATAATTGTTCTGATTTATAAACTTGGCCTCTGCAAAATTGGATAATTTGGGCTCGAAATTCTCATCTAGCAAGACACATTTTGAAGTTATGCTATGATGAACTGTAAACAAGCTATGATGAAGCCAAGATAAGCCTCTTGCTATCCCAAGTGCAATTCTAACCCTCATAGGCCATTCCAATCTCATACCATCACTTACCCAATCTGAAAGCCTTCCATTTGACATGTACTTGTACACCAGAATCCTTTCCTTTCTTTCAGCTCTTTCGTTGCAGAACCCTAGCAGAGGAACTATGTTTCTGTGTCTGTATCTCCCAAGAATCATAATTTCTAAATCAAACTGTTCCTTGAACAGCTCAGAATCATAGGGTCTCTTAACTGCTAGAAAGCAGCCATTTGGTAGCTTTGCCTTGTACATGATCCCCATCTTTCCCACTCCAATGGCATTGTCTACACTAAAGTATTCAGTTACATAACAAAGTTCTATGAAGTTCATTCTCCAAGTCAAGTTTTCCTCCTCAGTTATCTGTTAATGCAAGCCACCATTTATCAATGATGACACCAATATATTTCAACCGTAGTTCTTTTATCATTGTATCATATATACCAAGAAACATCTATGTTGAACAAGGTAACAGCATTGAAGATGTATACATGGTATTTACAGGTTTGAAAGGAAAAAACAAAAACAAAAAAAACAAATACCTGTCTGCTTCTTTTCTCTAGAAAATCCACTGCAAGCGATCTGCATGGCTGAATAGCAACAATTGATTATCAATAGAAGGCATAATATTTCAACATCAAAGTAGTATTTTTTTAAACATTATATATCTTCTTAACATAAAACCTTGTATTGAAGTTGAACCATGCAAGAACATAAGAATATTTTTACATCAGTTCAAACAAAGGGAGAGAGTACCTCTTTGTTTCCTTTCTGTACCATCTGCACAGACAGCGGTTTGCACATCTGTTTTGAGTCCTTCAGTTCTTTCTTGCTCTTCTTTTTCATCTGCTTCAATACTTGTGCCCAAGGTACACAATAGGATACATATATAACTATGACAGAAGTTATTGAAAAAATTAATCCAGTATTGAGACCTTCCCTAAATGACTGATGGAAGTAGTCACAGGGTTCCAAATGATCATCACCATGACCTGCCATAGAGAGAGTAAACAATGACCACAAGAAGGTGTGTATCAGAGTAACACTGAAGCTTCTTGTTTCAAAAGCCATTTCAATACTAAAGAGTTTTCTGACACGAATGGTTAAAATATTGGGCATGTAGAAACCAGCAAGTACATATTGAAGATGTTTAAGCCTGATTACTGAAGGAGGTGGGTTGTTTTTATACATAATTGAGTTCTACACTGCAGTCATCGTTTGACTTAAAGACTTAAAGACTTTAAAGACTGCCAATTGTTTTGGTTGACTACGTCATCATTTTCCTTTTCCATTGCAGAAAGAATGTAACATCACCAATATATAAAGCAGTTTCCTGGAATTTTCGCAAAGATTTCAATGTCAATAGTCTCCAAAATTTTGCTCTTGTGTAGACTAGTAATAGGGTCATAGTCATATATAGTTAATCTTTCACAAAGATTTTACAATGAATGAGAGAGAGAATTTGCAATGTAGAACTCAATGTGATTACCTTTGATATAGGATATGAAATCTTCAACCTTTTGGTTTTCTCGAAGTGTGCAAACTATCTTTAACTTGGTTTGGTTTAAATATGGAGTATTTTTGTACCAAAAAAAAATTGGAGTATTTCCCACAAAACTCCACTCACACATAAATAAGTTTGAGATAGAGTATAAATTTTCGGCAAGTACAATTGTTGCAACTTAATATAGTTGTCAGTGACAACATCACTTGTCACTTAAGATATTCATTTGCATCAACAGTATAACTTCTTGTGATGTTAGTTATTATATCATTGAAACTACTATATAGTGATGATAATTATTGTTAATGAAAATAACATATAGTGGAAAGTATTGGCTCATTGACTTGAATATTACAATTTGGCAACAAATTTACATATTTATCACATTTTCTAACTTAATTACTTAAATATTACAATTTTTAANATCACATTTTCTTACTTAATTACTTAAATATTACAATTTTTAAAAAATTTAAAACTAAAAATTAAAAGAACTTCAGCGATGTGGGGCTCACTAAATGCTCTAGTTGTCAACTGGCGTGTCCCTGCTAGACATGCCGACTAGCAGCTGGCGTGTCCAACAGCGTGTTGGGTATACCAGTATGCAAAGAAAAATGGTTAAAAGGGAATGAAAATGTGAAAGAAGGATTAGGATTTAGGAGGGAAAGAAATATTTTTTCCTACACTCTTCGCTTTAATCAAAGTTAGAAAAGACAAACCCATAACAAAAACACTTTTATAAATGTTAGTTGGCGTGTCAAGAGGGGACACGCCAGCTACCAATCGGCATGTTCGGTGGAGACACGTCAGCTGTCAATTGACCCGTTCTGTAGGCCTCACATGATCGAAGTTCTTTTAGTTTTTAGTTTTAAATTTTTTTAAAATGGTAATATTTAGGTAATAGAGTTAGAAAGTATAATAGATGTACAAATTTATTATCAAATTATAATATTCAGGTCAATAAACCAAAAAGTATCATATAATTTTTTTTAATATTAGATAAATAGAGTTAACTTCTTGTGAAGGTTCTAGTGATGCTCACATGTCCAACCACAAAGATGGCCTCGTCATGGTGGGTCGCCTATAAGTAAACCAAGATGGGTTGGAAGATCTGACCTGTCAGTTGAGCTTGAGCCCATCTGGTAAAGATGGATCCTTCTTAATCCCTTCCCGTTGTTTGTTTTCTTTGTTTTTGGGGCTCTTTGAGCCCAATATTATAATTTATAAAATTATTTATTTAAATATTATATTTTAAAAAAATAAAAAATAAAAACAAAATGTGACAATGAAAGGTCCACTAAACACGTTATATAAGATGTTATGTGTCTTTATTAGATGCACTTTGTAGGATATGGTATGTCCACGTGGTCACACGCAGCAATAAGAAAAAGAGGTAAGAAGATACTCTTAGGAATAAAGAGAAGATAAAAGAATGGTCATGATGTAGGTTTAATAGAGATATACTAGAATAGAAATGACATGTTCTCATCTTATGCAACGTGTTCTCACTAAATGTGTCACATGAGATTCGACGTATTTAATAAAATCTATACCATTAGATTTTTTTTTTAAATTCAATATATAAAAATAAATAAATTTATGAATTATAATATTAGAGTCATAAAACCGTAATATGAACCTTTAAAAAAACGCGTTTTCCTTTTGAATGGAGCCTCACATGTGGATTACCCCTTTAGGATGATGAAACAAAATGTATGGAATTGAGTTCCATCTAGAATTTGAATTATTATATGACAGGTTGAAAGCAGAGAGCAATGTAAGATCAGCCATGCTTGCTGGATTGGCACATGATAACCTATTTCTTGGCATTTGATTTTTCATTTTGCAAATGTTGGAAGGAATCGAACCGCGAGTTGGTTTCCCGACAAATTCAATTCTCTCAATTCGACCTCTTCAAATAAAATGAATATTAGGTGAGATTTAAATTTAAATTTTATTATATATTAATTATTAATTAGTAATTATTTAAAATTTTATATAATTAATGGTTATTTGATACTCTTTTATTGTCAATAAATAACTATAAAAAACAAGAAGACTATTTGTCATATGTGTGATGATTGTCAAACTACTTAAAGGAAATAACCTATTTCATAAATTCATATTTTGAAATTAATAAGAATAAAATAACGCTACTCCCTTCTCTTTTAAAAAGGAGACAACATAACAATCATCTATATGATAATTGTTATTAGGGAAAAGTGTTAAAAATTTTCTTGAACTATGTTTTTGTTGTACTTTATTCTCATGTTTCAAAAACGTAAGAAAAATCTCATTAAACTTTTAAAATGTGCACTTTATTCTCCGACCCTGACGTCCGTCTATTAATGTGCATATGATGTGATTAATTTGGGCTATAGTGCAATTTTATAAAGGTATAAATGAAAATAAATTTATAAAAATTGGGATCAAAAAATAATATTTAAATAATTTTGAGGTCAAATTATAATATTCAAATTCCTTCTTTCGTTTATTAATGGACAGACGTCAAGATCGTAGGGGTAAAGTGCACATTTTAAAAATTTAAAGAGGTATTTCTTACATTTTTGAAGCATTTAGAATAAAGTATAACAAAATTATAGTTCATCAAAATTTGTAAGACTTTCCTCTGGTTATTATGTACTGAGAGAAAATAAAATAGAATATAAGTCTAGAATTATTTTAAAATATTTTATTTGAGTTATTTTATAATAATTTTATCCATTTTTAACTTTGGCTATTTAAAAAATGGCGCGTTGAAAAGTGAAAAACTGAAGAGAGTAGGAGTCATATACCAAAAAATAAAAAAGAGTAAAGTCTGTGTACCCAGTCTACCAGAAAACTCTGAACGAGGCTTCACTTTGCAGTACTGATTTGACACCGCTTGAGTCTTGCTCTAACACTCGGTTGAGTGTGTGATATGTTAAGTTGTTTACATCATGTCATATGGTAGAAGCAAGTTCAAGCAACGCCTTAGATGCGGTGAGTGCTGTCCCACCCTCTTTGAGTGACAATTTATGGGATTTATTGGATTATTGGTATTGTTAGGAACATCTCAAAATATAAAACTATTAAATATATATTAGAATATATAATTTTTTATAAAATATTAAAATAATATAATATCAAAAAATATTTGTTTTTAACACTTTTTTTATATTATATTTTTAAAAAAAATTATATATCTTTTAATTTATATTAAATGACTCAATTTTTTAAAATTTTTAAAACAATACTAAAATTATTAGGTGTGTCACACTCCAATCCATCTAGCTAGGTGAATGTAGCATTAGAGGGAGTAGCTTGGTGGTTCCCTATATATTGTATAGTTGCCATGTCTTTTTTTTTTTTTTTTATTTGTGTTTCTCACACTTTGACCCAAATATTATAATTTAGAAACAAATTTAGTTTAAAACTTATTTACTTAGATATTGTAATTTTAAAAAATTAAAAAATAGAATCTGGTGTTATGAAATCCACCGAACGCGCCAAAAGCCACCCAGCATGTCCACCCTTGTCTCAGTGTGTGTCAGCCCTTTACATGTGTCAATTGACAAAGCTGACCTGTCAGCTGGAAGTAGATGGGACAGGGGAACACGCCGGTTCCCCTATGGCGTGTCCGTATTGGACGCTCTAAAGGCCCAATGGCATGTTCTTCTTGTGCCCACTATAAGTCATTTTATTGGATTAAATACCACATCAATTTTTATTGTTAGGACCACAAAATTCTACATTATTGACTGAACAGAGAGATCATATATCAATGAAAATATGTAATAGAGGAGTAAGTAATTTAGTGATATTTTTGTGAAGCATTTTTAATCTACATAATCATTTGTTTTTGTAACATGTTAGTAATTTTTTTGAGTATATAATTGTAAGTGTTTTTTGGTAATAATTAGAACATGTTGATATAGTAGTGCGCCCCCGAAGCTATGAAAGAATACGTATACCTAACGATTGACTTATGAAATACATTAAAATAACAAGTTTTGGTGGGTTTGCTGAGATGGAAACTCCTAAAATAGATATTTCATTAATATATGCACTGATTGAACAGTGAAAGCTAGAGATACATATATTTTACATACTTGGCGGTGAGTGCATTATCACCCTCCAAGATGATATCAGAAAAATAAAAACAATTATCGAATTTATGCAATAATTAAATATTAACTCACCTTATAAAGTTTCAAGATATAAAAATTCGACAAAACCTCTCTCTACTAATGAAAATTTCTCTTCTTCGAATAATGAGCTCCTCTTAATAAAAATTTATCTTCTGCAAATAATGAGCTCCTCTTTGCAATGTGTATTTATATGACTCGGACACGCCATTACCCAAAAGCATTACGCAGTTTGCTCAAACATCTTTTTAGAGATTCTCTAAATTGTCTAAACATGCCAACAAATAAAAGTTGAGCGACCTCATGCCATTTGGCATGTGCAGTGAGGACATGCTAAATGGCCAAAGGCGTGTCCTCACTGGACATGCCATTTGGCACTTGGCGGGTCCCACTATCAAATCTATCAGCTTGTCATGCATGAAAAGCATGCATGGAAACGACAAGAGGGGACACGTAATTGGTCACATGGAGTGTCCACACTGGACATGCCGCGTGACCTTTGGCATGTATGGTGGACCCTGGAACGCTAATTAATTCTATTTTTTATTTTTAAAAACTACAATATCTAAGTAAATAAGTTCTAAACTATAATACATACGTAAATTTATTCTCAAACTACAATATTTGAGTCAAAAAGCCTGTGTTCCTATGTCTTTTTTACTATGAGACTATTTTACACTTGTCTAAGATATATATTTTGTCTTATTTTTTAAATTTAATTTAATTTTATATTGTATCATATTGATATAGATAATATAATTTCAATTTTATTATGCTTACTTAGAATTTTTTAGTATAATTTAAATATTAATTTTATAAAAATTAAATTATATTAACTATACTAATATAATATAATGTAAAAAAAGAATGAGACAAGATTTAATATAGCATAAGAAAGTCTTCTCTCTTTTTTTACACGGAAACGTGTAAGAACGAACTTACCACAGTATTGGTTGAAAAAAAAAAAGTCATTATAAGCTTTTCAAAATGTCATTAATCTTTTAATTGAGGTTTTAAGTTTTAACCATCTAATAGTTCATAGTAAGCTCCTCTCATTCTCTCCAATCAAACGTTTTTGGCATGAATAATTAACCATCAAGTCATTTGGCATGAAAATATAACTAAAGTAGCTAGTGCATCAAAACAAATATGAAAAATCCTAATCTGAACAGAGACTTACTTAAGAGACTGAAGATTAGAGAACAATTGACTATGAATTTTGTATATGGGATTCAACATTTTGTAGGATCCACATATTCATGGTTATTCCAGAAAGACACATGACTATGTAAACAAAATTCTTGTTTTCTTATACGCTGTCTTCAAAAAAACTAGTAAAAATCAATAGATCAAGTAGCATATCTGATTCTCTGGTATGATAAGTTTTCGGTTTTTTTTCTGTTGAGCAGCAAAAGTAAGGAGTCAAGGGGAAGAGAGTCATTACCAGCTCAATGGAATTATGGAACAAAAGCCAGCAAAATAATAAACCAAGAAATGCTAAGCTGTAGGGAAAGAAATAAAATAATAAGGGATTTGCTAAGCTATATCCCTAGTGGGACAACTAAATAATTTTGGTGTTGTTACGAATATTTTGAAAAATTTGATCACTTAGTATATGACAGAACACACAATTTCTTATAAAATGCATAAACGACATAATATAAGAATGTGTCAAATTCTACTTTTCTTAAAAAAAAGTTTGAATTTTTTTTTGTGTGTTTTCCTATGACAAAATGACCATAATAATACACGGAGAAAAAAAAAACTATTTATATGGGTTACTGTTAAAAGTATTTATTATAACGAGTCTCTTTCGAATATACACTACCGAATAAAATGAGACACGCTACTTTAGATGTAGCATTTTCTTTCAAGATCCACCATATCAAAGTAGTGGATCCCAATCAACAAAAGACTGCGGTGCATGAGAAATAAATGGACTAGCTTGTTTATGATACAGCAAGTCTCTTAAGGACACGCTGGATCACTTGGGAAAGAGAAAGAGAAGGACACACAGTGGATCACTTGAGAAAGAGAAAGAGAAAGAGAAAGAGAAAGAGTAGGTTACTTCCCAATCAATAACAAACTCAACATAAGAGCAAATATTGAATTCCCATTCCATTGAACATAGGTTACTTCCCAATCAATAACAAACTCAACATAAGAGCAAATATTGAATTCCCATTCCATTGAACATGACATGCAAGAATACCCATATCAACCAAGAAAGAACCTCCTGAATCTTTGCCTAACAGAGAGTACAGATTCCTCTTTGGTTCAGGAAATTAACTGTAAAAGAAGACTGCATAACACTCTGAGTGACCAAAGCAAGAAGCACACAGCTTCAGTTTCCAACCCATTTTACAATTCAAACACTTTGATCCAAATCTTTGACAGCTATGAATGTTAACACTAAAAAAAACCCAGAAAATAATCTTTCACTGACATAAAACTATGAAATATATCCAAGAAGGTGAACAGGGAGGGTGGAAAGGAATGCTGAGTACGAGAAGAAAATGGAGAAAGAAGGCATATTTTCAATTTTTTCCATTGAAAAGAGCAGAATTACCAATAAAGCATTGAATAGTTACCTCTGTAACCATGGCGTCTCTACCCTCTACTCTGAAGTTGTTGGTAATGATGATCACAAATAATACAGGGGAGAGCAGAAGAAAATTGTTTTGGAGAAACCAATGAAGAATTTACGTGTCTCCTAACTGGTATTCTTTTTTACATTAGTCATTTAATGGTAGGGTCCCACCTAAATGTGGAGCCTTAAACATCACCTGACCTGGTATAAACTCAAATAACATTTTTTTTAAAAGAAAATTTAACTAAAATGAAAGGAAATAAAAAAAAAAAAGTAAATGCTATTCTCCTGTTTCTCTCTCTCCTTCTCTTTCTCTCTTCGTTGACTTCTTCTCTCTCTCTTTCTCAAGTGATCTAGCGTGTCCATCGATCCAATATGTCCTTAAGAGACTCGTTTAATCGATCCAATGTGTCTTTATGGTGGTGTTTGGTACCAGGAAAATTTTAAGATTCCTGGGAAAATGAGGTGAAAATAAAAGTTTCCCATGTTTGGTGTAAGAAATGAAAAATTATTCCCGGGAATAGAGGATACCCGAGAATGAAATTTGTATACAAAATGTGACTAAAACTTACCCACCTCTTCAGGTGGGAATCTAACTTTTCTGGGAATGGAGGTCGCAGCACTCAGCGCTAGGGTCGCAGCGCCCAGCGCCATTCCTCCACATCGTTGCCCTTCCCGCATTGCTTCTTTTTCGGCCAAATCTGAATTTCGTTTTGCTTCTCCCGGTCGTCGAGCTTGATCGACTCGACTTTTTTCCCTGCCCTCCGACCTCTCACTTCGTTTCGTTCTTCTTCTGTATTGTCGCTTGAATGAAGACACCCGATCGGCCTGACTTTCCCAAATGCCCACCGCCGGCCCTTCTCCTTTTTTTCGCATTGTTTCAATTGTCGTGGTCACGCATGGGCGTTGTGTTGTGGGTCAATTCCGCGGGGCGCAGGGGGGGGGCGAAGAGAGACCAGAAAAAGGGGGGCTGTTCAGCTGTGCAGTTATGTGGGGTGCTCTTGTGTCTAATGGGTGCTACGAGAATCACACATAGAGTGCAAGGGATAGTGTCAATTGCTTCTTCGTTTTTCGAGCATGAGCGCTGTTCAACTGATTCTGATTCCTCCAATATCTACATATCAGTAACCACACAACAACCTTCTTCGTTTCAAACCAAGCAAGCTTTGGGTAAGTTAGTTTCAGTTACTTCTCTGCCATAGATTTTAATGGATTAATGCCTAGAGAGAAAGCTTGTTGTAAATCTGTATATTATTTGACTTTGTTCAAGTCTTGTAGTTTTAAATCTGTGCCAACTACGGTGCGGGGCAAGGGCAGTGGCAGAGAGAGAGAAGGAGAGGGAGAGAGAGAGAGAGAGAGGGGAGGATATTATTCCCAGGAAAATTAAGTGATAACCAAACATAGGAATATCACATTTCTTAGTAATCTCATTCTTGGGAATCTTATTCCTAGGAAAGTAAGGATTTCCAGGCAAGTANTACAAAAATAAACGAATTAGTCTACACTCCTAGCACCATTCAAAAACTAATTGTGATGTTAACCTGTCAAACACGTGGCATCCACATTTTTGCCACATGGCATTTACGTGGCAAATAATTTTTGTTTTATTCACGCTCTCTGTTAAGAGATTGTTAATATTGCAATTAATCCTTAATTAAGGCCTAAGTAAAAGTTTAGGAGCTTTTTTTTATTAAAAAAAAGCTAACTATTGTAGCATTTTCTTCTTTCTCCGACGGGTCAACCCACGACCTGAACGGGTTGTAGCCATGGAAGCTAGAGAAGATTTCATGCGCACCAGACAGAGAGAGAGAGAAGAAGAAGAAGAAGGGGCCATTGAAGATTCGACATGTACCGAAGATTTGATGAAGCTTCAATTTGTACCCAAGCTAGATGAAGCTTCTGAGAGATTGAAATTGTTCGGCTGAAGAGAACAAGGGGGTCGTACCAAGTATCTCAATCTCGGTCTCTCACTCTTTGGTCTTGCTTTCTCTCTATCTTCCTTGTTTGCACTCTTCTCTCTCTATACAACCTCTCACAATTCCTCCCTCTCTCGGCCTTCCCCTTTCAAAGGCCTATGTCTCCCTTTCGCACACCCTATCTGCTCTCCGTCTCATTCGCTTCTCACTGCACCTCCCTGAAGCACCCTACCAAGAACCTAAGACTTGCCATCAAACACCTGACTCATCAAGTTCAACATAGCTACTCTTCCTAACTTGTCAACTCGTTCAAATAGAGAACCCCCTTGGAAAATGTTACCTAGAACGTGCTTTAGAGAGAGAGGGGCATGGAAGGAGGAAAGAGAGAGTGTGAATAAAAAAAAATTTCACTTCGCCATGTCAGTGCCACGTGACTATCACGTCAGCACCATCAATAACTTTTTAACAAGAATCAGTTAGTTCATTTCGTAAAACTTAATTTAAAATTTAGCTTAATTGTAATTTTGATTCTCCTATTTTAATCACTTAACG
This sequence comes from Cercis canadensis, assembly GCA_003255065.1. Taxonomy (NCBI): domain Eukaryota; kingdom Viridiplantae; phylum Streptophyta; class Magnoliopsida; order Fabales; family Fabaceae; genus Cercis; species Cercis canadensis. The sequence continues at coordinate 113,759 of QAOA01008791.1, forward strand.
TTTTAGTCCCCTTCTTTAAAAATAAACTATTGAGTCCCTTTATATTCATAAAATGTACAAGTTTAGTCCATTTATCTTTAAGTCAAAATTCTTAGGTTTATTTCAAGGTGTAAAGTTCTCTGATTCATAATCTCACTGTTCAGATTGAAGAGCTACATCTTGTGAACCTTCTCACTAAATTTGAGTTCGATCTAACGGTGAAACTCAGTCCAAAATACTAAAATCATAAGTTTTCATCTAACAAAAAATTTAGACTTATTCACCGTTAGATCGAGCTAAAATTTAATGAAAAGATTCACAAGACGTAGCTTTTCAATATGAACGATGGGATTATGAATCAAGGAACTTTACACCTTAAAATAAACCTAAGAATTTTGACTTAAAGATAAATGGACTAAATTTGTACATTTTATGAATATAGAGGGACTCAATAGTTCATTTTTAAAGAAGGGGGACCAAAACGTTCAAGTGGTTAAAATAGAGAGACCAAAATTACAATTAAGCCTTAAAATTTATCCTACTTTTTTATGTTACCTTTACTTACATATAAGATTTAGTGAGAGTTATAATATAATTTTGATGTTATTACAAAAATTTTAAAAAATTAAATTATTTAGTATGTGTTAAAATACATAGTTATTTATAAAATATAAAAATGATATAATTTTATTTTTTAGGTAAGTATAAGTTTTTTGACTGATATGGTTTTCTATATCGCATCGTTTTTGTATTTTATAAAAAATTGTATGTCTTAGCACATATTCGTTAACTTAATTTTTTGAGATTTTTGTAATGACATTAAAATTACACTATAATTCTCGTGGTTGAGACTTGAGAGTAGTATGAGGGAGTAAAATAAGATGAAAATAGCTTAATAAGCACCAATTTAAAAATTAAGTAAATTAAAAACTAAATCCATTTCAACAATCCCAATCAACAATGGGAAGAAATGGAAAACATAAAAATATTACACTGATTTGAATTTTTTTAATCCTTTATTCTCACAACCAATAAGAAACCAGGCATGAATGACACAAGCTATGACCCACATAGATACTAAAAGTGGGCCCCCAGTTTCAGACTCCGTAGACATTCACTTAATTGCGAATAGGTATCTTTCCTTGCTCCTCGCTTTGCGTAGTTTCGTACTCATACTCAATAGCATATGGTTTTTTCACTTTTTGAGTTTCAATCAATTTCCCAGCATCTGGGTTATCGAAGGGGATTCACTTTGTCTAATTAATATCATCTCATAAAGCAATATATCGGGAGATTTTGACTTGGGATATTCGGTAGGAAGAGCTTAAACTGAATGTGTCAATTTTGGTGGATAGTATCCTACCGCCGTTTAAGAGAGGATAATTAGTTAATTACCCACATTCAATTGGGTGAATTCGGATATAATTTATTAAATAATTTTGATGTTATTATAAAAAAAATTTTAAAAATAAATTATTTAATATGTGTTAAAATAATTAACTCTTTATAAAATTAAAAAGTATGCTACAAAAAAAATGCCAAAAAACATATTTAAAATTTATCAAAATTCTGTTAATTTTATTTGATTGTATTGAACTCAAATTTTATTAATTATTTTAGTTTTTCAATGATACTTAATGATTTAATTTTTTAAAATTTTTATAATGACATCAAAATCATATTATAAGTCTCACTGTAACTCACTCAAAAAAAGTAGGAGTAGCTTATATTCATAACAACATTTAAATTTTACTTAGCCTATTGAAAATTTAAATTGTACTTCCTATAGACACACATAAATAGTTGGGTCATTCTATTTTACCTAAAATATATTCATGTAATGTTAATTGATTATAATTATTTTGAATTATACCGTATTATGCTAGCATATTTAATATAATTTAAGTTTCATTAGATCCACACTTTTTTTTTTTTTCAACAAGGCTCAAGTGCTAAATCACCTAATCCACCTAATATGGGTAAGAACCACACTTCAAGAAGGAGATTGCCGAATTGAGTGCGGATAAGAAAGAAGAGTACATGGATAAGAGAGTGTAGTAGATGACGAGAATAAGACTCTTGACATCAACACTATGGTTCTTATAACTAGAGGTGCTGCTAAACTCACAGGTCATTGGCTAATGGTTTCGTTTACCTTTTCGCCTCCTATGGATAGTCTGCGACCTTTCCTCGTTGGGTTATATGGGTGCACTTGTAAAGGAGAGAAGTCCAAGAGACATGGAAAGGAAGGAGAGGGAGAAGAAAGGCAGAATTGCAAAGGTGGGAGAGGGGAGGCAGAATTCGATACATGGAAAACAAAAAATCTTTACCATCCATTTAATTTAATATATTATACATGTCATATATATAAAATATTACCAACAAGCATGTAGATCACATAGTAAGGAGGTGTTCTAGCTTAACCAATGATCTCAAGTTCGAGCCCTTGAGTATGCAGCTGCATCTGTTAGGAGAGTTTTACCACCCTTGTAGTCATTTTCGACTCGAAACGGAATTAGTCGGGCAAAACCCAAACACCGGTGAGAAACCAAATATATATATATATATATATATATATATATATATATATATATATATAGACATATTGGAGATGCACCTACACTGACAATTTTTCATAAATTTGACACTTTGATGCACTCATAAATGCTCTGCATTATGTCACNCTTTTTTTTGAATAATGTGGTTAGATGAATAGGGAGCCCCAATGTTAGTATAAATGGGAGATTCAATCTTAACCATCTATTTCATGGAAAACAAAAAATCTTTACCATCCATTTAATTTAATATATTATACATGCAATATACATATATTATACATGTCATATATATAAAATATTACCAACAAGCATATAGATCACATAGTAAGGAGGTGTTCTAGCTTAACCAAGGGTCTCAAGTTCGAGTCCTTGAGTATGCAGCTGCATTTGTTAAGAGAGTTTTACTGCCCTTATAGTCCTTTTCGACTCAAAACCGAATTAGTTGGGCAAAACCCAAACACCGGTGAGAAACCAAATATATATAATATTTTTTATCTAAACATATTGGAGATGCACCTACACTGACAATTTTTCATAAATTTGACACTTTGATGCACTCATAAATGCTCTGCATTATGTCACTTAGCTTAAATGTAGGTCTAATGAAATTCAAATTGTACCAATTATGTTAACATGACATGGTGTCAATTTAGAGTGAATATGGATTAAAAATAATGTGACATATAACGTCACAAAATAATGAAATTGAAATTAAGAAAGAGATCTAGCTCATAATTATTAGACTGGTCTACTCATCATCTCTTCTCCGTTTCAAATCTCTTTGATTGCAAATGTAGTTGTTATCAATGAAAAGATCTCAAAAGAATTTATTTTTATATTCATTCTTAGAAGAGGTTATAGAAGGATTAGTCTCATACAAAAAATGTGAAAACTATCTCATGAGAAACCAAAGAAGAGAGCATTGAAAATAACTATTCTACTTTAATATGTTAATATATTTTTCCCCATTCTTTGAAGCTTTTGCCTCTGCAAGTCGAGTCCATCATGTGAGGAGCTTCAAAGCTCCAATTTGTCGACGAGTTGTGATGTGTAGAAGAAACTACTAGTAACAAAGGACATTTCTACACCGAGCTCTGTTTCATCCCCCTCCTTCACTTCATCTAAGCTTCTCCCTCCACCCCTCCAAGCCCAGGTCCCCAATATTCTCTCCCTCTAACAGCTCTGTTTCTCTCTCTGCTTCTAACAAAAGCTCTAAGCCATCAATGGTAGATAATTGCCAAACCCAAGATCTTCCACCAGTTCTTGTTCTTGCTCCTGCAACATGCTTCACCAATTACTTGAAGAAACGCATGATTCTGATTCACATGAAACCCCCCACCCCCCAAATTTTGAATTTTCTCCCCTCCTTTTGTATCTCTCCCTCGTATATGTGAGAAAGAGCCAAAGATGGTTATCTTTTTTGTTATTTTCTCTCTTTAATCATTACTTATTTTTTAATTTTAATTTATGGATTAATTATTTGTTAATCCTATAATTTGATATGCTATGCAGTCATTTTTGTTTCTTTTTAAAAATACTCAAAAATGGTTCTCAAGACTTATAAGATCCGTGTTTGAATCTAAAATTAATAGCTAAATTAAAAAGAAAAAACACTTAGAGAGTCTTTTACATAATTTTAAAATTTAAAAGTTAAATCACACATGACTTTAAATTAACTCTTAAATAAACTATAAATCAAATACTCTGCTCAAATATTACATCATCACCTCTTTTGTTACCCTACTATGTGTATGCTCCATAAACACTAGTACAATAGTTTTAAATCTAATAGAACTTAGAATGATTAAGGTCCCAATCCCCTTTTCACTTTCATGTATATTTCAAAAATTGATTGAGAAACTACAACACACATCCTTTTCTTTTGTAAGCATATGTATAAGTGAAGCATGTCAAAATGTCATTTTTCTTTTCTTTCAATAGTTGTACACTATTGAGCTTTTATAAATAATTAGATAGTAGACACTAGAGAATCGGAATTATATATATATATATATATATATATAGAGAGAGAGAGAGAGAGAGAGAGAGAGAGAGAGAGAGAGAGAGAGAGAGAGAGACACAGAGAGAGTAATCAAATATAAACTTTACTAAAAACTGGATTTGCTCATTTAGAGATACTTGACTCAACATCAAAGCCAAGAATGTTGACGAAAGCACAACTACAATCCTAATGGAAGTGCTCCCTAACCCTCGCCGCCACTTCTGAAGGAATCTATATTTGTTGCTGGAATGAGGTTTCAAAATGACCATTTTGACTTTTGTCTACAGCCAAATCCACCACAATCATCTTCCAAAATATGAAAGAAGTAGCAAGGCAACAAGTTTCCACCACAAGAAACTTGAATGGTGCTTCTCCAATAAAGGTGGTGCAGAAGAACCTACAGATCTGTCACATGAAAAATTATGCAGGAAATGGTATAATAAAATAGATATAAGCTTATGGCCAAAGGAAAAAAAAAATTATAATGGAAATAAGCTTCTTTTGCAAATGTAGCAATCTAGTGCTGCTAAGTTATTCTACATACCCAGATGCAGAATAGTCACATTTTCCATAACCTGCAGTTAAAAGTAACATCCAAGTTCAGTATGGTTTCAAATATTTCAAAACACAAACAGGTAAAGAAAGAAAGAAAGCAAAAAAGTCAAAGACAAAAAGTTATAGGAGTCTTTTACACAATGCTATGAATGCATCAATCAGGAAGTAATTCAGTAAGGACCACACATTCCAAAAACATGATTCACTTACCAAAAGAGGGAAAGTTGTTAAGTAAAGAGCAATATGAAACAGGTAAAGTTGTCAAGATCTATGGGACAACTTTATGTTAAATGTGATCTATACATAATGCATGAGATAGCAATGACAAATCCAGATATAACTCAATAGGCGGATCTCAAAAATTACCAAAGCAATTTGATAAAAACATTTGAAACATAGGGGGCCAGTGGGCCATAAATATGTAGCTGTGAGACAAGATACATAAAGAATATGCATGTGAATGACATGGACATTTAACTTACTAGGGTTATTTTTTGTCAAAGTTGCAGTTCCTCCAAAATTGCAGGCAATATCAGAATTTCCATTCTGTTGATAGTAGTTGTTGAAAGCATAGGATGCATGAGACAAAAGTGTGTCTGGTTCAAAACATGATCCACCTTGTTGGATAGGGTTGCAATCCGCCATTCCGAGGCCACAAGCCCAGTCTAATGCATTCTGCAAATCGACTTGGGAGGCACCGGCAAGGGCCACACACCATGTTGTGCCATCCAGGAATGTTGTGTTGCCTTCTGGTGGTGATAATGTATTCAATGGAATTGCTGCTTCTTCCTTCTCTTGTGCCACAATTTCCCTCGCCGCGGCTGAATGGTTTTTGCAAGAGAAACAGAAGCAGAGAGAACAGATTACTAATTTCTAAGATAATCAATTCATCAATCAACAACCATTCCATAGTTTTGGTAATCTGGGTTATGGCACAAATAATGATTTAGTACATTCTCATAAGAAATCAATTTTAAAACAGGGAAATTTAAACAAAAAATTGATTGATAAAGACTTTCATTTTCTGCATTGTGTAATGAGTTAGAGAATAAGAAATTTATACATCTGTCATAAGTGTTAATGGTTAAACATGATCTATGCTACTTAGGGTCAATGAACAACACATGACCCTGTTGCAAAATAGATTATCTGGGGATTCTGGTAGCATCAAATGAGATGCATGATGGAAGTAAAGTAGGTGAACACCACCAAGCTTTTCTTTCCTTCTTTTCTACTAAAAAAATGTCTTTTGTTAGGCCAAGCAAAATGCTTTGTATAACTTGGTGGCAAAATTTATCAGTGGGCTTAGGGTTTTAATTTCCCAAAAGAAGTTAAAGGTTACAAATAATGCATTAATTGAGAAACAGAGCTAACCACCCTCCTACCAATTCTTCCATTTCCTTTCTCTTAACTGGGCAAAAAGGAAAGGAAAAGAAAGGGGTGAAAGAAAACAGAGCAGCATCATGTTTTGTAGTTACCTATTTACACAACTATAAGTTGAAAGAAAGGTTGGGTTTTTCATTTGAAGGAATTTTTTTTTTGGGTTAAATATTAAATATAGCTATAAGTCACACCATTTTCCCCAAAATGAAGAACACAAAATTATAACTCACAGGTGAAAATAAAAATCTACCAGTAACTACATATTGCAACAGCATAAAGAATAATAATAATAAAGCTTGGAAATATGATGTANACATATTGCAACAGCATAATAATAATAATAATAAAAAGAAAAAGCTTGGAAATATGATGTATGGACCATTAACTGAGAGAGAACAAGGAGATTTCCAGAAATCTAAAAGACCATGAAAATGTTGAAGAAGAAATTAGCAAATTTAGACTAAAAAGAGGAGAGAAAACCCATAGAAAGCAAGAAACTTAAATCCAGGCTCATGAACTTAAAAATACAATGTAAACAAAAAAAAAAAAAAAAAAAAANAAAAAAAAAAAAAAGAACAGAGAAAACATAGCAAATAATAAGAACAACACCATACCCAGATAGCTTTCCATAAAATGCAGCAAAAGAAAAAAGAAAACTTAATAGTAAACAAGCAGAAACAGAGCATACCCAGATAGCATTCCACTAAAACCAGGCACAGAAAAACCCATATTCTCTTTCTCATGGTTCTCCCAAGAGAGAAACTTTATGGCCGTTTGCTCCAAAGAACACAAGTTAATAGCCAAGTTTTCAACTTTTAGCACTCCAGTTCTCAAAGAGCCCTCATTGAGTTACTCTCTCTTTCTCTCTCTGTTTCTTTCTCTTAAGTGTAGGTGAGAGAGAGAGAGTGCAATGTGTGGTATAATAATGGCAGAGGTGTTAATGGAATCCTCAGTTCCTTCAAGGGAAATTTTGTTCTTTTTCACTTTTTCCTGTTTTTAAGTTTCAATGGGCAAGAATAGTTATGCATCCTTCAGAAGCTAGTACCCTCTTTGGCAGACTGCAGCGGTGGATTCATTTGAGACTTTTGACAGAGCTTCAAAAGTTGGCAGTGCCCGGCAAATAAAGAAAAATAAAATGTTCATTCAATAATATTTCTCATGTTTCAACTTATCGCGATATATTACTGCAAAAAAATTTCGCGGTATATTGCTCACTTTTTTTTTTTTTTTTTTTTTTTTTTTTTTTTTTTTTTTTTTTTTNTCTCAAAGAGCCCTCATTGAGTTACTCTCTCTTTCTCTCTCTGTTTCTTTCTCTTAAGTGTAGGTGAGAGAGAGAGAGTGCAATGTGTGGTATAATAATGGCAGAGGTGTTAATGGAATCCTCAGTTCCTTCAAGGGAAATTTTGTTCTTTTTCACTTTTTACTGTTTTTAAGTTTCAATGGGCAAGAATAGTTATGCATCCTTCAGAAGCTAGTACCCTCTTTGGCAGACTGCAGCGCAGCGGTGGATTCATTTGAGACTTTTGACAGAGCTTCAAAAGTTGGTAGTGCCCGGCAAATAAAGAAAAATAAAATGTTCATTCCATAATATTTCTCATGTTTCAACTTATCGCGATATATTACTGCAAAAAAATTTCGCGGTATATTGCTCACTTTTTTTTTTTTTTTTTGATATGGGGTATATTGATCACTTATACATTGTTGGAATAAAATAATTACGTCAATGTCATTACGTATTGTTTTTATTTGAGAAATGGTAATTTTTTTTTTTGAGTAAAACATTTTTTTAATCCTTAAAAAATGTAATCAATGATAAATTCGTCTTTAAAAAATTTTCGGTGACAAATTGGTCATTGAATTATTATTCTGTCGAACCAATTAGTTCTCTGGTAAGGTCCCGTTAGTGATACTTAAGGACCAATTTGTCTGACAGAATAATAATTAAATGATCAATTTATCACTGAAAATTTTTAGAGGACGAATTTGTCAGTAACTATATTTTTTAAGGACTAAAAAAAAGTTTTATTCTTTTTTTTTTCTTGAAATTGAGAAATAGTAAACTTGGAAAAGATTCTATATGTGTTTGGCTTAGCTTAAAATAGATTATGTACTTAATTGATTATGGAAGAATTTACTTATTTTTGTATATGTTAGTTTAAAAGTGATTTTATAATAATAAGTTTTTGTTTGAATTTTATAAATAAAATCCCTTTTAAATGTTAAATTATCAAAAATGATATAAAGTATTTTTATAGTATAATAAAAATCGAAAGGAAATTAGGTAAGAAGGGAAGTAATAGTAAAATAATTAATTAGTTCACAATTCAAAGCTTGGGTGGGGAGCTAAAGTAAAAAAGTTATTGGGGTGTTTTGAAATATGTGAAAAATTGTTGTCTTTTATTTTTTATTTTTATTTTTTTATTCTTTTAACCTAACCACACTCATTATCTTTGGAATGTGATACTCAAAACCAACATTAGGATTAGAGCTGTTAAAATGGGTTGGTTGGCTTGTTTTACCTTGATGTGTTTTGGCTCTGCTTATTTTTAAACAGGCTAACAAATGGCTAGCCTAACTCAGCATAACCTTATGCAGACTACGAGCTAAATGGGCCAGCCCATTGATCCTATTTTTTTCTTTTAATTATTACTATTCAAAATTGGGCTAAAAAGGCGGGTCTTTTTTCCTTAGTCATTTGGCTATTTGGAATAAAAACAAATATGTTATTAGCAAAAAAAAAAAAAAAAAAAAAACAAATATGCATAAAGTGATTTACAAAACTAAAATAAAGAATCAAAGATGCATGAAAGCCTGAAATTAAAACAAAGATGCATAAATTCTTTGGGAGTGAAAATAAAATTTTAAAAACTTAAATATGATATGATCTAACCTTAAAAAAAAAAAGATAAATGGGCTAAAAAGGCCAACTAGGCCCAAACTTAAATGGGCTACATGCTAGTATTTTTTGAGCCAAGCTCTCTTTTAAAATGGGTCGGCCCATCAAACTTGGCATGTTTTATTAGATTAATTATATAAAAAAAAATTGTGCAAAAAACAAAAATAAAAGTTTTGTGAAGTGGCTCCATCCATCACAGTTAGGGGATCGACTCTATTACATAAGTGGATTCCTAATTTTTATATCATGATATAATTACAATATCCTTATTGTATCGTTGTATCGACTTAAAGTCCCGCTTATTGATTTTTACCTTGCTTCTTCTATATATCAATTAGATCTTTTATCATGGAATAAAGTATCTAGGCATATCGGTTTCTTTATATTTTGACTTCTATGAAGTTTCTTTCTTTGCTACAGCTGATAAAAATTGTTGTTTTGGACTATATATATATATATGTAGAAAAGAAAAATTAAAGTAATAGATAAAACAAATTAACACATGATGCAGATTATTTTTCCACATAAACATCTTCCCCATGTTTGTGAATCATGATATGCTATTTCTAAATTATAACTTTTCATACCTAGGATCATGTATTTTTTTTTTTATATTATTTAACCATGTTTTTAGGATCAATTATTATGATTGGTTTATTTTCTTAGTTCTATAAAATATTAAACAAGGGATAAAATTAGTCTATTCGTAGAGAGGGAAGAAAAGCTAATAGAATAGCAAATTCATAAGAGTAACCATATTGATACACTAGTTATCTTCATATCGTCTCACATTGTACACATATATAACAGCATAGGAATTTAAGTAGACTTTTCTAAACTTTAATTGGACTCACAACACAGATTTTACAAACTATCTCATCAGCATTCTGGTTGTGGTAATTATTCCTTATCCTTGTATGCCTACAAAGGATATTTAGGGTTGAAAATCTTATCATTTCAAGCCTTCTAAATTCTTTGATATGAGCCAAGAGCACCACTTGATGAAAAAGGATTAACACCAACCAGGCTCACCCTTAAACCTAGAGGAAAAAGAAGCCAAACCTGTTGCGCAATTGGGCACTCAATGAAGAGGTGGAAATGTGATTCTGTCTCATTATTGCANTATCTCATCAGCATTCTGGTTGTGGTAATTATTCCTTATCCTTGTATGCCTACAAAGAATATTTAGGGTTGAAAATCTTATCATTTCAAGCCTTCTAAATTCTTTGATATGAGCCAAGAGCACCACTTGATGAAAAAGGATTAACACCAACCAGGCTCACCCTTAAACCTAGAGGAGAAAGAAGCCAAACCTGTTGCGCAATTGGGCACTCAATGAAGAGGTGGAAATGTGATTCTGTCTCATTATTGCATTGGCAATAGGAAGGTGAAATGAGTTAATTAGTCTCTTGTAAACCAGCTCAGCAGCTGGGAGGCTTCCATGGAGGTTACGCCAGAGGAAGGTTTTCATCTTGCGAGGGCCTTTATGGGACCAAACTGAGTTCTACACAGGAGCAGCATCAGCAGTAGGTGGATTTGGAGGAACACAAATGCTAAAAGCTTCATTGTAACTGTTGGAAAATGGAAGTCCCACATCGAAAAAATAAGAGAATGAAAGACAACTTATAAGGTGGAAAGTAGTAGTTCTAAAATGACTTGAGTCATTTTGAAACAAAAGCCACTTGCATAACATAGACCAACTCTCTTTCACACATGAAATTAGATTGGGCCCACGTTGATTTTATCAACATGGTATAAGAGCTTCAAAGCTTAACATCATTAAAGGATTCAGGGGACCAATATAAACCTATGGCCTCTGAGGTTCTCAAAGAGTACAAACCCAAGCAAAGAAAAGGAAGACTTGGAGCCTCTGAGACTCAAGAACACAGAGTCCCACATTGGAAAAATAAGAGAATGAAAAACAACTTATAAGGTGAAAAGTAGTAGTTCAAAAATGACTTGAGTCATTTTAGAACAAAAGCCATTTGCATACGTATAGGACATAGACCAACTTTCTCCTTCACATGAAATTAGATTGGGCCCATGTGATTTTATTAATAGTAACTAGGGGTGTAATCGGTTCGGTTTAGTCCAATTTTCACCCCAAACCGGGACCGGACCGGCCAGAAGAAACTTGGTTTAGTTTGGTATGATTTTTTGAAAGTAAAACTGAACCAAACCAAACCGGTCTAGTTTGGTTCGGTTCGGTCAGTTTGGCCATAAAACCTGCATAAATTAGCTTTGACAGCAACCTTGACAAGAATACAACAAAATGCACTAATTTATAACAGCTCCCCCTTTCGAGCATTGAATCCTTGCACTAATTTATAAGACCAGAATAAGCAGGTCTCTTAAAGTATTTGCCAAGATTCCATAGTCATTTGTGACCATTTGCAAAGCAAAATATAGACCCTTTGACATGGCAACTTCCCACATATATTCAGAATAAAGCACCTAAGTGCTGCAAATATACAAGCAACTTTAGTATTAACACATCAATTTGGTGACAAACCAGCAACAAAAAGCTACTTAGACATTACAAACGTCATGGATAACCATAATATTGAACCCCATGAAAGAGGGACAAAAGAAGACATTCTGCCGTTTGCATATCAAGAGGGACAAAAGAAAATAGTCATAGTAACCACAAAACACAGAGCCAATGCGACACCACATCAATTGGGTGATTAAATAAAATACCTTCACTCAAACTTATTTCCCTTTTTCTCTGGTTCCTTTCCTTTTCCTAAGGTCTACCAGTAACCAAACTAAGGAAATGAGAAAGATCCCTTCATTATTCTCACCTTGTGAGGCGATTGGATTGAAAATGGGAGCTTTCCTTCTCGGAATGAGTGGGTCCAGAACGATCTGCCGTAGATGAAAGCTTGCCGTTGAGTCGCACTAAAATCTGAGGGTCTTTGACCCTCACACATCTCAGCCGCTTTCTGTTTCCCTACTGCAAGAAAAACTCTGGCTCCGATGCTTTACAGGTTCTCTGATTCTTCTCTTCAGTCTCCATATCTGTCTTCGAATGGGACTCCTTGTAGTGTCGAGAGTGGGGTTTGAGAATGGGACTGTTGAAGAAGGAGAAGATTTTTTCTGATTTGGGATTTCTGAAGTGTGTCGAGTGTCGAAGAAGAGCTAGGGTGCAAGGGATTTTAGAAACAAAAAGACGTCGTTTCTTGCTACCCAGTTCAGTCCAGTTTAACACTGACTTTTCTTCATAGAAATCGAGAACTGAACCGAACCGAATTTCTTAGTTTTTCAAAAAATCAAACCTAAAACCAGACCGCCTTTCTCGATTTGACTCGGTTTGCCCCCAGTTCAGTTTGGTCCGATCGAATTTGCCTGTTTTCCGGTTTTGCCTTACACTCCTAACAGTAACCAAGACTAACCACATAAGAAGGAAAATTTGTTTCATGGTAAACAATTCTTTTCTAGCCTTGATAGCTAGAAATCTCTCTGCATCATTTGGAACCAGAATTCTCTAACTAGGTTATCCTTGAGAGTACAACAGGGAAAATATTTCCCTTCTAAAACTCTAAAAGATAGGAAATTTTCAGATGATACAAGTTTCCAACTTTGTTTCCCAAGCATAGCTAGATTGAAAGAATTCAAACCTTTAAACCCCAACCTACCTTTCTGTCTAGGCAAACACATGATTGACCCATTGACTCAATTGATCTTTCACTCTTCCTTTTTAGTCCCCACCAGAATCTGCACAACAAGCTTCTAAGGTCATGGCATAAGCTATCAGAAAGTTTAGCCCATGGAACAATACGGGGCACTAGCCCAAACTATAGATCTCATTTATATCCATACCTTATAATTTTTTGGTAGAGGGCACTAGCCCAAACTAAACAACAATAGAACATGGGAGACTAACTCTCCTAACATTAGAGGTGTCAAAATGGGTTAAGCCCGTTGGGTTGGCCCGCCCCGCTGTCAAAATAGGTTGGGTTGGGTTAGCATTTTACTGGCCCATTTAAAAACGGGTTTCTGAGCCCGCCCCGTTTGGGTTACGGGTTGAGAGCGGGTCGGGGCAGGCTGACCCACCAGTTAATTCCTTTTTTTTTTTTAAAAAAAAAAAAAGCATTTTAAATCAAAAATGACAAAATCCCTAACCCCCANCATTTATATCCATACCTTATAATTTTTTGGTAGAGGGCACTAGCCCAAACTAAACAACAATAGAACATGGGAGACTAACTCTCCTAACATCATCCATCAAAAACTGAACCCACCTTATAATTTTAACTGAATCCTTTTTAAACTTTTCTAAATGGCTCAAATTTTAAATGGAACTCACATATATGAGCAAATGTAAGATAAGTGTGGTTGGATTACAATTTCTCAAATTTATGCCAGAACAATGAGTCTAGAGAGCATTTTGAAATCTCTGCAACTTACATTTATAATTAAAAATAAGAGGTATAAATATGGTTTAAGTTTTGGCAGATCTAATAAAGCTTAGATATTGCAATCTGTGCATGCATCAATGAGTTGTGAATATTTTGATGTGGATATAAAAAGGTCACATTTAATTTAATCTATTATTTATTAAAGTTTTAGTGAAGTCTTGTAAATATTAGTTGACTCAATTATAAAAGTAGAAGTAAAAGTGTTAAAAAAAAGCGTGAGAATCCAACAGAAGCATGATCAGTCTTGCTTTTTCATCACAAAAATAACATCTTGATGTCAATCTGAACGTTTTTTTTGCTTCGTGTTTCCTATGTTTCCTATTGGATTTTGCATCTATTAGGGTGGATTATTCTTAATCAATGAGCCCATGTCTTCTATAAATGAGACCTCTCGAAGGATGATTTTTCAGTCATTAGAAGAAGCAGAATACATATATACCATACATAGCAAAACAAGCAGAATCCTCTTCTGTTATTTCAAAACAATCAAGGACAGGATATGGCTTCCTTTTTTCATCACTACTCTTGTTTGCTTATCATTCTCCTCTTGAGTTTTAGCAACTTGTACACAACGAACGCTTTAGAGAAAATGCAGAAGGTTTGCTCTGACACCCACAATCCCAGTTTCTGTCTAGCTGCTTTGGCTTCAGATCCTCGTTCAGAATCAGCAACCCTTGGAAGGGTTAGGACCAATTTCTATTCAATTAGCACTTGCAAATGCCACCAACACTAACAAATATATTGATACTCTTCTCAGTGGTGCTCGTGATCCCAAATATGAAGATGCTTTGAAAATATGCAAGTACGGATACAATAGACTTGATTTCGGACCTCTATTGGAAACATGGGAGCCAAAAAATACCAATTGGTTTCCTACATCGTAACAAAGTGTGACGATCATGTAATTCAATGTGAAGGGGCCTTCAAAATGGTGTCAATTCAATCTCCTTTGACACAAAGGAATAATAATGCTATAAATCTTATCGATATCCTTATGTCTGTTCTTCACCAACGTCTTGGATAGGCCATCCATCTCCTAACGTGTATATATATATATATATATATATNACAGAATTATGCCCTATAATAACTTCACTTAAGATCTATAGAAATTAAGAATGATAATTGGATATCAAGGGTTCTCTAATTAGCAAAGATGTTCTCAAGTCATCTAGCTCAATTAGCAAAGATATGTCATTTGCAGGGAAAGTCATGGTATTGGTTGGAGACTTTAGGCATATATTATTAGCAATACTAAAAGGCACACAACAAGAAATTGTTTCTGTCACCATCAAATCATCTTATCTCTGGATATATTGTTAGGTAATTACTCTAATTCATTGAGATTACAACAAGTCTATTCGAATGCACATTATCTATACTAATGTTCATTTTACGATGACTCTTATAGGTACTTACCTTGACAAAAATCATGAGGTTGGCAACAGGATCTTCAAATGCAGACGCGTTGAAAATTAGCAAGTTCACATCATAACTGCTGAATATTGGTGATGATGATGCATGAGATCTAAATGATGGTGAAACAAATATTGATATACCGAATGACCTTTGTGTGCATAGCTCTCATGAATCAATCGTTTATATTGTTAACTCTACCTATTTTGAGTTTTGGACAAACATGCACGATCCAAATCACTGTCAAGAAAAAACTATTCTTGCACCTACCATAGAAGTGGTGAAACAAATAAATGATTATATGATTTTTTTTATGTCTGGTGATGAGAAAGTTTTTCTGAGTGCAGACAGTATATGCAAATCGTTTGGAAACGGAATGGATGACATCCACACACCCAAATTCCTACATAATATCACATTGTCTAGCCTACCAAATCACATGTTATCATTGAAAGTTGGTGTGTTAATCATGTTATTGAGGAATATTGATCTTCATAAAAGACTATGCAATGGTATGAGACTAATCATCATACTGCTTGAAAAATATGTGATTGAAGTCAAAATTATTTTAGATAGTAATTCAGGAGAGAAGATATTCATCTTCAAATTGAGTCTAACATCATCTGAACGAAGAATGCGGTTTCAATTAAAACGGAGGCAATTTTCTGTGTTTTGCTATGACAGTAAATAAGAGTCATGGACAGTCACTTTCTCATGTGGGGCTGTACCTCCCAATACCAATATTTAGTCACGAACAACTTTATGTAGCTTTCTCAAGAGTTATAAATTGGAGTGGTCTGAAGGTGTTATTGATAGATTTAGATGGGACGACCATAAAGAGCACAAAAAAATAGTCTTCAAGGAGGTGTTCTATAAGATCAATCGAAGATGTATGTTATAAAACGAAAAGCCCTACAAATTCTAAATATACTTCTACAAAATAAATATGTACTTATATATTTATTTATTGGTCCTGTAATATAATTTCAGGTACACAGGAAAATGGCGAGCCCTTAGCAAAGTATCATATCAATAGCAGTTCAAATCAGATACTAGAGGTTATTTCATTGATGTGATATCACATTGCCACATTATTAGATTATAAGAAATCCTATAAGTAAGAACTGATCACAAACTTTATTTTATGTCGGACCCTGTCCCACCCCGCCGCGCATCGCGCGGGGCAATCTACTAGTGAATTTAAAAGTAAAATACAATAACATAATTATAGCAATAAGTAACAATATTTGAAGAAAATTCTAATATGATTATAAGGATTAAAGTATCAACCACAATAATCAAGTCACTTGAGTTTTGACAAAAATAAATTTAATAAATTACTCATGCCCCAATGATAGAGATGGACGAGAATGTGAGTGAATGAATGATTTAGACATTTAGGAATTTGAATTTTTTTTTTTTTGATAAAAANTTTTTATTTTGATAAAAAATCAAACGGGCTAGTTGGGACAATTGAGCCAATCCAACCCAAACTTGAATAGGCTAGGGGCTAATTTAGACAAGACCAAATTAACCCAATTTAATTTGAGCTAATAAGTCAAAACAAGTCAATTTATTGGGTAGAGTTCATTTTACGATCTCTATATATTACATTAAAAAAATTAAAAGAATGAAATAAATAAACCATACCATTAACGTAACGGTGGTGATAAATTTCCTTCAATCAGATGCCATAAATTTCCTTGAACCTTGAGGTTTTGTAGAAAAAATAAAGATATGATACATCATTAATGCCTTTTTTATTTTTTGGCCGAAAATAAATTTTATATTTTATTTTTTGGTTTTTGGTTTTTCGACCTTGAGAATCGCAGGGGCTCAAATTCCACTTCGTTGAAGAATTGGGGACTTAAAAGTGAAAAACTTTCCCACGCCCCAAACAAGTATCTCTCTTCGTATTCTGTTCGTAGCACTGCAAAATCTGTTCTCTGCACCGCCACATCGGAGATCTTTGCGGGCAAATCGAGAGGAAGAAAAGGAAAGAAAGAAAAAAAACGAGTCGATGAGAGCTCAGAGGAAGCCGATCCACGCCGTCTCGACATGGGTGAGGAGACAGCCTCCAAAGGTGAAGGCTTTTCTCGCCGTCGTATCCGGCATGGCCGCTCTAGTGCTGCTTCGTTTCATTGTTCACGATCATGATAATCTCTTCGTCGCAGCTGAGGCTGTGCACTCCATTGGAATTTCTGTCCTAATCTACAAGCTCATGAAAGAGAGGACATGTGCAGGTAAATATTGTAATTGTGGGATTTTGGTACTGGATTTATTTAATTGTTTGAGAAATTATTCATTTATAATCCTAGTTTTTTGTGAATGGTTTGAGATTGCAAATGTTTTGTTTGTATAAAAATTGTGTGATTAATTAGCAATTGGCAGGGCTTCAATAAAGCATTTTGCAATTGTTTTGTCTTTCCTTTCTTGGTTTTGTAAATTGGGTAGACTGACTTTCAGACATAAAATTGACATCAAATTTGAAGACTTTTCCTTGACATTGACCAGGTGTATTTTCTTTTACCCCTCTCTGCAATGTGACGTAAACATGTATTTGGAACTTGTAAGTTCTTTTAAACATTAAATTCTCTCTGGAAGGTCAGAAATTTTACTGATAAGGAAAAAAGATCAATTTTTTGGGAATAATTTTTTACATTTTTTCCGTAGTACCTACGCATGAAAATGCCATCTCTACATGCTTGAGCCAGGATGCTGTTTCTTGTCTTCCCTGAGGCGAGTTATTCTTTTGTGGAATACACAAACAGCACAATACATGTTTTCCTCCCTCATTTGCTCATTTTTATAGACTATTATTTCTTTTATTTTGAGTTTCTCCCAGTTCTAATTCAATCCGTCTAGAACTTCCTTAACAAATATTTGGATTATGTGGCAGTTCTTCAGAAAGTCTGTTAGACTTATTGCACATAATTGATTTCATAAATGTGAATTACCTGGGGCAAACTTTCCAAATTTTGTTTATTTCCCCGTCATTTTTTTGGCAATCACATTTTCATCATTAGAGCATGTTAGGTTCAGATTGAGCTTGTTGGACCATATATGGCCTTTTTTGACATTTCTTTTTCACTTGGGGTTAATCAGTGTCTTTACAATTGTTATTCGATGAAATATATGTTGTTTTAATTTACTGATTGTTATGATACTTCTACCTTGTTAGTATTATCTAGATGGGGATTTTACCAGATCTCTGGACTAATGTTTTCTTTCTGCGTGAATACCACATATTTCTCATTCCTCTTGTCACTGTTTTCATGCCTTTAATCATAATTCTTTATTTGCTTTCAATGACATGCAGGACTATCACTCAAATCCCAGGAATTAACAGCTATCTTTTTAGCTGTTAGGCTGTACTGCAGTTTTGTCATGGAATATGATATACACACACTACTTGATTTAGCTACTCTGGCAACAACTCTGTGGGTTATATATATGATTCGTTTCAAACTGAGGGCTAGTTACATGGAGGAGAAGGACAATTTTGCAATATACTATGTGGTAAGTTCCCTATAGTGACAAGGCTTGTTGTGAAGCAGGCCTCCCTCCTTGATTGTTTCATATATGGTGTTTAAATGGTATACATTAATTACTTCAGTGCTTCACATGTGAGATATTAGTGTACATGCAAATTTATTTATAGCTGTTATTGAAAGATAATATTGACACCTACTTTGTTTTCTTATTTGTCTGCTACATATTTTATTTAAATGTGGCTCTTCTCCCTGGCTCCTTCTCCATCACTCTCTCCCTTCCTCCTTTCCTGTTTGCATGTCTATGTACTTTGAAGGATTCTAAGTTCTTCTAAGTAACTGCATAATGTTGTCATTGATTACTAATAACTTGTACATTCCCCTTCTATCATAGTTAGCTTGATGTACTCTTATCTTTGACATTGAATGCAGGTGATACCCTGTGCTGTGTTAGCCTTGTTAATTCATCCATCAACTTCTCATCATTTATTGAACAGGATTGCCTGGGCATTCTGTGTATATCTTGAAGCTGTTTCAGTTCTACCCCAACTGCGGGTCATGCAGAACACCAAAGTATAAATTCCTTATTCAAGAGTTCCATGCCGAGCTAGATTTTTCATATAGGATATAATTTAATTGCTCTCTTTCATAACTTGTTTCATTTTATACTTTCAGATTGTTGAACCATTCACAGCTCATTATGTATTTGCACTGGGTGTTGCAAGATTCCTAAGCTGTGCTCATTGGGTTCTTCAGGTATGATTCTGTTCAACAGAAGTCGTAATCAATTTACTTACCTCTTTGATTCATTTGTAAATTTTGTTACCATTTGTTCGATGGCATGTGCTGATGGTCAGTATCACTAAAGATGGTATTCCTTTTTGGGATGGTTAGCGTGTTGATCAAGGAGTGAAATGTGAACATAATTTTATAACTTAGTTTGGCATGAGTTTTAAATGGTATAGCAAAAGTCATCTTCCCCCCTAGAAGGCTATGTGTTTTGTTTGTATCTGATTTCCCAACTTCATGCTTGTGTGTTCTGAATTTATGAGGTAATCTATCTGTATTCAATTGCTGGCCAATTTGTTACAGTTTTATCGCTGCTGTTTGCACAATACTAATTGCGATTAACATATTTTTACTTGCACAGGTGTTAGATAGTCGTGGACATTTGTTGGTTGCGCTGGGCTATGGTCTATGGCCTTCAATGGTTCTTATCTCAGAAATTGTCCAGACTTTCATCTTAGCAGATTTCTGCTACTACTATGTCAAAAGGTTGGTTGAGTAAATCATATACTTTGTTTGTGTGTCCCTCTGTCTTTTGACGCTTTTGCTGAGAGTATCTAAAGAACTTTCCTGCACGACTAACCCTTATGATGATTGATCCGTTGCAGTGTCTTTGGGGGACAGCTTGTTCTACGTCTTCCCTCTGGAGTGGTGTGATTGAAGATCCATTGCAATATGGTTGATCATCCTTGTTGGAACTTGAAATCCGTTGTTTGTTTCTTGAAGAAAAGCTGGTTCGCTGTAAAGTTGGGATGAAAAAAACTCAATATTTATGTTCGAAGTATGGTACCTCTAGTTGGAAATACTTTATACAGACAGTCAGCCTATTTACTATACTCGGCGCTTAGTTCTTAGAAGTTAAACTATTCTACAAGCGTAAGCTTTAGTTATATAATTGAAAATCTGAATGTTCCCAATGACAAGGCTGACCAGAAGGCCTCAAACTTCGATCTTAATCCTTGACAGAGAAGCTTTCTCGTACAGGTCCCATCCAAATTAAAAGAAATAAATTTTTAGTTTCAACAATTGGCCAAAATCATTTTATTTATGGTTCCAAATCTGCGGCAGATGATTTTAAGGTAAATGGAAATGAAAAGAATAAACAGATAAGAGTTTAAAGAACATTCTGATATTCAATTCTGTCATCCAAAGTTTCTACGATAATTAATAACCATTGCAATAAAGTTTCAGGCAGTTAGGTTCCTGGCTAGAATTCCCTCAAAAGTAATCCCGGGTCCAAATGCCAGAATCAGACCCCATTCGGTATCTCCTCCCTCATCCCTTGTGATCTTGAGATTCTCTTCCATCATGTACTCCAGCACATAGACTATGGTATTACTACTAGCATTGCCATAATCCATGAGAGCTCGTCTACTTGCATTCAGCTTCTCTGGTGACAAATCGAGTCGCTTTTCGATACGGTTCAAGATTGCAGGGCCACCTGGATGGACTGCCCAAAAGATCTTGTTGTAGTTCTTGTTCTGGAATCCAGCAGCTTCCATTAACTTGTCACAGAATCCCTCAATGTTATCTTCAATTATTTGAGGAAGTTCCCTTGCTAGCTTGAAGCTTATTCCCTCCTCTGTTAGCCTCCCATCAATTTTGTTCTCGGTATCTGGCAGAAACTCCTGGACAGCTGTGTGAAGCTCAAAAAGAGGCCTTTCAATTCCCAACAATGGGTCTGAGCCAATTATCATTGCACCAGCACCATCCCCAAACAGTGCCACCCCAACAAGGTCATAAGGTCTATCTGCACTTGGTGGCTTGAACCCAATAATTGTAGTTTCAGAAGTAGCAAGCAGCACTCGGCTCCCGGGATTATTCTCGGCTATGTCTTTTGCTACACGGAGACCAGCCACACCTCCAGAGCAGCCCATGAAATAGAGCATGATTCGTTGAGTCTCAGGGCTGAGTCCTAGTCCTCTTGCTAGGTGAAGGTCACCACCAGGTAGTCTTGCTTCACTTGAAGACACATAAACTAAGTGGGTTATGTCTGATAAAGGCCTACCCCACTTCTTCATACAAACTTGGGAAGCTTCGATTGCCATTTGTGTTACTGCTTTGTTACATATTTCTAGCCGTTGCTTCAAAGTGGGGAGCCCTTCAACAGCAAGTTCTGGGTACTTTTTCAGTATCTCCTCAGACATCACCACGTACCTTGTTTTAACTGTGGTTGTCTTGCCTGTTTTTACCATAAACCACATGGGACATGTGCATTAGTAATAATTCCTGTTAGCACAAGTAGGTACCTTGTAATTCGTGAAATGCAAATACATCTTTTAGTAAGTTTGGTTACATAATACATTGTTAATCATCGTAAATTCTGCCCCCAAACTTACTTATGAATGCTTGCAAAAATCAATAACTTAGACGAGCAAATGTCACATAGTTGCAAGCTTTAAAGAGAGAAGAGACAGAAAAAAAATACAAGGAAGGGGGTGATAGACTTACAAAGTCTGGTCAGCTTCTGCTTGAGCTCTGGATTATCACAGTTGGTGTCTCTGAAATATCCATCAACTAAATACTCTTGCATGACAAGCTGGTGAGGGAAAGCCTTGCCAAGAGCTAAAATTGTAGCTTTCCCAGGGTTGGGCTGCTTTTCGACGCCTTTCAAGATAGCTTCTTCTCCCATTTTCTTCTTTTTCTGGTTGACCAGATGCTCAAAATTCCCCTGGCAATGAATGTTTTCTAGACCACTGACCAAGAGAAGACAGGTCTGATCCTATATATAATCTCCCAGGCATGTGTATGACGATAAATTACATGGGGAATTCTGGCGTGACAATTTCATTTTGGGTGAGACATGAAGTGTGCAACTGTTATTATAGATATATAATGCGTTTTAGTTGAGAAGCAAGGCGTTCATGGAGATCGTATTGGGTAGGGGTTTGGTGCAAGTTTTGATTTTAATTACATCAAATTAGAATAGAAACAAAGCATTAATGTTTTCCTATATACTCTCTCCAAGCTCATACTTTGCAACCTCTCTTTTCTGCTGGTTTCTCTGAAGTATCACTAGCTGTTTTCCTTTGCATTATGTCTTATTAGACTCAGAATATGAATAAATTATTCTATTCATATTAGTAATTTTTCGTGGCAGCAAGAAGGCTTGGATTGCCTGTGGTCCAAACTGTAAATACAGACACGCCCAAAATCGCAGGTGGTAAACAGACAATGATTCATGAAAAGGAGAAGGAAATCAAGAAACTTGAAGACTTTCAGAAGGAGTAATGATGCATACACACCCATTTCTTTTACAAATAATGGCACAATCTGAATTTGGGTGGTTTTACCTAAACTTGTTTGCGGAGTTCTATATACACAGAATTCAGATTTTACACACGAAGCAAATGTCAAAAGTTGAGCATGTGTTGGGTGAAATATCATTATCCAACTTTTCTTCTCTTCAACTCAAATTCTACCATACCATTCAGGATGTGTATAGTTTGTGACAACTGTTTGTGATCATTTTCCTTCTAAAAGCAAGGAAAATTCCCCTTGGTTCCACCGGCAGTAACCAACATCCAATAGCCAAAACATCATTCAATTATCTTCAAGAATTTTTTGGCCAACAATGATAAAATGAAACATTTTCCATGCAATCTACTAAAGAATGCCATTGTACAAATGGAGGACGAAATTCTTTACTTACACAGGCTGCAAGGCCAGAAAAGGAAATAACACTGAAACAGCCTGCTCCATTTACAAATTATTGCTATTTTTGCTTTAATATTACACACTCCCAATCAAATACCGTATCTTAAAATTGTAAGTCTTCAGTGCAACATTACATATATCATCATAAATTGAGACGTCTAATTTTAAATTTCAGAAAAACGCTTTCCATTGATGTAATCAATAACTTTCTCCACCGCCAGATCCAGCGCAGCAGTTACAGCTGCCAAATTCTGCAAGAATTCTTCTGCAGTTGGTTTGTCACCATCGACTACATCAGTCACAGCTTTTATAAAAATTGCAGGAACTTTCAAAAGGTCAGCAACATAGGCAACAGCTGCTCCCTGTGTAAAAAGTTCAAACGGGGACAACGAATTGATTCAAATAAGAAAATAAAATATATGAATTGTTTTTAGTTACAACAAGATCTGAGGCATCACTTATATTTCTAGCAAAACAGGTTTGTTCATTGTTTAGTAAGGGCGGGCTTCATGAAAAGAGGTGGTAAAGGACAAAAACCAAATAATAGGTTATGCTATTCGTTGTGAGTGTCTCAGTTACAAAAAATTAAATACACTTTGACACACCAGAGAGAGAGAGAAGCATATCCAGAAAATTCTTCTATGAAATTGTAGCCATTAACGATCAGAGAATGGTACAAGGACACATGGAGTTATGCAACTTTTGCAATAGGATTTCTCCGTAGGGCAGTGGAGGGAATGGGAGTTAGGCCTAATATCACAAGAGCATGATATTTTTGTGATAATGCACAACAAATAACATATTTAGGTGACGTCACCAATCATCAGCATCTTCTACCCAAAAAAAATTAGAGATACCCCATTACCTAGTAAGGAATTAAGAACAGATAAAAAAATTTGCAATTATGCAGTTGTGGATTCATGAAATCATTACTAGCTGATGTCCTACCGTAAATGCATGATCTAAAAGAAATAGCATCATTGGAGGTTACCTCCATATCTTTAACGGTAGCATCATTTGCAATGATTGATGCTTCATCCTGTTGGGTCATATCTAGAGAGTCACCAGTAGACAACTTACCAACCTGAAATATGTTCACAAATTGTCGAAATTGTTGAAGGTTCAAGTTTGGTCAAAATTCAAAAGATATTTGGTGTTTGAAGCAGATTCATTTTAATGTACTTATGAAGATCAGATCTTATTCAGTACAAAAAATTTAAACCATTATGCTGGACATTACCTAGACTGCAAGCAGCATCCATATCTTATGCAAATAAGCTATGATATCCACAACCAGATCTCATGAATATTATATGATCTATGATAAATCTTTGTTTATTAACTTTCAAAATTATCAATTCAAGGCAATCATATGCATAAGGAATAAGCAGCAGCTACAGTGTCTGCATCTAATAGATTTGTCCCAGATCACAATAAAAGTAATTTCATTATCTTACTCAACAAGTAAAGAAAAAACATTGACTACATAAAATGACAGAGGTTCAAACTATCCCACGATCATATTGCCAAACCTCACAGCCACAGGCTCAGTCATCTAGATGATAACAGCTACGTGATAAATGGTTATTGGCCTGTAAAAATAGCATGCCTGGTTGTTTAAGGAACTTTTCCAAGTTACGATAAACTGGGTCTTTCTTTTATTTATTTCATTATTATTAGCATGTATGACAGCCCAACAATGAAAGTGAATTAAACACTTGCATTCTGTCAGGAAAATGTTATGGGCTTTTTCAATAAGCAGGAATCTTATATCAAATGCAATTCAATCCAATAAGTAGGCTATTCAAACATGACATTAATATATGGCCATTTTCGTATGCTTGCTTCACTGCTTCACATTGACGCCTTTAAGTAACTATGTATGCGTAGAGTAATGCAACGTATACCCAATTATTTTACTGAATTTTTAATGAATGGACCCACATTACTTACATCAAAGCATGGGTTATCTGATGGAGCGCAGCTCAGTAGAAATCATGCTTTTGTTGAATTACGCATCAATAGAATGTAGGATTTGTTAAATTGCTGTATCAAATTTTTGGTAAATATTGCTTTTCATATGTATATTTGAGATTTCACTACCAATGCTGACTACCAAAAAATAAACAGACATACTTATCAAACCAAGACAATCATAACTGATTCTGTGCTGAAAGGGAAAAACTTCTCGAACAGTATGGGAAGTCAATTCAGTTAATTAATCTGGTTAAACAATGATGCACTCTTGATGACAAAAAAAAACAAGAACTAAGGATCTTAGCTTGGCTATGTAAATCATGATTAAGACTAATTGCACCAAAGGGTTTTCTTTTAGGGAAAAAAAAAAAAAAGGCCTGCTTAGCATTTTTTGACAGGCTATTCCAAGTCATGACAAAACCCGAAATATTCATAAAAATAAACTTTGAATAGCATTCACCTTTAGATTAAGTTCCTTTACAAGATTGGGAGTTTCACAGGCTTTGCGTAAACCAACTCCATACAGATCAAAGACCTGCAAAAGACATGAAATATACATATGAATGTTAGGCACAAAACTTTTACCTAAACAATCTTGCAGGTGCAAGAAGTTTTATTTCATTTGGTATCTAAAAGTCCTCCCCCCCACCCCCCCTCTATCTCTCTCTCTCTCTCTCGCTCACTCACTCACTCTCAGAAACATATAGGGCAACTTTTAAGTAGGAAGATAGCAGAAAGACCAAAGTAAGGCCACTTCTATAGTTTTCAAGGGATTTTATTGATCAGAAAGGAAGTGAATGGGCTTTCTTTGAATGCTATAGCAAAAGAAAAACCCATCAATTCTAGTGAACAATGTAAAACTTACAGGTATCGGTATTCTCCTGTCATGAAAAGCACAATCCAATACAACGAAAATATCACCAACATTAGCTCCCTTGGCCTGAAAGAATCCACAAATGAAAATCAGTTTTCAAAAGAAAAAAAAAAAAAAAAAANAAAAAAAAGATGTTTAATTTATGATTTTGAAGTCTTTGATTAGTTATTAAAGTAGTGTGCAACTTTATCCAATACTAGCAAAGGCAGAATTACAAGTTCAACCAGTATGAAAACTGGGATGGCAGATTATTAGCATCAATTATTACATGATGAACTTCATAACAATTAGGACACAAACTGACTAAATTAGAAAAAATGACCAAGGAAGAAAATAACATAAAGACAATTTTGGAGCTAAAAAGAAAACAGCAATCAAACACTCTTTCCAGGACAGAAAGGGGAAAATATCACATACCTTGAAGCCACCAGCAGTGCCTGCATTTATGATCAAGTCTGGCTTTAATGCTTGAATAGCAGCATACGTCACAAGAGCAGATGAGATTGTGCCTACACTATCAACCCCTGAAACAAATGGGCTCAGGACTTATTAAATGAATATAAGAAATCAAATTTCCCACTACTTTTTCTCTACAAACATGCGGAGGAGGCATGATAGCCACATATGTTAACACAGAACGGATGGTCAGAAAATTAAATAAAGTGAGCCTGAGCTTGGTGAAAGTCAGCAAATCAAACGGGCCAGAACTGGTTAGAGGTGCTACTGCTTTTATTGTGGTGATAATGGTCTTGACTAGGCTACTTGCTATAAGACAGCACCAGCAAGCCACTGAATATTCCCAACTTATAACATTTCTTCAATAAAAACCGAACAAATCATAGCTTAATGCAAGAGATATGTGCATGCTGTATTTATGCCTTATGCTTGTGAAGAACCAGAAGATGAATTGACATTGTTGACTAATATCTGTTTTCATCATAATAATGCTAGAGCTAACAATATATTTCAAATTTCTAACTTGTTTGACTGGAAGTAGTAGGAAATAAAGTGGAAACAACACAATTGCTTACCCAAGGTAGGATCTTTCCCAGGCCAAATCAAATTTATATTGAGATCTTTGTATGTACCATAATAACGGACCCAAGGGACCCCAGGTGGAAACCTGCACCATTGTGCATAGATAAATGCAAATACACAAGAAGCATAAGAAAGCCACGGCATTGTCTATTTTACTTCTAGTGAGATAAAGAAAAACAATTTATATTCTCAATCTGAATAATAGCGACATGTCAAATCCCCCAGCAAATGCACACATTCCATCAGCAAAATCTAATCTTGTACGCTTAATAAGATAGTACACATTCTCTCTTTTTTCGCTAAGGTGGACTCAACTAGTGTGAAATGAAATTGAATAAAATAAAAACGCAACTAATCACAGTAAGTGATCTCAAACCCTAACTAATCATATGACGAGATTAACGCATAGAGCACTAAAAGATACACCCACACGGAGTCAGGGTCCTCGGTGAGCTGGAACTTATTCACAACAGGAAGCGCCTCAGTCTGCATAGCTGTTATTCCATATTAACATCATCAAAAAAAACAACCTTAAAAAGGAAGATCACACAAATACAACTTCATACAGCAATCATAAGAAGGAGAAGAGAGGTTACCNTCTAATATTGTACGCTTAATAAGATAGTACACATTCTCTCTTTTTTCGCTAAGGTGGACTCAACTAGTGTGAAATGAAATTGAATAAAATAAAAAAGCAACTAATCACAGTAAGTGATCTCAAACCCTAACTAATCATATGACGAGATTAACGCATAGAGCACTAAAAGATACACCCACACGGAGTCAGGGTCCTCGGTGAGCTGGAACTTATTCACAACAGGAAGCGCCTCAGTCTGCATAGCTGTTATTCCATATTAACATCATCAAAAAAAACAACCTTAAAAAGGAAGATCACACAAATACAACTTCATACAGCAATCATAAGAAGGAGAAGAGAGGTTACCGATGATGATGACGATGTTAGAAATGGGTCTTTCCTCAGGTTCAGCCACCATGGCTTCCTCTGAAGCGTCTGATTTATCGCCAGCAGTAGCCATAGTTGTTTGCAGATTCCCAAGCCTCCAAGCCTCTGGAACCTGCTAAACCCCTATGCTTTTAGAACGACTTTTCTTTCTATTTCCTTGGAAAGTCTAAGGGAGAAACGAAAATGAATACGCTTTTAGAAGGAATTTTCTTTCTATTTTCCTGGAAAGTCCAAGAAAGAAACGATAATGAGAAAATATAACAGGAGACAGGGCAATGCTTTATTTAGCATGTGGTTGGAAAACTGTCATGCGATACGATACGATACGGCACTAATCTGCGTTCTGATTTGAATATTCAAGTTATCAAATTAATGCCATTTTCAATTTTCTGCACTTAAATAAAACAACATAAATATAAGGCTTAATTGTAATTTTGGTCACCTATTTTAACCACTTGAACGTTTTGGTCTCCCTTCTTTAAAAATGAACTATTGAGTCCCTCTATATTCATAAAATATACAAGTTTAGTCCATTTATCTTTAAGTTAAAATTCTTAGGTTTATTTCAAGGTGTAAAGTTCTCTGATTTATAATCTTACCGTTCAGATTGAAGAGCTACATCTTGTGAATTTTTCAATTAAATTTCAGCTCGATCTAACGGTGAAAACATCTAAATTTTGTGGTTAGATAAAAAATTATGATTTTGGTATTTTGACCTGAGTCCCACCGTTAGATCGAGCTAAAATTTAGTGAAGAGATTCATAAGATGTAGCCCTTCAATCTGAACGGTGGGATTATGAATCAAAGAATTTTACACCTTGAAATAAATCTAAGAATTTTGACTTAAAGATAAATTGACTAAAATTGTATATTTTATGAATATAGAGGGACTCAATAGTTCATTTTTAAAGAAAGGGGAATAAAACGTTCAAGTGGTTAAAATAAGAGAACCAAAATTGCAATTAAACCTAAATATAAATGTTTAATATTCTCATTAGTGTTTCGTGATATTCTAAAAATGACATAGAAATAGAATCATGCAATGAATTTCTATTGGTTAAAAGAGAAAAGGAAATATGGATAAAAATATCAAAGATTTTATAATATCATATGAATATGTCATAGTAAATATATATAATTTTTATATTTTATTTAATATAAAATATATTTTATTTTATTTTTAAATAAATTTAAAAAGTATTAATTTATATATATATTAATTATATATTAATTATTTATATATAATATAATATATTACATAAATATTAAAAATATCTAAGAAATCTCTTAAAAATATTTTTAAAAATAATGATTTTCTTACTATAGAATAGTATGAATTTAGAAAAGGAATCCAATATTCACATGAGGGAGTTTTATGATATCCTTTTATATATCCTCCAAATTATACTGATTGAATGGAATAGTAAAAATGGATAGATTCTATCGTTATTTTCACGAGTCTTTGACCAATTACCACCCTGTTTCTCAGTTACTCCTATCCCTTTCTCTCTCACCTTCCATGGTAGGAGCTCTTAAATATAGGAGAGATTGATTGTCTAAATTCTATCACTGCAATTTACCAAGTAACCATAATTTCTTTTTTCTTTTTGCTTCTGAAAATTTTGTGATTTATTTTCTTGTTTAATACTTGAACTCTATTATTGAGAAATTACAAAACTTATTAGTTGCGTATTCCACCATTTTCTTCCCTATAGAATAGGAATATCATGTATAAATAATCGAAAATTTTATGATATTATATAGATATGTGATATCACATTAATCTGATAAACATATACCATTAAAATATAATTTTTATATTTTATTAAATACAAAATATAATTTATTCTATTTTTTAAATAAACTTAAAAATCGTTCACTTTAGATTATCAACTATTACTCATATCATTCATATATTGACTGTTTTTATATAGTATAACATATTACATCTATAATAAAAATATCTAAAAAATCTCCAAAAATAATTAAAATAAATAAGCTCAAGGAAAAGGAGCAGACCGCTAATCTTTTACCACTTTTGGTTTAACAATAATTGAGCTTTGTAAAGGCTCTTTGACCTAGTTATTAGGGTTTGAGAAATTTTTTACCTATTTGTAATACATTAAAACTTAATTATGGGAATATTATAATTTTTAAAAAATTTAAAAATTAAAAAAAAAATATTTTAAACNTAATTTTTAAAAATTTAAAAATTTAAAAAAAAAATATTTTGGACAACATGAGTCTCACAAGACACGCCGTGAACCGAACACGCCTTAGCTCCTGCAGCGTGTCTCAGTTGACAAATTGCCTTCTGCATTTCTGGCAAATTGGCTTCTTTAATTTTTTAAGAATTCATTAAAAAATTAAAATTTAGAAAAACCATCATTTCGGTCGTTTCATGGCAGTGTAAGGGTGGACAAGTTGATAAGATTTGGATTCAATCACAAAGGGGTGGGGTGACTATTATTAACGTAATCAACCGACCAAGATGGATTGGTTTTGAGATCTCACACCTTTAATGTTGGAACTTGGAGTACTTTTATAAAAAATAAAAATAAAAACTGATTACAAACTGACGATTTTTCTAAATTTTAATTTTTTAATGAATTCTTAAAAAATTAAAGAAGCCAATTTGCCAGAAATGTAGAAGGTAATTTGCCAATTGAAACACGCCACAGGAGCCGAGATGTGTTCAGTTTAAACTTGTCGTTAGGTTCACAGCGTGTTTGGTGAGATCCGCACTATCTCAAAATTTTTTTTTTAATTTTTAGAAATTGTAATATTTCAATAATTAAATTTTAATATATAATAAAAAAAAATTCAAACCCTAATAACTACATCAAAAAGCCCTTTGTAAATGCATTTTCTTATTAATTAAAAGCTTCCAGTTCTAGATAATGACACAAAAACCAGAATAAATCAATTATAATTTCCCTTTGCACGAGTTGTAAGATCATGTCATGTGCAATGAAGTGTTTTTGTCAAAGACACAAAGACAGAGAATGCTTGCTCTCGTACAACCCACGTGGGATCCCATAAAATGTCCTTTGTAAAAAGTCATTCGGCCTTATTTTAAGCATAATCCATAGATTTGCTTGTTGAAGATGAAGAACACATTATATATTTTTGACCAACTGGGATTCTTATTGTAATATGGAAAAGGATGAAGCATACATCCAAAATATTAAATAGAAGAAGAAATAGCTATCAGAACAAAGTCAAGAGCAAGGAGAGAAGATCATTATGTGGTTCTCTATCATTTAATTATACATTTGACCAGAAACCCATTAATTAGAAAAATATTGTAAAGATATTAACAAAGTTTAGTTCAACTGATAGTAAATTAAATCTAAGATGTGTATATTTGATTGTGGTTAAGGGTTCAAAGTTTAGTGAGAATATTGTTGGGAGACAGAAAATCGTAATTGTTTTAACTTTCGAACGAGATTAATCTCACGTCCAATTGAATAAAGTAGGAATACTTATAGTATTAACCAAAAAAAGAAGAATATTGTAAAAATAATACATTAGAAGAATTGATTAAGAGCCAATGTATGATAAGTCACCCAATTAGCAACAAGTGTTGTGCTTAAATATCACAAAACACCTCACAATGAATCTATATGTATCGTGCACCCGAAGGAGTAATAACTCTTTCTCTTTCTCTCCCTCTCTCTCTCAAGCTTGTACAAAATTTAACCTATGTGTTGAACAGCATGAATCACTCAAAGTTAAAGGAAAATGGTAAGCAGTGTGTAAGCAAAGCAAAGAGTTGCTTTAAAACCAAATGGCTAGTGTTGTCAGAATCAAATGAATGAAGAAAAGAAAGGAATGGTGATGAGTGAGTCTTAAATTGGAGCTACCATTTGGTAACATTGGGAAGGTGTCTGGTAAAGTCATCTCACAGTTCTCACCATTGAAGTATAT
This sequence comes from Cercis canadensis, assembly GCA_003255065.1. Taxonomy (NCBI): domain Eukaryota; kingdom Viridiplantae; phylum Streptophyta; class Magnoliopsida; order Fabales; family Fabaceae; genus Cercis; species Cercis canadensis. The sequence goes on from QAOA01008791.1 coordinate 145,686, forward strand.
TCTTCTAGGTAATGCCCANAAATAATAATATTTAAAAGTAATCATCTTCAACCTCCACCTCTCTCTCTCTCTCTCTCCTGTTCTTCTCCGAAGGCCATCCCAATCATAGAGCAAGAAGTGCTTCAAGCCATAGTGGATTCCAGCAAGCTTTGACAACGGTTGCAGTGCTTCTGAGCACATCAGCTCCTGCATGCCAGCTATGGTCGTAGAAACTGTTATTCCTAGTCCTTCCGACAACCACAGCACTGTCTCCACTAGACTGGTCTGTTTAATTTCTAGGTCTTATTGATTTTTTTTTTCTACATGTGACTTTGTTGGAGACAATAAATGGTTTTTGCTGTTCTTTTGAGATTATGAATGTGTTTACCAGAAAAAAAAAAAATGCCTTTAGTTTGGAAAAGATTTTCCTATAAATCATGGAAGCATGGTTCTACTTTAAAACTTGAGCTGGGTTTTGCACGTCAAGTTGTAGTAGTCATTCAATTATAATTAAGTGCTGGTTGCAATTGGGTCTATGTTTCTCAACCACGGTTTCATCGTTCCCAAAATTACCAACGTACCCTCCAGCTCCACCTCCTCCTGCTGATACTGCTTCCACACAATCGCGAGCCCAGTGTACGAAGTTTCCACATTTGAAGCAACCGCTGTTGAAAACGGCGTTGTTTTCTCCAACAACAGTAACGACCTTGGTTCTTCCCTGAGCTACGGATCTTGGAACTGAGAGAAGGTTGTTGTTTCCTTTCAAAGCAGCGGTGTATAACCCATCGGATTCTTCCTTGGGAGCCATGCAAGAACCAGGCCTAAAAATTCGAAGAAATCAAATTGACGAGCTAATGTCTCAAACCCCCAAATGCGTTCATCTCAAAAAATAGACCGAATGCCTTCGAGTTTCCTCCTGGGGTTAGGATAAGTTGAATCAGTTTTATTTTCATTTCACTACTTCGAAATCAGAGAAAGGATTGAGCTCCGCCTAACCGGGGCTAGGCTAGTTTCAGTGTTGAGAGAGAGAGAGAGAGGTGGAGGTTGAAGATGATTACTTTTAAATATTATTATTTGATCCTAAAAATTTTTGAATATTAATTTTGAACCCCAATTTTATAAATTTATTTTCATTTAAATACATCACGTACACAGCACATGCTTTTTCCATCCATTATTGTGGTTGAATTTTGGAGGTAAAGTGCACATTTTAGTAGTTGAAGGAGGTCTTCCCTATGTTTTTAAAGCATGGGGGGTAAAGCGCCTAAGGTGTATAGTTTAGGGGAGTTTTTTTGGACTTTTCCCTAACCAACTGGGATTCTTATTGTAATATGGATAAGGATGAAGCATACTAACAAAGTTTAGTTCAACTGATAGTAAATTAAATCTAAGGTGTGTGTATTTGATTGTGGTTAAGGGTTCAAAGTCTAGTAAAAATATTGTTGGGAGACAGAAAATCGTAATTGTTCTAACTCTCGAACGAAATTAATCTTACGTCCAATTGAATAAAATAGGGATACTCATAGTATTAACCAAAAAAAATATTGTAAAGATAATACATTAGAAGAATTGATTAAGAGCCAATGTATGATAAGTCACCCAATTAGCAACAAGTGTTGTGCTTAAATATCACAAAACACCTCACAATGAATCTATATGTATCGTTCACCTGAAGGAGTAATAATTCTTTCTCTCTCTCTCTCTCTCTCTCTCTCTCATATGCTTGTACAAAATTTAACCTATGTGTTGAACAACATGAATCACTCAAAGTTAAAGGAAAATGGTAAGCAGTGTGTAAGCAAAGCAAAGAGTTGCTTTAAAACCAAATGGCTAGTGTTGTCAGAATCAAATGAATGAAGAAAAGAAAGGAATGGTGATGAGTGAGTCTTAAATTGGAGCTACCATTTGGTAACATTGGGAAGGTGTCTGGTAAAGTCATCTCACAGTTCTCACCATTGAAGTATATTCTTCTAGGTAATGCCCATCCGTTACTTAAAGTGAAAGTGTTTGGGTCTTTCTCCAGAAGTATTTCTGTTGTCACGAACCCCAGACGATCCCCATCAGAGTGCACTAGTTCCGTGTTGTAGTAATCTATACCCCAGAAAAGAGCAACTCCATCTGCAACATTTCCATTTCTTGATCAGTATACAAACTACAAACTAGGCTCTTTTACGAAATATAACACTTTAGAAATAATTTTATATATTTATTATATTTTTTTAACTTATTTATCTTAATATTATATTTTTTTAAAAAAATAAAAAACAAAAAAATGCATAATGAACATGTGGAGACTACTAGACACGCCAATGGTCATGTGGCGTGTCCACGTCGAACATGCCGGTAACCCCACAACGTGTCATTTCTTCAACTGCCTATAAGAATAAAAAAAAAAAAGTAAAACAAAATATGACAAGAAGGGACGCGCTAATANGGTTATTGGTGTGTCCTACATGGACATACCACGTGATTTTTTGTGGTCCCCACATGTCTAAAATTTTTTTTTGTTTTTAATTTTTAAAATTATAATATTTAAGTAATTAAGTTAAAAAATGTGATAGATGTGTGATTTTATTGCTAAAATGTAATAATCAAGTCAATGAGCCTACAAACTAAATTTTTTTTTCTTTTGTGTTGGCTAATAGTGTGTGTTTGGATAAGACTTTAAAGCCCCTCTAACATTTATTAAAGGCCCAAAATCGATTTTAACAATCCATAATTAAGATTCGATTCAATTCACCAACATGGCCCAAAAAAAATTAGCAAAAAAAAAATACTCATTTTAGCAAACATTTATTGTTCCAAGTCCATTTTTTCTAAAATAAAATAAATTAATTTCCACAAAAAAAAACCATTTTTATGCTGAAAATTTTAAAATTTTCAAAAGTGCTTTTATTTTGCCAAAAGCACTTTCCAAACAGGCTGTCAGCGAACAAAGGGGTTGAAGAACCAAATATAGTTGGGCTTTGAACTCGGTTGGATCCATGGGCCTCATCACTAACCCAAAAGACCAAAAATTGGGCTATGAACCCGTCCAAATCCCTAAATGGTAGCCGCAGGCCCGCAGTGGCAGGCTGGGAGCAAAATTCACACGCCACTAGTAGTTTAGTACTCTGCAACTAATCCAATTTTCCGACGACGAAGAAGCCAAATGCTGAGAAACCTCCGATCCCGGCGCCGTCCTTGTTACGGTGGCTTTATCTGTGCTATCATTTCGGCCATTCTTCTCTTGCTTTCCGTGTCTATCCTCCATACTGGCCTCTCTGTCTCTCATCCCCGCTTTCACAGTCACCTCCACCGAAACTCCAGACCCTTACGTGGGGTCCAATATGACTCCCTCGTATCAGATTCTGATAATGAAGATATGTCGGGTAGCCAGGACAAGATCGATACGCTCGATAACGATAAGGAACAACAGGAAGAAGATGATTTGAGAAGTATAGAACCGGAAGACGAAGATGAACCATTGGATCAAAGTAAGGTTAGTGGGTATTTCTTCGATCATGTCAATGGGGTCATCAGGAGGGCCATTAATAAACGTTCGATTGAGGTATGGAACGATGGCCAAGTTGGGTTCTTTATGGGATCGTGGGTGGAGGATCCCATTAAGGCCGCATTTGGCTCTGACGATGCACCGGTAGACGAGCAGGTAAGGAGGAAAGCTATTCAGGTAATGGGGATAGAGGATGCTCTCTTGTTGAAAACGGGTAAGAAAGTTTCACCCTTGAGGGAAGGGTGGGGTGAATGGTATCATAAGAAAGCTGATTTTTTGAGGAAGGATAAGATGTTGAAACCGAATTCGGAGGCTTTGAATCCGCTGACTAATCCCATTCTGCAAGATCCAGATGGTTTGGGTGTGACTGGGTTGACCAAGTGTGATCGAATTGTACAGAAGTCCTTGTTAGCAGAGTTTAAGAGAGTCCCTTTTCTCGGTAAGAAGAAGGCTTTTGGTATATCCAGCGGAACCCGTGAGTCGAAGTCGCAAGGAAATCATAACGATGCTAAAGATAGGGAGTGTGGAAACGTGAATGGTAATGTGGATAGAGAGACTCCACAATAAAACAGAACAAAGCGTAGGACTGAAAATGACAAAACACAGCTGACAGCTGATGACTGATTAGCTGCTCTGATTAATGTAGGTAATGGGTGAGCTTAAACATTTAGATGAAACTGTTGGTGATGGATATTCTAGGAAGATTTTATTTTTCTTGAAGTTTTCAGCCTATGAGTAACAGACAAAAGAGAGAACAGTATATTGGTCGTTTACCACTTTCACATCATCAAATAAGAAAGAAGATATTGTTGAATGAAATGTATCAGCAATAGGAAGGAATATGCTGCAGTAATTACCTTGAAGCCCAAAAGTGGGAAGTATCGTGCTGTTGAAGCTATAGCTTGTTGCAGATTGCCTGAAACCAGGATGCTGAACCAGCACATTCCAGTTTGAGTAATTTCTCTTATAGTTATGGTTAGAAATGGTAAGTTTTACCCTCCAATGATCCACATAGTTGTTCTTAAAATGCCAATGGACTTGAATTGGGCACATGTGGGCAGTGCATCTTAGAATGTCGTGATCACTGGCCTTGCCTGACTCCGTTAAGGGATCACCTGGTCTGGTAAACACCCATAGGAGGAGTAAGAGGAGTGGAAACGAGACCTGAGACAATGCCTTTACATAAGAGTTTAAACAGACAAATTGAAATACACCTTATACAAGAGCCTGTATTTCCATCTCCTTCTTTGCATCCACAGCTGCAGTCAGGGCATGATGTGATGGCAGGACCGTAGAATGTTGAGAGTGAAACACAGCATACAGGTGTTTTGTTTGCTAAAAAACTGGAGTATGTACATGCTGACTTCCAAGTTCCTGTAGTGCAAAATGATATATACAAATAGGATCAACAAATTTGGATACAAATGTATATCTTCATTTTCTAATTTTGTCTGGTCAGTAACATAAATCTTTTTTCTTAATATGCTATCTGCTTTGTGATTTCTGATGCTTTTTATAGTTTTCAAGGGAACTTGTTTATTAGTAAGGAAGTGAATGGGCTTTTTTTGAATGCCATAGCAAAAGAAAAACCCATCGATTCTGGTGTAAGAATCCCATGTCATATAACAAGAATCATTAAGCAGATCAGACCTTTATTGCTTGCAGAAATGTTTGGTATATTATTTGTATAAATATGCTGTTTATATGCCACAGAGAACTTACTCATAGCTGGAACTTGTCTCTGACCCCCCAAATCTAAGGACACTGTGGGACTGCTTTCCGAAAATGGGCCACAAGTGTAACCGGCCATCAATGTAAGATTTTTAGGTGCTTCTCCAAGCGGATTATTCCCCAACCTGCCTACTTTAAGTTCAAACGAAGAGAATGACTTGAAAGGATCGACAGCCCAAGCGGAAAGGAGGCCACCATGGCAGCAATGCTCTGACCTGTTTTCTGGTGCAGCATCTGGACCAAGCTCAGCTATGAGGGGGTCTTTCTTGCACGAGTGTGGTGTCTCAAGCGTGAAAGAAGAGCAATTCCCTTTATCAGTTGCAAAGGCACCGCTCATTGACCAGATTACCTCTTCATTAGCCCATACCCATCCTAGCTTCCAACCTGGTTTGTCCACTTGACGATACTGATAATAGTTTTGAATGGTTACCTTTGCCTGTAGAACACATGAACATTGTATTATTTGTTGCACAGCTGGAGAGAATTAACTCAAAAAGCCTATCGAATGTCAATACAAATTAGTCAATTATCTTTGGTGTGTCTACTATTATTCAGCCAAAAAAAGGGTACATTTACTATTTCTTAACTGAAAAATTAGCTCCTTATTGCTGCATATGCAGTTCAAAAATCACATAGCAGTTTTAAAGCATGTTGGTACTGACCAGATATCCATCATCCATCCGTTGGTAAATGTCAAAAGTTACTGTAATGTTCCCGTCTGGATCCAAGGGATCATAGCAATCTGCAGAGTAGGTTTACAAGTTAATGAGCAAAGCAAAGAAGAAAAAGGAAGAGAATCCCATTGTCTTCAACTGAAAACTGAACTAAAAGCAGCAAAGAAGGAAAAGTGAAGTGCCTGATAAAGTGCACATGGCAAGTAACAGTATCAACTTCACTGCATGAGGCCATACACGATGAAACATCTGCAACATCTTTTTTCCTTTAGCGATGAGGAGGTTAAGGTGGACCGTAGGTTGTCTAAAGAATGTGAAACAAAGAATTGCCTTTAATGGGAAGAAGAGGGATGGAAGTTCTGTATTAATCTAGAGAAATCCGATACTTTTAGTTTTCTCTTGTCTTACCCAGGATCAAACAAAGGGATCATTGGAAATATCAACTAAGAATAAGCAGACAAATCCTCTCTAAAGCCCATATTCTCGGAAAAAATTCAAAGATTCCACTCTAGCTCATGAATGCTAAGTGTACAATATGTGTTTGGACAAAGTCCAAAGATTCCACTCTAGCTCATGAATGCCAAGTGTTACAATATGTGTTTGGACAAAGTCCAATTTAGCTTCTGCTTAATGAACTTCGTTAAGGGACGGTAGTATACGTGTCATGCGTGGGATCAGATTGTGTTATAGTATATTGCAATGAAATTGATGCTTGATTGAAGGGCAAATTAAAGTTGCTCTTTTTTAAAAAGTGAAACACATCAAGTACATTAAATATACCTCGTCAAATAATATTAAGTATGCTTGATGCTTGTCAGCCTTTGTTTGTTTTGTTTTACAGAAATTTTTTAATAGAAAAAATTATTTTCCCCGACAAGTATGTTCTGAAAAATTAATTAATTTTACTTTCTTTGGACAAGCTTAGTTGTTCCAAACTAAAAATGGTACTAGTCAAATTAAGTTTTAAATTATTATTTGCTACGAATCTAACTATCAATATTAGGTAAGTCATTAGATGTGGTCTAATAGTAAAAGGTTTGAATAATATATAAAAAGTCATGGGTTCAAATTTCATTACCGTCATGTAACCAAAAAAAATAAATTAATGAGCATGGAGATAAGATTCATTCTGGCCTAAAAATAAGCAAAAATTACATTTTTTGGCTGTCTAAAATTTATTTACCTTTACACCGAACATAAAAAATTGTGGGCTCTACGCAAATTAATAGTTGGGCTTGGCACATTTCCTAAGTTTAGCCCCTTAGNTTTTCCCCGACAAGTATGTTCTGAAAAATTAATTAATTTTACTTTCTTTGGACAAGCTTAGTTGTTCCAAACTAAAAATGGTACTAGTCAAATTAAGTTTTAAATTATTATTTGCTACGAATCTAACTATCAATATTAGGTAAGTCATTAGATGTGGTCTAGTAGTAAAAGGTTTGAATAATATATAAAAAGTCATGGGTTCAAATTTCATTACCGTCATGTAACTAAAAAAAATAAATTAATGAGCATGGAGATAAGATTCATTCTGGCCTAAAAATAAGCAAAAATTACATTTTTTTGGCTGTCTAAAATTTATTTACCTTTACACCGAACATAAAAAATTGTGGGCTCTACGCAAATTAATAGTTGGCCTTGGCACATTTCCTAAGTTTAGCCCCTTAGTTTCCAAACATAGAATGGATTTATATTTGATCAATATTTCAATGGGTTTTAGTGGATGTGCTTTGGGGGTAAATCATCCGACAGAGGACAACAATTAGATCAGTAGCCAAAAAGAGATAAACTATTAAAGAATTGCAGCCCCACAAAAAAACGATTAGAGAATACGATAATCATAATAGAAGAGCCTCTGTTTGATCGTTTCTTGCTTGCTAATCAACACTAATACTGCATTTTCACTCTTTTGATAAATAAAAAGGCAATTAGTCAAAAATTAATATTTTTTATTCATCAGCAGTTGAACATTAACAAGCTCACTCCCATTATCCCATATTTAGTTGTGAAAATTATGTTAAGATGCCACATAATGAACAATTAATGCAATGTTGTTTATCTGGGCGTGTGTTTTGACGATGTTTGATTTGAGTTGTAGGTTGGAAGATAGAGAATGCCGGTTGGGAGTGTGAACTACACAATAACAAGTGAGCTAAAGGTCAAGTGTTGATACCAAAGCTTCAAAACTTAAGTTAGTACGGCTTGAGCTAAAGAATGCAATCAATGTTAAGAAAAGTTAAAATCTGTATACCTATTGTTGGGGGCTATTTATAGATGAGAGTAAGGGATATGATAGGTATATACAAAATTTTGATAATGTGGGTCTTTGGCTAAATGAGCCTAAATACAATGGGCCAAGAATCTGGTATCTACATGTTTCAATAGGTACCATATAACATAAGCATCTTTCTGCACGTGTGCTCAAAAGGAGGCATTGAGCTGTTGTGTGGTAATAGCATGTCCCACTTTCTCGCTTTCAAATGATTTTGCAAGTCAATCCTATTATACCCTATGTCTTAAGCATATACCTGTGCCGTCTACAATCAATGCAATGGCTTTAAAGGAGTTATATATGAAAAAAAACAAAATAAGCAGAGCTGGATATTTATAGCCCGACAGAGAAACCCATGTATACTACACTTACTACAAAGTTGTAAATAATAAATATATGATTATTTTGTAAGAAAATGATCATATTTCTAATTATTAAAGTTTTTTCGTTTGGTAGGGCAATACTTTGATATGAATTAAATAATATGATAATAAATATTGTAACACACTTATTGGATAAGTGTCTTTCGAGTGTCATTATCACATGTATATATACAAATTTATTTACTTTAAGTTTCTTTGCAGAGATTGATTGGTCCAACTCTCCAAGAACTGGCATTGTTCATAGGGAAATCAATTGAGGAGAACTAGAAATCATTTCCCTTGATTCTGTATTTGTAGGGTGAATATTCTTGCTAGTGAAGCTTAACTTATGTATATGTCTTAGACATNAATAATAGGTACCATATAACATAAGCATCTTTCTGCACGTGTGCTCAAAAGGAGGCATTGAGCTGTTGTGTGGTAATAGCATGTCCCACTTTCTCGCTTTCAAATGATTTTGCAAGTCAATCCTATTATACCCTATGTCTTAAGCATATACCTGTGCCGTCTACAATCAATGCAATGGCTTTAAAGGAGTTATATATGAAAAAAAACAAAATAAGCAGAGCTGGATATTTATAGCCCGACAGAGAAACCCATGTATACTACACTTACTACAAAGTTGTAAATAATAAATATATGATTATTTTGTAAGAAAATGATCATATTTCTAATTATTAAAGTTTTTTCGTTTGGTAGGGCAATACTTTGATATGAATTAAATAATATGATAATAAATATTGTAACACACTTATTGGATAAGTGTCTTTCGAGTGTCATTATCACATGTATATATACAAATTTATTTACTATAAGTTTCTTTGCAGAGATTGATTGGTCCAACTCTCCAAGAACTGGCATTGTTCATAGGGAAATCAATTGAGGAGAACTAGAAATCATTTCCCTTGATTCTGTATTTGTAGGGTGAATATTCTTGCTAGTGAAGCTTAACTTATGTATATGTCTTAGACATTCACGTACTAAGCTACACAAGTCAATCATTTGATTAAGGAAAATTTTAATATACTCAAAGTATAGTTCAAGGTGTCGATACTTTGGGGAATAGACAAATAAGAGTGTGACACTGTTTTTTTTTTTTTTTTAAGCAACAAACCATAATAACCTGCCTTCTAGGTTTTGAATATTACTTCTGAAGTCATGCCAGTTGAAAGAAGGTTTATTGACAGTTTTGATCCCTTATTTTTTAGAGTCTTACAAGTCAGTTTCTTATTTTTAAAAATAAACGATTTAATCTCTATATTTTACTAAATTTAGATGATTCAGTTCACTCATATAACACCCGTTCAACAGCTAACGAAGTATGTTTACGTGTTCAAAAAATAATAATTTTTTATTATTAAAATGTCAAATAAATGTGATGTGGCGGTTTTTTGACACAAATATTACATTGTGTAAAAGTATTTACCCAAATATTACAAGTTTTAAACTATTTACACAAATATTAAACTTTTTAAATATTCAAAAATTAAAAAAAAAAAGATTTTCGAACACGTGGGACCTACCGGACACGCCGTGGGCCTCACTGCGTGTCCCACATGGACACGCCGTGAGGCCAACGGCGTGTCCTAATAAGACAAAATTTGTCACGGGGCCCACAACTTTGGAACAATGGATGAATTTTGCCTATTAGGACATGTCGTGGGCCTCATGGCGTGTCCTGTGGGACCCACGTGTCTGAAAATCTTTTTTTTTTTTTAATTTTTAAATTTTTAAAAGTGTAATATTTGTGTAAATAGTTTGAAAGTTGTAATATTTAGGTAAATACTTTTGCAAAATGTAATATTTGTGTCAAAATGCCGTGATGTGGCATCAATTAATTAATTAATCTCCTTCCTCCCCCTCTCCTCCATCGAGCCTCCATGGGAGGCCACCATCATCATCTTGAATTCCTCTTCGGTGTCGGCTGTGATCTTCTTAAATTCTTTTTTCTCTCATCATCTTGAACTCTAAGGCGGAATAGCTTGGATGCAGCAGAGGTTTTACCTTACCAGAGTCTTAGACCTCCGCAGTAGTCGGCTATGTATGGGAACTAACTTCCCAGAGAAGTCAAGGATAGTGCCTACTCCACCCACAGATCAGTGGGTAGCAGTGGTCTGCAAGCCCAAAGCTTTTGCCTTTGCCACTACAAAATTAGACAGAAACTTTACTCTATGCCCAAATATTGGAGCTTTGGTAAAGCTTCCTGGTCTATCCACTTACTATTGTCAAGCTGGAGAAGAAAATTGCAGAGAAGAAGAGAAAAGCTTAAGCCAGCGTACCATATTTGGCCACATGAGCCCTGCTCTCACATTCATTACTGGTCCTAAGGGTGTTGTAACTCCTGCTCGTGTTTTGGTTTATGCATTTGCTCAATAAATGGTTTTCATATAATCAAGGGTGCGATAGAGCATTGATTAACAGAAACATATTCCTTGGGTGGCCCTGCCATTATTGGCAATGAAGAAAAACTCAGGTGGGAAACAAATAGCTATTGGAATTTTGTCGTCCATTTATGGTACTCTTTGTGGGTGTTACTGTGGCATTTGACAAGAAGAGCCTAACAGGGTCAAAGAATTGGGTTTGCCGTCAATGGAGTGTATAGGGGAAGCAGGGGCTATGGCACTGTCTCTGTACGTGTCCAAAACTTTAACTGGACAAGCAGGCAATGCTGATGTGGGCCTGAGCCCAAAGATGCTTAGGCCCATCATTACTTCAAGAGGCCCATTTTGGATAGGACATTGGGTTTTCTCGACTTGCATCATCTACTATAGTGTCTCTATGAACTTTCTAGAGGTGGGAAACGGGCAGTCCAGTCCGTTTTGACCCAACTCGATCGGGCTGCGAGCTAAAATGAGCCAAGTCAAATTGGCTCTTTTTTATTTCGGCCAACAATTTGTTAGCCTAGTCTGGTCCTATATGGGTAGCATGCCTAAACAAATTATTAATGAATCTAATTATTTTTATTTGTAATTACGTTAAAATTTAACAAAGGTTTAAGTTTTTTTTTTTAGTGATTTTAGTTAAATTATTAATGAATCTAATTAAACAAAATAAAATATGTATAAAGTAATAAATAAAATTAAAATAAAGAATTAAAGACGTATAAAAAAATGCATGTAAGTGTAAATCTAAAATAAAAATGTATAAGTAACTAAAAAAATTATAATAATACATACTTTAAAGTTAAAAGTTAAAAAACACATACTAATATAATTTGGTAGTCTTTTTTTAAAAAAAAGGGTTGGCCCAACCCAACACGAACATAAATGGGCCGGGCCAAATCGATCCATTTTTATTCAAGTCAGTAAATATATGAATCTAGCCCTACTTTTTTTTTCGAGCCAACCCATCGGGCCTAACCCATTTCTCCACCTCCAGAACTTTCCAAAGGACTGTTTTATAGATTTTGGAAAATATTAAAAGTACAAATAAAATTAGGACATTGTTTTTCTCTAATATTATAGATAATTATTAATGATAATTATCTATAATCCGGTAAGCATATACCTTGAATGTGCCCTCTATGATGCTGAATATTCATAATGAGACAACGAAATTTAAGTATACTTACAAAAACATATGATTTTAAAGACCATTAAAAAATAATTTTATGTAATTATCATATATATGACTTGCTCATCTAGCTATGGAATATGACTACGATTTGTGTGACCCATTTTGTCATAAAATATGTCTCTTTGTTGGTGTTGTCCAATATACACACACGTTATTACTATTCTTGTTGAAATACTAGTTGTAGCGATGCATTAGTCCAAGAATTGGCTTTGTTGATAAGGTAAAATTGTGGACTATTAACCATATTCCTTTGTTTTTGTTGTATGAAAGCTTGGTGTTACCCCCATGTCTTGGGCATTCACGCCGTAAGAAGCATGATCCATTTGCATTGTGTTGCATGAGAATATCTGAACTTAATCTTCTATGCCCAATTGCACTAAGGGTTGCTAAAGCATCACTCACTTTCACATTGCCAAAATAAATATTATATCCGAATCTGATTCCACAAAATGGTTCTTCAAATAGAAATAGGCCATCCCTTCTCTTGGAGTCAAGGCTACATGGATTCAGAAGCAAATTCCCAAGCGGGTGATGGACAAAGTTGTGAGTCAAGCTACTTGAAGGAAAAGAAGTCTTTAGGGCCAAAACTTGTTGCTTCCATTGGTGCCCATGAATTTTTCATAGTTGAGGTAATTGAATACATTTATTTTAGCTTTCATATTCCACCTGGGTCTTGACAAATTCAATTTTTAGATTGTTCAATTATCTTGTGTATTATTACTAACGTTTTCCCTTTTCAATTTCTTGTTAATTTTAGATGTGGAAGGCAGCTTTGACAGAGTTGGTAGCGACTGCGTTCTTAATGTTCACATTGACGACTTCCATTATTGCATGCTTGGACTCCCATGAAGCCAGTCCTAAGCTTCTTGTTCCCTTTGCAGTATTCATTATAGCTTTCCTCTTCCTCGTGGTGACAGTGCCTCTATCTGGGGGCCACATGAGCCCTGTTTTCACATTCATTGCTGCTCTTAAGGGTGTTGTAACTCTTGCTCGTGCTCTGCTCTACGTAATAGCACAATGCATTGGCTCAATATTTGGTTTTCTTATAATTAAGAGCGTTATGGAGCACAGACTAGTAGAAACGTATTCCTTAGGTGGCTGTGCAATTGGTGGCAGTGGAGAAAACTCAGGAGTGAAACAGCAGGTTGCTTTGTTATTGGAATTTTCTTGCACATTTTTGGTACTCTTTGTGGGTGTGACTGTGGCATTTGACAAGAAGAGGTCCAAGGAATTGGGCTTGCCAATTGTTTGTATGGTGGTAGCAGGGGCCATGGCACTAGCAGTGTTTGTATCCATAACTGTAACTGGGCAGGTTGGTTATGCTGGAGTGGGCCTGAACCCAGCTAGATGCCTAGGCCCAGCATTACTTCAGGGAGGCCTATTGTGGAATGGACATTGGGTTTTCTGGGTTGGCCCCTTCTTGGCTTGCATTTTCTACTATTGTGTTTCTATGAACTTACCCAAGGAGGGTTTAGTTTGGGTGGATGGAGAGTACGATTTGTCCAAGTTAGCTGGGGCTTGTTTTAATGGAACCAGTAATGCAATTTGTTTTCAAGTATAAGGCATTGTAGAAGACTAGGGTGCAATCCTGTAATCTTTAGCTTAGATCCAATAATTTCTCAAAATGAAATCAGAATTTATCAGAATTATTGTATAGTTATATATATATTTTTAAAAAGGATTGTGTATATGCTCAAGCATTAGAGAGCAACGGATACACTTAGCAGTAGGTAAGGAAGTGAAGTTACCCATTCGATTAATAGAACAGTCATGGGCTCATGGTGCTGTTAAAATTTGTTTCGCTTATTGAAAAAACTACAACACTGAAAATCCACTGAACTATGTTAGTAAGTTATATAGAATATTTAGGGTGCTTTTAAAAATTAAAACGATGACTTCAGCATTTCATGTCAATAACCCAACTCGGGTAGGAAATTTTAGAGCAAATAGCACCACTTTTTGGACTTAGCATATTCTAATTGCCTATTGTAAAGTTGAGAAAAACAAATGATAGTCACCAGCAGTGATTGAGGCACATTGCAATGGTTAGAGTTAAAACCAACTGTTGCTTGTCTTATTGTGAATTTGTTTCAAAATAGATTGATTTTGGTTTTAGTACAGAAAAGGCACTTATATAGACCATTTTTGAGTATGTCAATTAGTACTGGCAACACTCAATCTTTTTTTTAGATGGAGTTATAGAGCTCTGATTTGATTGATTTTTATCCCGTTAGAATTGGGAGATGCGTTTCTTTCTTACATAAATTTTTCAAGACAAAATTCCTTCTCCCTTGTTCCTAGTTTGCATTTAAAATTGTCTTTTTTTTTGTACGTACTGTCACTCCTATCATGCTTTGGCAGTGTTCATTTTTTGTGTCTAATTTGAGCTATAGTGTTCTGTTTTGCATGATTCTTGTTTTGTTAAAATCGTAAGATGTATGTATTCCATGTGTATAATTTTCAAAATTTATACATGTCTTTCCTACTCTCAGTTTTAGCTGAAACGTGGCTGTTTATTTTCCTACTGTTGCTACTGCCCTAGCCTATTTTTACTGTTATTATGCTATGCTTTGATGCAGCTGTTATGTGCATTTTGCTTCATTGTCTTGTGCATTTTTTGTCATTGTCAGTGTATTTATCCCAGTTGTTTAGGCCCTTTTCATAGTTGTTTTGTCATGATTTCATATTGCTGCCTGCGCATATTCGCACTGTTTTTTTGGTACATTCCTACTGCTATTTTGGTGCATTTTTCCTTGTTGTCCTGGGCATGTTTTGTGGCTGTCTAGGTGCATTTTCTCATACTTTCTAGTGCATTTTTTACTGCTGCCGTTCTAGGCAATTTCATTCTGTTTAAGCATTTCTTCCATGGCTGATTTTTATGCTTATAAACCCTAAGCATGCTGTTCGATTTTTTTCTGTGCTATAACTCTTGTTCAGGCATTACTGGAGCTAGCTTTCTGCATCCTGTTTACATTGCATGTTTCATTTTATGTCACTGGCGCTGCTGTTTGAATTTTTTTAGGAATTTTTTTATGTCACCAACAGTGATTGAGGCACCAATTAACTAATATATATAGTTTACTAAGAATCTATACCCACGGATTGAATAATTTTGTAATTCATTTAGTTTGCATGGGGCTAGGGAAAACCTTTGATATGGCATTTGTTTTATTACATTTTTTTGAAAAGAAAAAAAGAAAAAGGGAAAGGCATTTCTAAATTCTAACGATGAGGAATAGCTTTCATTTCAAATGAAGAGGCATTATATCAAAGAGGTATGTCAAAGAGAAAAACAAAGGTCCAATCAAGAGATACTCACTAATGATGTTAATTAACAATTAATACGGTATGAAACAAAAATAATAATACAAAATAAACTTTAATTAATGAGTACGAGGCCATACTCAACAAGTTTCTCAAGATTCTTTTATTGTAATTTTCTTAACTCTTCACTAAGATTAAGTTGTGCCATAAATAAGCCGTGAATCTAACCATATGGGTGAATGCAAATTCCAGTAAGCTTCCTATCTGTCTCGAATATTGAATAATATCTTGCATTTTCTCCTCTAATTAGCATTTGATTTATCTCAAGGGGAGAGTATGTTGTTATATCTAAGCTCTTTCGTGTTTTTGTTCTTTTGTGTGTGATGCATGTTTTGGTGGAAAAGCTACTAAGACCTCATTTTTGCCTTTAGTTTCGGTTTTGGATATTTACATTGTGCACAAGTAACTAGGATTTGCAATATGGTCTTCTAATTTTCCGCACATGATGACTTTCTATTCCCTCTTTATCTACTAGGATTGAGGCAATGGACGTGGTTATTTCTAAATGAGTTCATCAAGATTTTGCAATGTCTTATGAAACAAAGAAAGGGAAATCCTTGGCAATTAGATTCCTTGCTTTCATTGGTGCCCATGAATTTCTCTCTCCTGAGGTAAGTTTCGTTTGTTATGCATCCATATAGGAATTTCGCTCTGAAATGCACCATGCACTTTTGATTACAATTCTCTTAAAGCATATAAGTGTTAAGTAGTTTGAATTGTTTTTCCAGATGTGGAGGGCAGCCCTTACAGAAATGATAGGCACTGCTTTCGAGTAAAACCCCTGTTTGGTCCTCGAAAGATAGGTTCGTTGACAGTTTAGTCCTCCAAAGATTTTCACTGACACTTTAGTCCTTGGAAGATTGTTCCGTCGGTCATTTTCGTCTTCCGCTTATGTTCGTTAATTGGACTTAACAGAAAAGGCCACGTGACACGTTAAGTGCTGACATGACCGTTAAATGCTGACGTGGCACCTTAAAAAAAAATTTAAAAAAATTTCTCTCTCATCTCTCTCTCTCTCTCTCACACTCTCATCTTTCTCTTCCCCAATCTCTCTCTCCGCCAATCTCTTTCTCTCTCTGCCATCTCTCTCTCTACCATCTCTCTTTCACTGAGTTTCTTTGAGAGATGAACAATGTTTCGTCAAAGAATCTTCATTCTTAAGAAAATAGATAACTAGAAAAAGAAACTATTATCCTAACAAGCAAAGAGCAAAGCAAAGCACTAGAAAAATATTGGAATCGGAGAGATGGTACCCACAAAGCTACAAAGGTCTAAAGGTGCTTGCAGATCAAGTTAGCACCTTTAGTGTCTAGCTTCCATCTTTTTCTAACCATACAACTAAGCATTCCATTATTCTTTTTTTTTTTTCTACTGTAAGTAATATGCTCCTTTTAGTTATTAAATAAATAAGAAATATAATTACTTAAACGCACAGACGATAATCAAAATACGTAACTCCTTTCCTATTCTCTTCTAAGTTGTAATATTATATAAATGGCATCAGTAAGCTCCAGACATTCTTTTTTCTCTCCCTTCAAACTTAGTGTTCTGCAGCTTCACATTAATTACGATTTGGCATGCAAGTCATGAGATAGAGGCCAAATAACTCATCGTTCTGGTGGCAACAACACTGGTTTCTTAAAAAAATTTCTCTCTCTCATCTCTCTCTTTCTCCGCCAATCTCTTTCTCTCTTTGCCATCTCTCTCTCTCTTCATTTAGGCTGGCTGAATCTCCCTCTCTCTTCCTCTCCTATCTCATTTCTCTCTCTCTCTCTCTCTCTTCCCCGTCTAATAAGCCATGAAAGATCCTAGCATGAGAAGTGAGAAGCACGTGAGATCAACATGCTACAGTAATCTTGGTCTCATTGAGTGCTGAGTTGCTATAGTAATCTTGGTCTCACTTGCTGAGTTGCTACAGTAAAAATGGGTACATGATGGTGCATCTTGCTGCTCTTTAAGAGCACGTAGTGAGCGGCTGTTGTTGGCATGGACAGTTAGAAGACTTACTCTAGAGTTTGTTAGCTATGTTCTTGCTATGAGAATAAGTGCTAGTAGTGGAGTCCTTAGTGTTAGCAGTTGTGGTAATTCAGTTGCATGTATTTAGGAAATCATGAAGAGCACGTGAGCATTAGGTGGTGCGCACTATGCAGTCGGGTTAGTGGAGCAATAGTAGTTGTTATTTCCTTTCCTTTAAATTCCACAAGTTAGAAAGTCGGTGGGAGAAGAAAAATATTGTGTATTGTGGTTTACTCTCACCCTAAGAGAGCTTTATTTTCATTCAGTTCAGATTGGGACCTAACACCGTCTCTCTCTTCCTCTTGAAACAGCTCTGTCGGAGTTGGAGGCGATTCGGGAGTTGGAAGGAACGTGACCCATTGTGCCCACCCAACGTGACCACCCATTGGTGGTCTCATACATATTGGAATTGGTAGTAGTGCCAAACAAGCATGTTGTCTAGTGCTGGGAGGGCTTTTGGACTTAGATGCTGCTCTGTGCCTTTGCACCACCATTAGGCTTAAGCTTCTGAACATCAATCTTGTGCTACCACTTGCTCTGCAAGTCCTTGAGAAAAAAAAATTCACCATTACACAAGGTTTACTTGCCATGCCTACCCACATGCCTCCGTAGTCCATAACCATGGCAAGGCAATGCCTGAATAACCACATGCCTTCATAGTCCATAACCATGGCTGAGTCACATAACTCATTGAGTCATGCAACTCGGACTCGGACTCGGGGTACACATATTAGAAGTAATCAGTAATCACAGATATCATCATTTCAGCTCAGCATGAGGTTAGTGACTTGATTTTCTACAAAACTATGGTGGATGGTCTCAAAGAACA
>QAOA01008791.1:164365-207466 GCA_003255065.1 Cercis canadensis
ACTTGCTGAGTTGCTACAGTAAAAATGGGTACATGATGGTGCATCTTGCTGCTCTTTAAGAGCACGTAGTGAGCGGCTGTTGTTGGCATGGACAGTTAGAAGACTTAATCTAGAGTTTGTTAGCTATGTTCTTGCTATGAGAATAAGTGCTAGTAGTGGAGTCCTTAGTGTTAGCAGTTGTGGTAATTCAGTTGCATGTATTTAGGAAATCATGAAGAGCACGTGAGCATTAGGTGGTGTGCACTATGCAGTCGGGTTAGTGGAGCAACAGTAGTTATTATTTCCTTTCCTTTAAATTCCACAAGTTAGGAAGTCGGTGGGAGAAGAAAAATATTGTGTATTGTGGTTTACTCTCACCCTAAGAGAGCTTTATTTTCATTCAGTTCAGATTGGGACCTAACACCGTCTCTCTCTTCCTCTTGAAACAGCTCTGTCGGAGTTGGAGGCGATTCGGGAGTTGGAAGGAACGTGACCCATTGTGCCCACCCAACGTGACCACCCATTGGTGGTCTCATACATATTGGAATTGGTAGTAGTGCCAAACAAGCATGTTGTCTAGTGCTAGGAGGGCTTTTGGACTTAGATGCCTAGGAGGGCTTTTGGACTTAGATGCTGCTCTGTGCCTTTGCACCACCATTAGGCTTAAGCTTCTGAACATCAATCTTGTGCTATCACTTGCTCTGCAAGTCCTTGAGAAAAAAAAATTCACCATTGCACAAGGTTTACTTGCCATGCCTGCCCACATGCCTCCGTAGTCCATAACCATGGCAAGGCAATGCCTGAATAACCACATGCCTTCATAGTCCATAACCATGGCTGAGTCACATAACTCATTGAGTCATGCAACTCGGACTCGGACTCGGGGTACACATATTAGAAGTAATCAGTAATCACAGATATCATCATTTCAGCTCAGCATGAGGTTAGTGACTTGATTTTCTACAAAACTATGGTGGATGGTCTCAAAGAACAGGTATTGGAACTGGTGGATGCTAGAGAGAGAGTGCAGGTTCTTGTTGAAGAGGGTAAGTGGAATGGAGAAGAAACATTGTTCATCTCTCAGAGAAACTCAGTGAAAGAGAAATGGCAAAGAGAGAGAGATGAGCGTGAGAAAGAGATGACAGAGAGAAAAAGAGATTGACGGAGAGAGAGATTGGGGAAGAGAAAGATGAGAGTGTGTGTGAGAGAGAGAGAGAGAGATGAGAGAGAAATTTTTTTTAAGGTGCCATGTCAGCATTTAACGGCCACGTCAGCACTTAATGTCCCACATGACATTTTCTGTTAAGTCCAATTAACAAACATAAGCAGAGGACGAAACTGACCGACGGAACAATCTTCCAAGGACTAAAGTGTCGGTGAAAATCTTTGGAGGACTAAACTGTCACCGAACCTATCTTTCGAGGACCAAACAGGGGTTTTACTCCACTGCTTTTCTTATGTTTGTACTATTTGCTAGCATCATCGCATGCTTGAACTCAAAAGTGGCTGAACCAATTCTTGTGGTTCCAATAGCTGTGTTCTTTGTGGTCTTCCTCTTCCTCTTGGGAATGGCTCCTCTATCTGGGGGCCATCTGAGCCCCACTTTTACATTCCTTCCTGCACTCAAGGGCGTGGTAACTATTTCGCGTGCAACTATTTACATTGTGGGCCAATTCCTTGGCTCAATAGCTGGATTTCTGTTACTCAAGAGTGTGATGAACCATGACATGATTGTAAAGTATTTTTTAGCCGGGTGCACCATTGATCCTTATGGGGGAACATCTGGGGTTAGCCCTCGAACTGCTTTCATATTAGAGTTTTCCTGCACATTTCTGGTGTGTTTGATTGGTGTAACAGTGCATTTGACCAGAAAAGGAGCAAAGAACTGGGGCTACCAATGCTTTGTGCTGTGTTGGGAGGTACCATAGCTTTACCAATTCTTATATCAACGACAATCACTGGGAAGGCTGGCTATGCCGACGTTGGGTTGAATCCGGCAAGGTGCTTGGGACCGGCATTACTACAAGGAGGTCCACTGTGGGAAGGGCATTGGGTTTTCTGGTTAGGGCCCTTCTTTGCTTGCATTGTCGACTATATTTTCTCTATCAACTTACCAAAGGAGGGTCTCTCATGGGTTGAAGGAGAATATGATGTTTTGAGGTTGGCTGGGGCTTGTTTCAAACCTCCTCCTACTCCACACTATGTGCAAGAGAAGAAGTAAAACTCCTTTGAGTGAATAAATAAATCAACCCGTAGATCTAACGGTACCACTTTGATCATAGGAATAAGAGAATTGATGTCAAGGATAATATTCTTGTATTACGCTCTTTTATAAGAAAAACAAAAAAAAAACAGTTCATTCTAGAGTGGCTAGTGATTTGAGTCTTCTTTTGAGAGAATTCAGGCAGTTAATAGACAATATTCTCTCTTAGTACCCGTAATACTCCAGGAAAAGTTAAAGGTATAATAGATAATTTCTAAAGCTTTCATAATTTTCCAAGTGAATTTCTTATTGCTTTAAAAAGTTTAAACTTTGCTAGGTACTGCGATTTTCCTTCTCTTTGCACGCTTTGGCTTAACAGTCTTGTAGTATCTTAACATGTCCATAAACAAGAGTTTGAGAAGGTATCAGATATCATTAAACAAAGTATCTTTTTTTCTTTTTATGATGCCATCAACATCTTACATCCTACAAGAATCCTCCAGTACAAGTAAAAGCGAGCAACAAGACCAAATAGGGGTAATCAACTACTGAGTTTTCTGTCTCCATGGCATTCTATATTTTCAGATTCATAAATAGCATCTCTGCATACAAATTGACATCTGAGAACACAAATAATGCTAGTAACCATTTACATAAATAAAAAAAAAATTATTATACTTCTTATTTCTTTTACCCTTCATATTGCTTGAGACAGCTATGCTGTTTCACTAGAAGCTGGCTGCAAAAGGGTAGAAGAAGAGCCTAGAGGCTCATGCACAACTGAATTTGAAGAAACCAATATCGGATTGCCCTCTAACTGCAACATGATACTTCCCAGTATTTCAGTTAAAAGTTTCTTGAATTCATCTTCTTTAACCAGCTTCCCGTCATCTGCATTGATCATCTTAAAAACTTCACCAATAACCTTGTCCATCTGTAAAACACATGAATTTTCAGTTACTTGCTCAGGAAGACACAAGATACTAGTCTGCTGAATCAAAAACTATCAGCATTGAATCATAGTACAGGCAGAATGGCCAAGAGAACTTAAACATGAGCATCGATGTTATCTGCACACTTGCAAATCCACACCTACACTAAACTTTCACACATGACGCAATCTGAATTTAAGTAGACCCACCCTTTAACTTTTTCTTACGCTAGCTCAGATTTTCTTCATCTCTACACCAAGTGTGCAAATACCATTTCTCTTAAATATACAGCACAATTTAGTGCTTTACCTCAAAAGGCTATCTAACAAGATATAAAACTTAATAGAGTTAAAGCAATTAATAAAATTGTGAAACATGACGTGATTTGGAAACTGGGGATGGATTAGGCTATGGGCATTGGCAACATTACCTCTTCAATTGCACCAAGTGGAGGCAAACCAGCAGAGGGAGACACAACGTCCAGTGCCACTTGCAGGAACTCCTTTGACATTTTTCCATTGTGATCTTTTGGCAGATTTTCTAAGGCGGAGTTCAATGTCTGCATCCCATGATAGATTGGCAAATTCCATATAATGAGGTTTAACAGAAGTAAATCAAGAATAAGAAAGATTCTTAAGGAAATACAATCAAAATAAACCTTGTCTAATTCGAACTTGTTGGATAATAGTCTCTTAATGCCAGTTCCATCAAATGTGTTTTCACTGTGGGCAACAATGACAGGTTGCTCCTTAAGATGTTCAGCCACAGTCAATGCCACTTTCTTAAATTCTTCCAAAAATGTCTCTTGAGAGACAGGTTTATCCCAATCAGGGTCAGCTTGAGATTGCAGAGCTGGTTCCACAATGTTGTTAAAAACCTAAAAAAGAAAATTAACCCAAGAGGTGAAGCAAATGAGAGAAAGTTGAGAATTTTTTTATGATTTTTAGCAAGAGAAATGATTTTAACTTCAGTATGTAACAGCATTTTCCAATAAGGTCAATAATATTAATAGATGTAACAATAATTACCCAAGAATCTGAAGTAGGAGGAATTCCTTGATCAACAGTGAGTTTCCCCAAAGCTTCAATTATATGATCACGAAGTGATCCATCAGGGGACTCAATTTGGGAGAATATGGCCGCCATCTCTGCCTCAAAACTTGGACCATTGACAAACTCAAGGAGATCTTCCCCATCCATGCGAAGTATCAGTATTGGGTCTCGTTTCAGCCCAGCAGCCATGCCCAATAGAATGTCCGAGAGAACCTCTTTGAACTCAATCTTGCTCACTTTCTCTTGCTTGCCATGGGTGAATTCATTCAACACCTATACAACATGTCAATACAACTTTCATTTCTTGGTTCATGGTTGGTGCAAAAGTACAGAAAATTTGCTGAGAACACTGCACAACTATTTCCCAGAAACTCAACGATTTTCATTGCAAATACAGATGCAACTCAATCTCCTTATAAAAATTTTCATGTTAAGAAACTAGTTAGTGGTATTCCAAGAGTTCTTTTGGCAAGGAAGTGTTACCACACAAATGTTACTAAAGAAAAACATATTGACCTTCTGTAATACCAAAGTAAATCCATTTGGGCAAATCAAAAGAAAACAAAATAAGTCTTCAAAACACACTATTCCCAATAATTCAAAAGCAAGAATCATAGCCCACCTGGTAATTTTTGTTGATCAAGTATAGTTCTTGCATGAAAATAAAGCTTCATGATCAACAAACCAAAGTAAAGTGAAAACGCTCCATTGCATCCTCGTTTATCATTTGTCTAAACACAACATGTCAGATTATTTTAAGATCATATTGTTTTTCTATTATGTTTTTTATGTGGCAATGGTATCTTATGCTTTATATATTTATTGTTCGCCCATCTTTAGCACAGAGTAGGTAAGAAATTTTCTTTTTCCAAAAGTAAGCCACAAAAGGAACATCTTTGTTGTCCCCACAAGTGCACTCCGCCTTCAAAATGCAGCTAGGGTCCACCGACCACAGAGTTTATTATTGACTATTATAGCGGATTGACTTTCTGCTTCCCTACACTTTCTAAGTAGTAAAGGTCAAAATCCCAGCTTGACATAGTTTCCACCGCCATCGTCACTAGATTGAAAGATTCCACCTCACATCACAGGGAGAAAAGGATAACGCAACAGAAAGCAAAGTTGAGCAAGAAAAGAAATTGTATTGCAACCAAAAAGAAGAGACCCACAGGACCGACCAAGCTATCATAGGCAAGATATTTGACGTTTCTGGGGCCAGCTAGAAGTTGAAACTTTGATAAGAAGTTGTTCTGTGATTCTCAAGGAAATTACAAGCATCACAACTCAAAATTAAAAAAAGCAATTAAACACTTGGAAAATTAATAAATTAACAATTTAAACTTAATAAAGAAAACAATTTTAGTCTCCTTCTCCATCAACATCAGAAGTATTAAATACATATAGTTTTTGCAGATGGGCCAATGTTCAGAACTAGTTCTTTTCTTTCCACGCCAAAAGAAAGCTTAAGGCATAAATAAAGAATATAATCATTAACAAGAACCAAAAGATTAAAGACAGCGGAACTAAACCAAACTGATGATGTCGTTAATGACATCAAAATGATAAGAATTTATCTTCTTATTTTTTGGACATGGTAGTAATAATTTATGAAAAAATGAAATGGTAGGATTTGGAATACTTCCAGAACTTAACCCAATGGAAGAGTCAAAGCATATGTAACACCTTATCTTCTTATCAAGTTGGGTTGACACTTGTAACTTGTAAGTTGTAGCAACGGATTTGCCCTTCCCTTCTTTCTGAAAATTATAATTTCATTGCAAAGAGCCTTCTTAATTCTTAGTTAGCTGAAATTAGTAATTTCTTACTCTGTCAATGTGGTAGAATCTAAAGAAAGCAACCAAATTAAATTAGCTAATTTTTATGTTCACCTCACCCACCTCACAACATTGCTAAAATTCTTAAGTCATTTTTCAGCAAAAGTAGAAGATTTGGGAAAAGAGAAAAGAAAGAAACAAAAATTCTAGAGAAAACAGAGGACTGAGGTTGAGAAATGAGCACTAACCTCAGAATAGATGTGATCAGAATCAGGGTTGGTACCCTGAGCAGGCAAACCAAGAGCAGCACCAATATCAGCAACAGCAGGCTCAAGCTCCTTCACAGAGAGCTTCCCATCTCTGTCCCTATCCAATTCCTGAAACTTATGGTCCACGAAATTGCTGAAAACTTCCTCGTTTCCAACTAACTCCATTATATTCGAACCGTCCAGAACTTGTCCATTTCCACCACTTTTCTTCTTGGGTGTGCCTGAACTAGTCTCCATTCTCTGTTACCACTGCTTTTCTTGTGATTCCTGTGAGCTTGTGTGCTTTCGTTGCTGGTCTCGTGAATCACACACGAGCTAAAGTTGTGAGCTTTGCTTTCTGGGTTTCAATATGGCTTCTCTCTGGAAGAGTGATTGGCCTTTAATACGAGGGGAAGAGGGAGAAGGAAGCAATGGGTGGGGTATCATTAATCAATCACTTAGCAAGGCAAGGGCGTGATGTGAACCCCACACGCGGGGTCCAAACAGACAACAAATTATAAAGGAAAAAGGAGCAAACATAACATGTGCTGGAAAACGTAAGTCGCGTTTGGTTAGCACTCGGCAGAGAGGGGAAAAAGGGTCTATTACAAACTTAGTGGGTGTTGGGATTACTTTAAACCAGATTCAAAAATGGGCAAGATCAATTCTTACACAAAAAGAGTGATGTAAGTATGTAACTCCCTCAATTAATTCAAAAGCTGTCTCTCCTAATTTCTGACAAAATCAATTATAGTATCTTGGCTTAATTGCAATTTTGGTCTCTCTATTTTAATCACTTGAACGTTTTGGTCCCCTTTCTTTAAAAATGAACTATTGAATCCTTCTATATTCATAAAATGTATAATTTTAGTCTATTTATCTTTAAGTCAAAATTCTTAGGTTTATTTCAAGGTTTAAAATTCTTTGATTCATAATCTCACCGTTGAGATTGAAGGGCTAAATCTTATGAAACTTCTCACTAAATTTTAGCTCAATCTAACGGTGGGATTCAACCCAAAATACCAAAATCATAATTTTTCATCTAACCACAAAATTTAGGCTTTTTCACCGTTAGATCGAGCTGAAATTTAATTGGGAGATTCAAAAGACGTAGCTCTTCAATCTGAACGGTGAGATTATAAATCAGAGAACTTTACACCTGGAAATAAACTTAAGAATTTTGACTTAAAGATAAATAGACTAAACTTGTACATTTTATGAATATAGAAGGACTCAATAGTTCATTTTTAAAGAAGAGGGACCAAAACGTTCAAGTGGTTAAAATAGGGGGACCCAAATTGCAATTAAGCCCAGTATCTTTTATAAATTCTTGCTTTGTAACTCCCTCCCTTGATTAGACGAGAATCAATCTCACCTAAATTTTAACGAAATAAATTCTTATATATTTTACTAAATTACTTGTATTTAAATATTTTCAAATTAAATCTTATATAATTAATTCTCTCAAAAAAATTAATTCAAACAAACTCTAAGTTTAGTTTTATAATCTCTAATTTTTTTTTATTTAGATAAATATGGTGTTTTAGCCTTTTAGGTGTGAACAATTGGCTAAAAGATTTTTTTTTTTAAAATAAAATTACAATAATTTTTTTATGAGGTATGAAGAGTATAACTTGAAAATATTTATACATATTTTTTACCAAAAAAAGTATTTAACCAAAGTTACCAAACGACCCTGAAAAATATTTCAACTTAAGTTAAAATGCTGATTAGTGATTACAAGGGAAATAAATTTTGAAAAATATATATATTAGTTAAAAAAAATCTTTCATTTTGCATAAGGTTTTTTTAGATATTTTTAATATTTATGTAATATGTTATATTATATAAAAATAATTATTATGTAAATGACATATGTACAAATTAATTATTTTTAAATTTATTTAAAATAATAAATTATATTTTATATTTAATAAAATATAAAAATTATTATATTTATTATATCAACGTGATATGACATATTCACATAGTATTATAAAATTTTAACGAATTATATTAAATGTTTTGTATATGGTGGCAGTGAGTTAGATATTATTATTAATTGTTTCACCCAAATGCTTTCATTATGTCCTTCTTCATTAAATTTTAATTTTTTTTTGGTTTAATTATAATTTTGGTCCCCTATTTTAACCACTTGAACGTTTTGGTCCTCCTTCTTTAAAAATGAACTATTGAATCCTTCTATATTTATAAAATGTACAAGTTTAGTCCATTATCTTTAAGTCAAAATTCTTAGGTTTATTTCAAGGTATAAAGTTATCTGATTCATAATCCCACCGTTCAAATTGAAGAGCTACGTCTTGTGAATCTTCCCATTAAATTTCAGCTCGATCTAACGGTGAATAAACTTAAATTTTTGGTTAGATGAAAATTTATGGTTTTGGTATTTTGCACTGAGTTTCACTGTTAGATCAAACTCAAATTTAGTGAGGAGGTTTACAAGATGTAGCTCTTCAATCTGAACAGTGAGATTATGAATCAGATAACTTTACACATTGAAATAAACCTAAGAATTTTGACTTAAAGATAAATGGACTAAACTTGTACATTTTATGAATATAGAGGAACTCAATAGTTCATTTTAAAAGAAGGGGGACCAAAATATTCAAGTAATTAAAATAAGAAGACCAAAATTATAATTAAGCCTTTTTTGTTTTAGGTCTAAAATTAATGTGGATCTTTAATTAAGGAACAGAACCTGCACAACCATCGGAAGAACCAAACAATTCCTTAGGCTAGCAGAATTGTTAGTGACCAGTGACCACTAATGTTTGTGGCTGGCAGACGTGGGGCGGTTGCGGATACTCGACTTAAAAGGGCTGTTCTGGAGAAGACCACTAAAGTCCACATTTATTTTACCTGGGTTAGCCCGTATCTGTATTAACGTGGGTGTAGTGGGCCCAAACGACTCTATTCTATTGGGCTACGTTCACGTTACAATCGCAATTACGTGCCATCTACGTATCATAGGCATCGTATTTTGTGCGCTCTATCCTGGTTGAACACTTGCACCCATCTTCCCTATAATACGACAACTTATGCAAGAAAAATTGGAAGTGAAGGAGTTTTATTATCACTATCATCAAAATGACTAAAATACTATTTATTGTTGAAATACAATAACTGACAGTGACACGTGATAGTTACATATCAGTAAGTGATGTTCATAAATTTTTTGACTATTTATATAATTGGTAATTTTATTTATTATAAATATAACACGTAATTATGTTAAATTTTTATTTTTGTCAATAAAATTATGTTAATTACAAAATAATGCCTCACAAATTTTTTATTTTTATTTACAAATCAGCTACAATCTATTTAGTTTTTTTTTTTGGGTTTAGAGTTTAAGATTTATGATTTAAGGTTTAGGGTTTATTTGAAATAATTTTGTAATTATCTCAATTTCAAGGAATATTTTATAATTAATACAACTTTAGGGTGCATTTTATAATTAATAAAATTTGCTTAATCAGGTACTACTAATAGCATGTCCTCATCTCATTGGTTGTGCATTATAGTGTCAGTTGTTGCAGAAAAACAACAACTGGCACTGAAGCGCTCTCCTATTATTATTATTATTTGTTTTTTTTATGTATATTGCTAGAGTTTTAACACCTAATACTTAGACACAAGTAACCCAATTGAAAATGTTCTCCACTCCTCTTACTTAAATCTCTACATATATATTGAGAGAGAGAAAGAAGAGATCAAAATAATTGTTTTTGAACACATAATAAGAATTCTTATAACGGGGATTCTATGATACTATGTAAGTATGTCATACTACACTGATGTAGCAAGCATACATAATTTTTATATTTTATTATATATAAAATATAATTTATTTAATTTTTTAAATAAACTTAAAAACAGTTAATTTGTACACATGTTATTTATTTATTGGTTATTCCTATGTAGTACAACATACTACATAAATACTAAAAGTATCTAAGAAACCTCCTTCTTATAATTTTATAATCTATAAATAAAAACAAAGAAGAAATTAAATATTCAATGTTTACATGATATTTAGGCCAATCTTATATGAACTAGTAGTATACAGTGTCCATTTTTTGCCCTTAAGTATACTATGACCAAATAATATGTTTTGAGTAGCATCAAAATCTGAACAAGGCCTACCATTGCTTAAACATAAATAGACACCTAATTAATATGAGGCTGTGAAATTAACGTAGAAGAAGCGTAGTGCAGATTCTGCAGAATATCAGAAAATCCTTTCTGGCAGTAAATCACAGCCTTATCCCAGGCAAATGTTGCAACATCCGCAGCCTTGATCCTCAGCTCAGACAAGCTATAATCAATTTCCATCTCATGTTTCATCATGTAAGGCCGCAAGAAGGAGTTATAAACACGAATAGTGCCCTGCAACCATTACAGCACTATTTAAAAGAGAACATTCACAACTATTGAACCCAAAGGAAAAAAAAAAAATAGAGTAAAATTCCTTTAGTCCTTCTAAAAAATTTAAATTGTCATTTTAATTCTTACTTTTATTTTTTTATGTCACTTTAGTTCTTCAATTTATGATTTGTCTGTCAATTTAGTCATTTGTTTAAGTCCGTTAGTGAGGTTAAATAGAAAAAATCACATAGCATGTTAAGTGCTGACATAGCTGTTAAATAGTGATGCGACATGGTGACTAACAACTCCCATACATGACATGTCACTATGCTACATCAGCACTTAACGTTCCACGTGTATTTTTCCATCCAACCTTACTAACAGTCCTATACAGAGAACTAAATTGGCATACGGATTATAAATTGAATGACTAAAATAGCACAAAAAATAATAGATTACAGTGATAATTTAAAAAAATTTCAAAGACCAAAATGAGATTTTACTTGAAAGAAAAAAAAAAACGTTCAAACAGCTTTTATATATATGAGCAATTTATCTCCTATATTGCAGGTTTTGNCATAGCATGTTAAGTGCTGACATAGCTGTTAAATGGTGACGTGACATGGTGACTAACAACTCCCATACATGACATGTCACTATGCTACATCAGCACTTAACGTTCCACGTGTATTTTTCCATTTAACCTCACTAACAGTCCTATACGGAGAACTAAATTGGCATACGGATTATAAATTGAATGACTAAAATGGCACAAAAAATAATGGATTAAAGTGATAATTTAAAAAAATTTCAAAGACCAAAATGAGATTTTACTCGAAAGAAAAAAAACGTTCAAACAGCTTTTATATATATGAGCAATTTATCTCCTATATTGCAGGTTTTGAATGCATACTTTTGTTCTAGGATACCAAAGATACACAAAAAATGCCAACTTCGCTTCATTGTACAATGGTAGCCTTGCACAGAAAATTGCCATCATCAGAAAATTATAAACAATGATATGATATCTTAGCACGAGAAAAAATATATATGGAAACCATTATAGTTTGTAGAATAATATTGGTACCATGAAATGCAGGTATCCCCCAATCTTTCAGAGACTGTAAGCAAAGCAACTATGATCCTGCAAATAGTTAAATAGAACAATATTTAACCAATGAAGTAACTGAATCAATTGCTGGTAGCCTGGTAGCATCAAAGATGGAGGCTCAAGAAGGGTTTTAATTCAAATGTCTAATAGGTGAAAGATAAAGATTTAATGCATACCAGTACTGACACCAAAATATAAGTGGCTCAATATCTGGCTTACCCATCTCCACAGTTTTGAAGCATTCATAGGCTGGATAAGCATAACCAAATACCAACCTACAAGTGAAGCTAAGTTTAGTTTCTCTAAGCAACAAAAATTTTGGATTATGTAATAAAAGATTTGTCTACTACATACAACAGGGATCTTGAAAGGAAAGATCCCATCACTGCAAGCCTGCAACAACTGCTATAGTCCCTGAAATCACATAAGTAACTTCAAATAAGTGCAAAGAAAAATCAAGCGTCTATTTGTTAAATACTCAAATTTGTTTTACTTTTTTTTTGGTTAATACTACAAGTATTTTCACTTTACTTAATTGGACATAAAACTAATCTCGTTCGAAGGTTAGAGCAATTACGGTTTCTCCTTTTCCATTAATATTCTCACTGAACCTTAAACCCCTGATCACAACTAAAAGTGCATGTCTAATGTTTAATTTGCTACTGATTGAACCAAGTGCTTGTTGGTCTCAAATTCGTTTTACTAATTACTATCAAAGAAAAAGATAAGATTAAAGGATGACATGAACAATTAAATATTTCTATGTAACGCGTTGCAAACTTAATCACCATTCATGGTAATATGTGTTATGTGTCTAACCAACAATTGGCTGTTGCAAAAACTGGGGAAAAGAATACCTAATCGACAATTTCAAGAACAATTGAACAATTCGAGTATAGAATTGATCTGGGTAGCAAAACCATACAGATTTATAAAAAAAAAGTCAAAATGAAATGATGAAGTTTAAGGACACACCTGCAATGACTTCTTCGAGAAGTGTACAAAACACTTGGTAATGGAATTGTGCAGTATAACGACTCCATATTTTGGCGCTATATAGGCATCGCCGGGTCTTATCACATGAAACGGTAGGAAGGCCGAACCGTTGTAAGCATTAAATAAACCGCTGATGAACTGGATCTGAAGGCCCAACAATAAAAATGGGCCTTGATCTCGTTCACCGGTGAAATACCTTTATTTAAAGCCCAAATTCGGAGGAAGACCGGGGATGAGTGCTCCTATTGTTTCTTAAACAAATCATTGGGTGATTCCTCTCAATATTGTATATTTGTATTTTATTTACGCATCTACGGTACTTTTGAAAGAATTTTCATAACTACAGCAGTTTCTTTTTTTTACTTTTCCTGTTCATTGTTAAATTTTGACATGCATTGGGGTGACGAATTTTCACTGGAGCTTCTTTACAGTGTTACATTTTGAGGGTTTTTTTTTTTTCTTTTTTCCTTCATAGCTTCAAGTGTCGACACTCCAAAGATGGTCCAAAGCAAAATTCAGCACTTCAAGACTATTCCAAAGTTCGACACTTGAAGGCTTGAAGGCATAAAAAAAAAGAAACAAAAAGGCTCAAAATCCGGTACTTGAAAGAAGATGGAGGCAAAATTGGACACTTGAAGCTATAAAGGAAAAAAGAAAAAAAAACCCCCAAAATGCGACACTGTAAAGAAGCTCAAGTGAAAATTCGTCACCCCAATGCATGTCAAAATTCGACAATGAACAGGAAAAGTAAAAAAAAGAAATTGCCGTAGTTATGGAAATTATATGCATAAATAAGATGCAAATGTACAATATTGAGAGGAATCACCCCAAATCATTAGCAAAATAATAATAATAATAATAATTAATTAATTAATTAAAAGTTTCTTAAACAAATTTAAATATATAGTGGTGACAACATAAGAAAATATAAGGATTCTATGGATGTGTGTGGTAGCATGAGTCATCAATTTTTATTTTGATCAAACCCATTTATTTCCTTTTTTTTTTATTTACTTTTAATTATAGTGTGATAAACTATGGCTATTCAATAAAATATGTGGTCACTTATTAAGTTATCACATATTCTCTCTGAAAATCATACCAATTTCAAGTATTTATTAAAATGGTGATTTATGAAAATTACAGAGATTTTATGGAATGTACTTAGACCTTAATCATCATATTTTGTTGTAAATCAAAACCATCTCTGTTTTTGTCCTAATCATATTAATATTTTTTTGGCACATGATCATATTGATATGTTATGTGATAAAATGTAGAAAAATATTTGTTTACTTGAATGACAATTTTCTTTTCCAAATCATATAAATTCCAATTGGTGATATAATGTGACACTTTAATAATATGTAAAACGTATTTCTTATTTTAATGTAACATTTTTAAAAATTTTTGTTTTTTTTTCCTCTTTAGTTATGCTTTATAATGTTTTTACAGTTTCACACATTCACTGTCATCCTTATTTTTTGAAAATTCTATAATAAACATAAATATATCATACTATACTAACTTGATAAATATATATAATTTTTATATTTTATTAGATATAAATATAATTTATCTTACTTTTTTAAACAAACCTAAAAAGTAAAAATAATTAATTTTTACATATATTATTTATACATTAATTATTCTAATATAATATAACATATTACATAAATATAAAAAATATTTAAAAAATCTCTTTTATTTTTTATTCCATATGCTCCTTTAAACTGATTTAACGAACAAAGACAAAAATCGCGCCACATCAGCAACGTTTCGGATCAGCGTTATGTTGTTTCTCTCCTCACAATAGTCACAACCTCCTCTCCTTCTTGCTAAATGCTAATCCTCAACCCAACTCCATCTCTGTTTCTCTCTCTCACAATTCTCCTTCTCCTTCTTCCATGGAAGCGAGCCTCTCTGCGAACCATCAGAGTCTGAGATTAACCTCATGCAATTCACGCTCTCTCTCTTCTTTCTCTCTTTGCAATCTTCATTCCATCCAAATACGATTCCTTGGTTGTGGTCACAATCTCAGGCCACCCGGTGCTCTTCGCTCTAGGAAGAAATGCAAGAAGTTAGGTCTTCATCGCGTCCACTCTCCGCGCTTTATCTTCAAAGCCTCTTTGGATTCTCACTCCATTATCGTCATCGTCATCATAGTCACTTTATCTGCTGTTTCTCTACTTTACTTCAGTCACAGCAGGAGAAAAAAGCATGCCAAAGAGGTCAGTGAACTAAGTATTATGGTTGTTTGTTCGCCTTCAGGAATGTTTTGGTGCCTTGCGTTTGGTTACACTGTTGGAAACTTGTGTTTGGAACTCGCAATTGGTCTTTAAGTTCCGCTAATGATATCAATTGTGCTCGCCAAGAATTTTTGATTTAATTCTTTCCTTGTTTTGATGAAGCATTCTTCTTCATCTTTTTCCTATTATTATTTTAAATTTTGAGCTATAGAGGGAGTAGGAGTAATCTTCGTATCAAGTATGGAAACGTGAATCTCACTGTGAACAGTTTTTGGATGTAGCTCTGAGATTGGACAAAAGGAATTTATGCACTCACCAAGATAGGTTCGAAAAACTTTAGTTATAATAAACTCATTTATAGTGTCAATTTGTTAAATCTGACAGATTAATTACGTGAGCTTGGGAATTCTCTATTCAGCAGCATTTATAGATAGGGGTGCTTTTTTTGGAAAACTTTGTTGCTTTCATTAGTATTTCACGGATGAGTTTGAAGTAATTTTTTATTTTCGCATTTATTCAATTTGTATACTTAGCAGCTATCTAAAACTTAAACTGCTACAGATACCGGGACGCCCAAAATTTGCTTTATCGCAGGGGAGTAATGTTGGGAACCAGGCCATTCAAACCCAGATTCTTGGCTTTCAGGAATTTCAAAGAGAGAATTCTCTGAAAGAAATTGGGCTATTAAAGGAGAGCACTGGAGAACAGAATCATGTTTTTGAGGACAAAGAAGCCCAGCTGCCATTTTGGAGATCTTCAGTGGTGCATGAAGAAGCTGTCATGACTAAGACTTCAGAGTCTTCTTCTGATGTTCTTGTCTCTAGTGTTAATAGTGCTTCATCTTCAAACAATTCCAAGGTTGTAGATCAGTCTTTTTTGCCTGTGGCCTACCAATCAAGTTTGTTAGAACCTCTAACTTTTGCCGAAGAAATGACTGAATTACAAGTGGAAAGATCTCAAGATGAAGTTGACTCTAACTCTGAGTTGCTTATAATAATGGATGAATCTAAGCCTACTGCTGCTTCTGTTGATGTGGAAAATGCACTCAAAACAGTGGATGAACATGCTAAAGAGAAAAGTGAACTTGATGCTATCAGCAATGATGTCCTTTTTGGTGAATCAGCGAGGGAAGAGCTTTACATGTTTTATGAGGTCAACAAGGCTCCAACAGGATCCATGTTACCGTTGAGTAGTTTGAAACCATTTTCTCCTCATACTTATTTTTTGAATAGCAATAAATTATCCTCAACAATTGGGAATATCACTCTAAAAGGATCTGAATTGTCAACAGAGAAAAGTGCAGGTAATTCCATAAAAGAATATGTATCATGATCTCATTCCATTGATGTACTTGAGAAATTTTGTTTTCTATTTTCTTTTTACTCAATATCTCGTCAGGTGATCTAAGAATTACAGCAAATTTTTATGTAAATCACGTTTATTGATTCAGAGTATGTTGAAGGAATGGTACCACTTTCTAGTTATAAAGAATGCCATCCCCCAGTACATAGAAGTAAATACTTGAACAAAGGCGGCAGATCTTTGGGAGACAGGGAAAAAAATCATCCAGTTCAGAAAAATGACAAAGTTTTGCCCCAGATTGAGCAGTCAACCAGGGCACTTACTGATCAGAAAAATTATTGTTCACACCATCTCAACACATATAATTGTTTGCTAAAAGATGGGAGGTAATTTTTTGTCCCAACCCATATACACAACAGAACATGTACTTATCCCTAAGAACACTGCATGTTGGAGATATAAATATCTATATAAAATATTTATTTTAGGTGAAACAATGAGGTCAAACTCTCTCTCCTCTCTTTCTCCTTTGTCTATTATATCATCTCCATGATGTTCATCTTTACCTTCTTTTGCTTTAACTTTTAAGTTTGAAGAGCTTATCTTGAAGTGCATTGGGTTTGTTAGGTTACAAGAATGCGTAGAGTTGCTTAAAGATATGGAAATAAAGGGTATTTTAGATATGACAAAGGTACATTCATCTTTCTGCTGTTATTTTATATTCTCTTCTTGAATTTTGAGTTTCTTTTACATACCAAATTTACTGGCTTTAGGTTTATCATGCAAAGTTTTTTAACATCTGCAAGAGACAAAAGGCTGTTAGAGAAGCTTTTGATTACACTAAGCTTATTCCAAATCCAGAGTTGAGTACCTTTAATATGCTTATGACTGTGTGTGCAAGCTCTCAAGATTCAGAAGGTAAATTCTTTTTCATCTTCTCTTTACTTAGTACTTGGAAACCCTTTATAATGTTCTTCCTTTATCATCTGTTCAGTTCACGACATTGCTATTGTGTATTTAGGGGCATTCCAAGTTCTGCATCTTGTTCAGGAGGCTGGACTCAAACCTGATTGCAAACTTTATACCACACTGATATCAACTTGTGCTAAGAGTGGGAAAGTTGATCAAATGTTTGAAGTATGATTTCTCCCCTTCTTGAATTTTTCAGCTGATTTACCATAATGTGATTTTATTATATGTAACATATCTTTCTCTAAGTCCCATATCTAATGAATATGTTAATTTGTATGCTTAGGTGTATCACAAGATGGTTAATTCTGGAGTAGAACCTAATGTTCATACCTATGGGGCACTTATTGATGGTTGTGCTAGAGCTGGGCAAGTTGCTAAAGCATTTGGCGCTTATGGGATAATGAGGTCTAAGGTACAGCAGTTGGAACGTGCCTTTTTTTGTAGAATAAGAGAATTTCATTGCTAAAGCATTTGTAGCAAGTCTTGTTTGCATCTGTATTATTATCAATTAACTGTATGTGCTAATGTAAGATTTATATGCAGTAGAAAGTGAAGCCAGATCGTGTTGTATTCAATGCACTTATAGCTGCATGTGCTCAGTCAGGAGCAGTGGATCGTGCTTTTGATGTGTTAGCAGAAATGGCAGCTGAAACACAGCCTATTGACCCAGATAACATTACTCTTGGTGCATTGATGAAGGCATGCAAAAATGCTGGTCAGGTGAGGTTTTCTTCTCCCCCTCTCATCCCCTTAGTATATAACTGGGTGGTTGTTGGATCATCATTTTACAATGGTTCTTACTTGTGGTTTGTGTCTTTGTAATACTTCCTTGATAGCTGTTTAATGTTTCACAATGATGATCTTTCTGTAGGTTGAACGAGCCCGAGATGTGTATAAGATGATACAACAATGTAATATTAAGGGTACTCCAGAGGTCTACACTATTGCTATTAATTCTTGCAGTCAAACTGGAGATTGGGAATTTGCATGCAGTGTATACAGTGACATGACTGGGAAAGGGGTGCTCCCTGATGAGGTACTTTGTCAGCTTGTATTATTTTTGTGACATAGATTATTAAATTCTGTGGTTTTATGGTTTTTAAATGATAATAGTGTCTCTTTATTTGTGTGGTGGTTTCTGCAGTTAATTATTCCATGTAAAGTTCTATCCTCTCTCAATCGTTGATTGCTCAAACAAGTTTTTGACTGATCATGCAGATGTTTCTTAGTGCACTAATAGATGTTGCGGGACATGCTGGAAAGCTGGATGCAGCCTTTGAAGTCCTACAAGAAGCCCGTAATCAAGGAATACGTATTGGAATAATGTCATATAGCTCATTGATGGGAGCCTGTAGCAATGTATGTCCAGTCAAGGAAATTTCGTGCTTGAGTTTGATTAATAGTGACGATCATGGATATATAATTACTGGCTTACTGCATTTTCTCAATTCTTTAGCTGTCTGCTTTAAATTCATCACACTGTAAAATGTGTTACTGACAAGCAGCAAAATACTCGTTCCAGGCTAGAAACTGGCAGAAAGCATTGGAGCTATATGAGGATCTTAAGTCTCTTAAATTGGTGCAAACTGTCTCAGTAGTGAATGCTCTGATCACTGCACTGTGTAAGTGTTGCATTTTTCTGCATTTTCTATTAGAGTCTGCTAACAAGTGCAATGAGGAATGCTTTTCACCTTCGAAGTCCTATGATGTAAGGTTTTCATATCCTGCTGTTGCAAGGTTCACTTGTATTGTTTGCTTATTATAATATGAGGATGCAAAATAGAAACAGCCTCTGCTCATCGACTGAGCCACCAATAGTGATAACAATAAAAAGTTCCTTCTGGTGAGGTATATAATGTGAGAGTTGAGGAATATTCATCAGATGGTTATATGGGTATCTTGTCTTTTACATGTCATTGCTAATTAACTTATTTTTTTCCTCAATGATAGTAAATAAAATTAACAAAAAAGCATTTTATGTTGATAAGAAATGTATCTTATTGTTAAGAGATTAATTTTCTGTGAAAATGATTCAATTTATAGACCTTTATTGTAGCCACAAAATTATTGAATCTTCTCTGTCAGATTCAATGATCTTGTCACGAAATTTTAAGATTTTGACTTTGCATGAAGAAAACATATTTTAGTTGAGATGAATGCTAAATTTTTGATATTGTTTAAGGGTTTCTGATCCTAAAAGATTCCTTTTTAAAGAAATGTATGGCAATCTTCAATCCTGGTTTACCCTGAAATATGGTTCCTTCCATTTGTTTTCAATTTAATGGTTGCTGCAGTTTCATTTTTTCTTTTTAAATAATTTGTGCAGTTGTACTATTTAAGTTTAGATGTATGATTGAAAAACTGGATTCTAAGTTTACATTCTAAGAGTTCTCTATAGGTGACGGAGATCAATTTCAGAAGGCTATGGAGNTGCTAATTAACTTATTTTTTTCCTGAATGATAGTAAATAAAATTAACAAAAAAGCATTTTATGTTGATAAGAAATGTATCTTATTGTTAAGAGATTAATTTTCTGTGAAAATGATTCAATTTATAGACCTTTATTGTAGCCACAAAATTATTGAATCTTCTCTGTCAGATTCAATGATCTTGTCACGAAATTTTAAGATTTTGACTTTGCATGAAGAAAACATATTTTAGTTGAGATGAATGCTAAATTTTTAATATTGTTTAAGGGTTTCTGATCCTAAAAGATTCCTTTTTAAAGAAATGTATGGCAATCTTCAATCCTGGTTTACCCTGAAATATGGTTCCTTCCATTTGTTTTCAATTTAATGGTTGCTGCAGTTTCATTTTTTCTTTTTAAATAATTTGTGCAGTTGTACTATTTAAGTTTAGATGTATGATTGAAAAACTGGATTCTAAGTTTACATTCTAAGAGTTCTCTATAGGTGACGGAGATCAATTTCAGAAGGCTATGGAGGTTTTATCTGAAATAAAAGGATTAGGATTGTGTCCAAACAGTATCACATACTCAATACTCATAATGGCAAGTGAGAAGTAAGTAATTTAGGAAGATTTCCTTTTTCTAAATTATCGATTTATATAGGTGCTTTCCTCACCAATATTCTGTTTTGCCTGCCTTCTATGTAGAAAGGATGACCTGGAAGCAGGTCAAATGCTCCTTTCTCAAGCCAAAAAGGATGGTGTTGTCCCTAATCTCATCATGTGTCGATGCATAATTGGTGAGTTATTGGGTTTTGTTAATTGTCATTTCAATCCATGTATTGTTTGAGCTCAATCAAATCTTTATATACCGCTTTGGAAGACAACTGAAAAGGTAGTCTATCATTGCTTTGGGGATCATAAAAGTAGAAATTGACTCATATGCCTTAAAGTCATTCTTTTCGGAGTTTAGGAGCTGATATTTGTATAAAATATTTATGTTTCTCTAAGTGATGTCTGAAACAAAATTTGGCTAGTTTTCTTTGATGCAAAGTCCAAAGCTTCCATATCTTTGTGAAATAAAGCTGAAGAAAATGGACAGATAATTTTCTTTAGTTATAAATCATTGCATTGGTGTTTGATAATTTGATATAGTTACATTCTCGTTTTTGTGACAAGATTATTGTCCTCATTTCTGAAGAGGTAAAGTATTAAAAGATATGGTCCACAACATCTGTAGAAGAATTTGTGCCACACTGATAGTCATATTATGAAAGGAAATAAAAAGGAAGAAAAAAAAAATCATTGTTCTATATTTAAGGAGATGAAGTTTCTTCTTAGATCTTGTTCCAGTCTTACATATTGGCAATCGAGAGAACTAAGAGAAATTGTTCTTTGAGAATATTAGCTAATGAAAATATGCTGAAAATGAAGTTATATATTTCTGTTTTGAATTTTTATTTTTCATGTACTTACATATTCTTAGCACACTTTATTTTATTTGTCCCCCTAGCTGTCTGGTACTGGTATAGGAAGTATTCCCATAAAAATTCTCATATACAGTGGAAGCACGATGACCTCTTGCCCTTTCTCCCCTTCCCACAAAGAAATAAATAAATGAAAATAAACTCCATACATACATTCAAGTTTTGATCTGGATAGCTTCGTTTTAATGGGTTTAGTCCTTTCCAAGGAAAAGATTATGGATTTCAGTTATCTTTTTTGCATAAAGAAACACATTATAATACTTATACAAATTCTGATAGAGCTTTGATATCTTTGAAAGGCATGTGCTTGCGGAGATTTGAGAGGGCTTGCTTTGTTGGTGAACCTGTTTTATCTTTTAACTCGGGCCGGCCACAAGTTGATAATAAATGGTATTTATTCTTCAATTTTGGCATATGTTTTGTTAAACGTGATTCTGTATCATCACATGTAAATAAGCAATATTTTTTTTTTAAAAAAATTTTAGACTTTCATCTTGTTTATTTTCTAAATTAGAGATGTAGAATGCTAGTTTTGACCATGGAACTATACGTGCCTATTTGTTTGAAGTGACGCATTTTTTTTTAAAATTTTTTTTTGTTCCAAAGTAACTCTTGTAAGGAAGAACAGAAGAATTTAATCACAAGAGAAAGTCTGTAAATCATCCAACACCCTGTTTTATTGTGACCACTAATTCTCTCACACTTCTACGATAGATTATTTCACTTACAGAGTTTTTTTGTTTGTTTTTTTTTTTTTGGTTGCTTTTTACTCTTAGGACATCACTGGCCTTAATGGTGTATCGGGAAACAATTGGAGCTGGTGTAATGCCTACAACTGAGATTTTGTCACAAATTTTGGGATGCCTTCAACTCCCTCATGACACATCTTTGAAAAATAGACTTATCGAGAACCTGGGAGTAAGTGTTGACACTTCAAGAAGCTCAAACCTCTATTCATTAATAGATGGATTTGGTGCATATGATTCCCGCGCTTTTTCACTACTTCAGGTCAGTAGGGAGCTGAGGTCAATTTTACACTTTTTTGTTTTCCCTTAAGCATTGTAAAGAGTACTTGGAACATTGGATGATGCAGTAATTATTTTGCAGGAAGCTGCTTCAATTGGAATTGTTCCATCTGTATCATTTAAAGTGAATCCTATTGTTGTGGACACAAAACAATTGCATGCTTTTACTGCTGAGGTGAGGTTGTCTCTCTAAGTGTTGAAATACTGCTACCGTGATAATTGCTGTTTCATCAAAGGTTTGCATATTTTTTACAAACTAGTTTTATGTTCATTGAAATACTTAGAGTACTACTTAATTGTTTTCCATATGCTAAGCACAAAAGATAAATAACAAAATAAAAATAAAAATTACATGGACCAAAGTTATTTTGACCTTTTTTTCATCACCATTTTAATAGAGACATAATTGGCACTTGAACCTTTCAGTAGACAGATTTCTTTTCGAGATACATTCCTTTTTGCCTTTCTGATTATGTTTTTACCAGTTTCTTTTGTGAATTTCTGCATTATCATTAAATTTTATTTTAGAGTCACCTCCTTTTATTGATATTATGATTTCCATTA
This sequence comes from Cercis canadensis, assembly GCA_003255065.1. Lineage (NCBI taxonomy): Eukaryota > Viridiplantae > Streptophyta > Magnoliopsida > Fabales > Fabaceae > Cercis > Cercis canadensis. The sequence goes on from QAOA01008791.1 coordinate 187,056, forward strand.
TGTTAATAAGTTGATCTGCTGAAAATTTTGAGAAGAGACTCCAACAGCAGATTCTTTCCCTGCTCCTTCACTATCTATCTCTTTCATACACACCACATGCACACAGAAGATGTGCAAATGTTAACATGTGGATACTTGTGCAGAAGCTAGACATATATGCTGCTGTAAATCTTAAATCTGTATCCCTAAAATTTATGAAAATCTTACCAGGTATACCTCTTAACTGTTTTGAAAGGTCTCAAGCATCGGCTTGCAGCAGGTAATATGATCTATTTTAAATCAGTGCAGAAGTGCTGCTTGTACGTGCTTTTTGATGATAAAGTATTCCTTAATAAAAGATGACCTCCTTTTATTTCATTTACGGATCATAAAATCTCCATTTTTCCCCCTTGATTATCGTGTGAGTTCTATTGAAATTTTAGATTAAATTAATTTATAAAATTTAGAAAACTGAAGAAATTGAAGAACCTATATGATAATTTCAACTTTTTTTTATTTATTTTTATTTGAATTCCGATTTTCAGTTAAAATTAGAGTAGATAATGGGAAGGTTGATTCATACAAACATTGGCTTCCTTTTCTGCCTTCCTTTCCTGAAGAGAATAATTATCCATTTCAAACGGTATGAAAAGGAATGACAGATTGACAGACTAAGGATGATATGCTGATAAGCGTATGGTATATCTTTTTTGCTAAACATGAGTATCAGTAGAGAGTTGGCTTCCCCGTCCCTTTTTCATTTCTGGATTTTTTTTCCTCAACAATCTTTGTTCAAAAATATCATCAGATAATGGTTTCTAAGTATGTAATTACAAACTAAAAGAGGACAGGCAGTAAAAAATATCTTTTTCATCGTATAGTCCGATGACTAACTACTCTTATTTTGGTTCCCCGGAAAATCTTCTTTGCAGGTGCAAGGTTACCCAATATAATCATTTTATTGCCTATAGAGAAAGCAAAAGTTTCATCTCCCAAGAGGGAAAAAGTTATTAACCTTGCAGGAAGGTGAGAATAGTCGATTAATTTCATCCATAGTTAACTTTTTGTCAACTTTGACTTCAAGATTTTAGTAACCAGGTGTATATCTATAGTGAATATCTTGTAATATTTGAAGATGAAATGGAGTCTATAGTCAAATTTCGAGTTTCTTCTTAATCTTCCTTATTAAGCATACGATTGATTGTCCCTGGTAAGATGTAGATGCTTGCAGGTTCTACTTAATCCTTTGTATGATAATTTTATGAGACATCTGTACTGATGTCCATTTCATATACGATAGCTATCAGGGAAGATTTTTCTTAAGGCGTCCTTGTGTGAGCTTATCCTTCTCTATTTTTAAATCTTCTCTGCTATATGTATCAGACATTTTTACAACAAATATGCAAATGTTTTGTGTTTCACAGAGTTGGCCAAGCAGTTGCAGCATTATTGAGAAGGCTTAGAATACCTTACCAGGGTAATGAATCATATGGGAAGATCAGAATTAATGGAGTAACTGTGAAAAGATGGCTTCAGCCAAAGCTTGCATCTCCTTTCAGCGGAATACCAGGTTACCTGGGTTCATCCCAGTCACGACTGGGCAAAGGTATCAACCATCAGCAGCGGAACATTCGAACTGGCAATCTGTCTTTCTACTAGGTACATACCTATTGATTACAAGCAGAAGACAACTTTTGCCTAACACTAGCTTTCCTGCCTGGGCTTCCTATTCTTGCCACCCTTTCTCTAAATCATCTTTAGTGTTTTCTGGATAAAGCCGAAAGCTCCTTCATCCAATGGTAGATTAGAAGAGTCTTGTAAACCAAAGAAAGCAAACAAAGCCTTCTTTAATGCTAAGGCCAATCAATGCAAACAGGAGAGAAAGTTTAGGACATGTCAGCAAGTTCATTCTGATGAACAAGGTCATTAACCACCATAGATGGCACTAGTCCCTGGCTTTCGTGTTTGCCTGCAGCTATCCCCATGGCCTTTGCAATGCGGATTAAATAAATTTATGATTATAGAGATGCAGATATTGTATGTTTATGCTACTGCTACATGTGGTCTTCGCAGTACTCTCTAGATGTAAAGTGAAATTATCAAAATGTAAAATATAAGACGTTTTTGAGATGACGCTACTTCCTTTATGATTCATCATCCAATCTAGATTTGGCCCTTTACATGCATAAGCTATTATGAAGACCATTCTTGTTTTTTCCTCTTTTCAACTGAAAAGGAGTAAAGCTCTGACCTGCACTGAGGGTACAGGTTGGATATACTTCCCTGTGTGCTGTAGTGGGTTCCAATTTCATTGGCAATATAGATTTGTTTTTTACTCCCTTCCTACCAAATTTTTTGCTTGAAACATTCTAGATGGACTTTGAAAGGAACCGATAACCTCAAATTAGTACTAGAATATTGTAACTAGAAAAGCGTTGCCTGAAATTGAAGTATACTTCTTCATTAGTAGGCTTTTAAAAGACAAGTAATAGAAATTAGAAAAAAGATGTATAGGGATAAGACAAGCAGAAGTTGCATATGTCAAGGGCAATTTTGCTTCCTCTGACAATTAATAAATTCGAACAAAAAATTTATACAATGGAACAGAATCCAAGAGAGGGAGGAAAAAACAGAAAAAAAGTAAGTCGTCAAAACTGTATTTGCAGATGTTGATCTTTCATGAGGCACGCAACTGAGAGGTAAGATTGATAAAAACATCTACTTTGCAAGGAATTGTGAGGCCACCCATTGGATGATTGAAGCCAAACTCTTCCTCAGCTCGATTTAACAAGTCAAGAAATTTAGGATGGTTCAAACAGGATATTGGCACCACAAAACGCTTCTGAAACTCTCCTACATAGACTGCTATGTGTCCCTTTGGAACATTGGACTGATTTCTACTATGAAGATGCTGCGACTTGAGTATTTGTTTTGCATGAAGAACCAAGGAAGGCAAACGAATACCCATAATTGGCCTTTAACTGAAGAGAGAGAATATAATTGGACTTCTGATGCAGCAGCAGAAAGGATTGAATCGTTTGGGAGCCTGAAGATTTTCTTTTGTCAAGGATTTTGAAGTTGAAGCCTTTGTGCTGTTGTATTTATAGTATGATAGCATTACGAGAGGAAAGAAAGCCCATAACGGGTCAGAATAGGTGATTGCAAGTTGGGTATGGTAGCAGCCTAGCAGGACCCACTTCATGAAATTCATCAAACACAGTCACATGGCTTTGTTCAGTTAACTCTCTCTCTCAACTCCACTTCACTTTATTTCCATTATCCTCCAGCTCACTACTGAGTCACTGACTACTTGACTAGTGTACAAGTCTCCCTTTTTTGCTTTGAACTTATAAGTCGTAGTCCAATAAATTGAAAACAGAGTGCCGTACACTGAAAACGAAAAGCCACGTTCATGTGATGGCTTAAAAGGTGTATATGGGCACTGGACCCGATCCTCGAAGGCAGAAAAACGCAAAGAAAATGAGTGCCACCGTTATGCTAAGCCAATAAATAAATGCTATGAGTAAGCATACGGTCCGTACCATTTCTCCACATTAAGTGCAATCCAGGAAATGTGTATACAGCATGAAAAGTTAGTGTTATTTATGGAGACTTTGTGAAGCTTGCAAGAGCACCAGAGATGCATCATTAAGATGCTAGTAAGAAGATTCAATTTTCAAGTGATTAAAATAATTCTCAATTTTCTCTTGAGCTTTTAAAATATATACATGGTGCAATGTATTTCAGAACAGGGAGGTAAATGCCATTCAAAATAATTGGAAACTGGAAGTGGATCATCATATTCTGACACACTGCAAAAAGCCTTCCAACAGCGCTGCAGATTGATCCTTATCAATGCAAGATCTAGTATTTTACATCTCTGCCATCTTATAATAATATTTGAATCAGTGTTTCTGGAGAAAAAAAAAAACCTTTGAATCAGGGCTCTAAGCAATTTGCATATCAGAATCAGATTTTCTAACTTCAGAAAAAGGACTTTAGTAGGCATAGCCATTAGATTTTCTCATTCACCATCACCATAGGTTATTTGAGTATAATATTATATCATTTTGCATTTGTTTAATCCTCTTTCAAATGCTCTATAAATTTATGATCGATATTTTTTGTGTGTTGCATTTGTGATTCAAAATACTAAATCTATAAGAACATCGATTGCATCCCGCGTCCTGTGACTTAGGGCCCACCCCGCCGCACATTGGCGTGGGTTTAGATTAATGGTAATTGGCCAGATTTCAGATTTAGTTTATGAGAACTTCTTTCTTCTTCTTCTTCTTCTTATCAATTACAAAACTTTGAATGTGAAGTAAACCATATTTCCTCACTCCCACTTATAATACAAATGAAGGTAAGAATAAAAATCAAATATCATCCCCTCTAAAACTGAAGTCTAATAGCGATTCAAACGAGAAGTGAGATGAACAAAATCATCAACAGCACAGGGAATAACAAGATTGCCCATTGGGTGGTGAAAACCAAACTCTTCCTCAGCTCGACTCAACAAGTCTTGGAACAGAGGCTGCTTCAAGTACGATATTGGGACCACAAACCTTATTTTATTCTCCTCTTCACCCACATACACAGCAAAATGCCCTTTTGGCACATAAAAAAAGTTGCTACTTTTCTCTGAAAAATGACGTTTTGACTGAGAATGAGACCTTAGCCTAAGAATTTGCTTAGCATGGTGAACCATCTCAGGAAGCAGACAAATACCCATATTCGATTTTGATCTCTATTTTTTGTTTCTCACTAACACGAAATCTCTTATGTTATGTGTCTGAACTGCAGTGTCCTTATTCCTTATATATAGGAATGAAGAAGCCAATAGGGTATTTTCTTTGTGCATGATAACTTTGAACATGTACTTTTGTCCTCTCATTACATTGTAGGATTTGCAGCAGTAGTGTCAGTCTGTCAATGACCCAACTTGGCAATGGAACCAAACTTGCCCACTGGTTTTCACATAAAATGCCCTGTTTCTCTGATGTTTTGAAACTGTGCATCTTCTTTGACGTCACTGACTTAGATAAATGTTTATCTTATCTAGATCCGAGAATTCATCAAACATTATTATGGTTTTTCCAATTTTATAATTATACTCCATTTTTTATGGTCTCTTCTTCCAATAATAATCCAGAATTCAGTTTCTCTCTTCTCTAAAGTTAGCTAATTTTTACCATGCACATGTTCTTATCCTTTTAAATATTATTTTAAAATGTAATCAGAAAAAAGGGTCATAACTAAAAATGCTGAATATAAGTGAGAAGAATTCTTTCGTGTATTTTATTGATGTACTATGTGTGATATATATACAGTAAACCAATAACAGAATCCAATATATCAAAAACAGAAAAAGAGATAAGTCAACCTAATCTTAAGTCTACAACAATATTTTGAATATTGAAGCTATCTATAAGGTGGTTGCGCTATTTTCTCTAACACGCCCCCGCAAGACTGGTGTGCCATCAAGGACACCAATCTTGGACCGAAGATGATAGAACATAGAGGTGGACAACGGTTTGGTCAAGATATCTGCAAGTTGATCTTTGTTGGAGATGTGAAGGATGCGAAATTGATTAGAGAAGACCTTTTCCCGGACAAAGTGATAGTCAAGAGATATGTGCTTCATGCGAGAGTGAAAAACTGGATTAGCACATTGATAAGTGACACCTACATTGTCATAGTAAATGATAGGTGGATGAGTGGTGGCAATGCCAAGTTCCTTGAGGAGGTTAAGCATCCATGATAATTCAGTAGTGGTGGAGGCAACCACACAATATTCATATTCTGTGGAGGACCGAGCCATTGATCTTTGTTTCTTTGATGACCAAGAGACTGCATTCGGTCCCATGAAGACCAAGTAGCTAGAGGTAGAAGTTTTGTCATTGGGGTTCCTAGCCCAATCTACATCTGAATAGGCATGCAGCTGTATAGGTGTATGAGAGGACAAATGCAGGACAAAATTTATAGTATTCTTCAGGTACCTCATAATGCGTTTGAGAGCCTGAAGATGCGTGTAAGTAGGACGATGCATAAATTGGGAGCATTTGTTGATAGCATAGCCAATGTCTGGTCGTGTGAGAGAGAGGTACTGAAGTGCATCTACAACACTTCGATAGTCAGTGGCATTAACAAGGACAGTACCATCATCAAGTTTGAGAGAAACAAATGTGGACATGGGCGTTGCAGAGCCTTTGGCACCAGCCATGTCAGATTTTTCTAAGAGGTCCCTAATATATTTTTGCTGAGATAGAAACAAACCAGTGCCTATGGGAATGAATTCAACACCCAAAAAATATGTTGGCTGGCCGAGGTCCTTAACGAAGAACTGCTGAGCAAGTTTTGTATAGAAAGTGGTTAAGAAAGCTGAGTTATTGCCAGTGAGAAGCAGATCATCAACATAAACTAGAAAGTATGCTAAAATGCCATTTTTATTATAAATGAAAAGTGAGCCATCAAAGAAAGAATTTGTGAAGCCAAAAGAAAGGAGAAAGTTGGCAAGTTCAGTATATCAGGCCATGGGTGCCTGCTTTAAGTCATAGATGGCTTTGTGGAGTTTACAAACATAATGGGGATGAGCATTATGAACATGGCCCTGAGGTTGACACATATAGATGTCATCATGTAAGGTGCCTTGTAAAAATGCATTGTTGACGCTCATATGCTTCAATGGCCAGTGGTGGTGAAGACCAATTGTGAGGACTGCCTTGACTATCTATGGCTTAACCACAGGGCTGAAGGTTTCTTTGTAGTCAAGCCCAGGGCGTTGAGAGAGAAACCCTTGGCTACAAGGCGAGCTTTGTAGTGATCAATAGCACCAGAAGGGAGACACTTGACCTGGTAGACCCATTTACACCCAACAAGATTAGCATAAGGTGGTTTAGGAACTAGAGACCAAGTACCATTTTTTAGTAGGACATCAAGTTCTTAGGACATGGCTAAACGCCATTCTGGGTGTTTATTGGTGTGGGTGAAGCACGTGGGTTCAACACTTGGAGGTAGGAGATGTTTGGTGGCAGTGAGGGTGAATGGAATTTTAGGCTTAAAGATATTATTTTTGGAGCAAGTAATTATTTGATGGGTAGTGGTGGTGTTAGGGGGGGAGGGTTAGTAGGGGGTGGAGAAAGAGGAGAGGAATTATTTAAGGTAAGAGAGGGAGAAAGGTGTGGATCGTTGGAAGGGGAAGGGAGAGTGTCTTGGGATATAGTTGAATTGGAAGGTGGGGGAGGTAAGGGTGAAGGAAGTGGAGAGAGAGTAGCAGCAATAGAGTTGGAAGGTGACAAGGACTATGAAGGGGCAGGGGCAGAAGTTGAGTTTGAGGAGGAATGTGGCTGTGGTGAAACAAAAATAGGATAATATGAATAAGAGAGAGACTCAGGATTAGAATAGGACACTGATGGTGGGGTAGGAGGTGTTTTGAAGGGATATGAGTCTTCAATGAATTTTATATGTCTAGAAATATAAAATTTGTGCTTGGTATGATCAAAGCAAATATACACATGCTTATCAGTAAAGTAGGCCAAAAAAGTGCATGAGGTGGAGCGTGCATGAAGCTTAGTAGGAAAGTAGGGCCGAACCTAGGGGTAACATAAGCACCCAAAGGCTTTGAATGAATTATAGTAAGGAATTTGATGAAAAAGTTGATGATATGGGGAAGACATATGAATAACAGGTGTAAGAAGGTGATTAATGAGAAATGTGGTTGTTTGGAAGGCAAATGACCAAAAAGAGGGAGGAAGGGAAACATTGGGGTGATTGAAAAAAGGAAATGCCTTGAGCAAGAAAATAGGATTTTAACTTAAGAAATTTACCAGCATTATCAGAAGAAAAAAACTTAATGGTAGTGTTAAAGTAGGATTCAACTAATCGTTTAAAGTGAACAAAAATAGTATAGACATCAGATTTATTTTTGAAAGGATAAAACCAAGTGTATCGAGTAAAATGGTCAATAAACACCACATAAAACTTATATTGATCAATAGAAATTTGAGGTGCTAGACCCCATACATCAGTACAAAGAAGTTCTGAAGGTCTAGTAGCCCTAATGCTAGAAGATGAAATGGCAGCTTGTGGCTTTTGTTATAGGAACAAGAGGTGCAATCAGGAAGCTGGGATGGTAAGGAGAACTTGTGCTTAACAACGAGATGATGAAGGACTCGAGAGTAGGGATGACCAAGATGATGATGCCAAAGAGAATCGAAGGAATGACATTGAAGAGAGAGAGCACAAGGAATGAAAGAAGCCCGAGAAACAGTAGTAGGAAAAGGATACGTGAAATCCTTACTCGGGCCTTGCAGAAGACACCCCGTGTGGAGATCCTTTACAACAAATGAAGAAGGTAAGAACTCAATGGATACATTATTAGACTTGTAAAATTGTGAAACAGATATGAGATTTTGTTTGATGGAAGGGACACAATGCACATTATGAAGGTGGAAAGTATTGGGGGAAGAGGTAAGAGTGGTAGAACTTAGGTGGGAGATAAAAAAAACTTGCACCATTACCAACTATCATGTGATCATTTCCATTATATTCAAGAGGATCATGAAGGTTTGCAGGAGTACTGGTAACATGGTGAGAAGCACCAGTGTCAAGCAGCCAGGTGTTAGGATTCAGGGTGGGTTGAGGTGTGGTGAAGTGAGCATGGGATGATTTTTTTGGTTTAAGGTGTGGAAAGAATTTGTAGCACCGAGGGGCACTATGTCCAGTTTTGTTGCACAGTTGACATACAGGAGGGGAGGGAAAATTTGGGGTTGATGGGGTAGGAAGAAGAGGTTTATTGTTGTTGTAGGTGGGACGTCTTTTGAAGGAAGGTGGGGCTGATCTGTGAGCCACGTTGGCAGTGAGGGGAATGGCAGAAGTGCTTGTATCTTCTTTGGTGCTGTAGGTTTCAAAATCAACTAATTTGTCTCTCAATTATAGAAAGGAAATGAGAGTGTCTCTAGCACGGAGGGGACTAGACATTTCTTTGAAGTCTGAACCAAGTCCATTAAGTGCATAAATAACAAGGTCAAGGTCGTCAACTGGGGATGAAATGAGTGCAATCTCATTTGCAGGATTTTTTAACAATTGAAGGTATACACTAACAGGTTGGGTTCCCTTTGTAGCAGTGGAAAGTTTTTGCTTAAAAGACATGAGCCGAGAGCAGGATTGATTAGCAAAGAGGGTTTCGAGGTGGTCCCATGCTTCTTTGGAGGTGGAGGGATTACCAAGAAGATGTAAGACATCTGGTTCAAGAGAGGAAATAATGACATGAAGAATGAATTTATCTTGATAAGTCCAAAGAGCAAACTCGGGGTTAGGAATAGTAATGCCATCAGTGGTCATGGTGCTAGGTGGGCATGGCTTGGAGCCATTAAGGTAAGGGATGAGATTGTGACCATAGAAGAGAGCATCAACTAGCGTACGCCATGAAGAATAATTTTGGTTATTAAGTTTGATGGGAATATGAGCATCAGTTAAGGAAACAAGGGTAAGAGCAGGGTGATGAGTTGTGGTGGTCATGAGAGGTTGAGATTGAGAGGTGGAAGAAGAATCAGAGACGTTGGCCATGGGAAAAAAAATTTGTTGTTAAGCTAACAGCTCCGATACCATAAAGATGCTGAATATAAGTGAGAAGAATTCTTTCGCGTATTTTATTGATGTACTAATGTGTGATATATATACAGTAAACTAGTAACATAATGCAATATATTAGAAACAAAAAAAAGAGATAAGTCAACCTAATCTTAAGTCTACAACAGTATTTTGAATATTGAAACTATCTATAAGGTAGTTGCACTATTTTCTCTAACAATAACCAACATTGTCAAACCTGCAGCCCTTTATACAGGAATCGACACTGTTCGGTGAGATATCACTTCCCAGAGTTACCATTAGATAGGAGAATGCCATATACACAAACACAACTTTATGATACTTATTACTAGTTCCAAGCTTGTGTCATGCAAATTATCATTAGTTAAATAGAGAAATCAAACCTATAAAAAAAGAAAAGAGAAACAGAAAAAAGTAGCAGAAAAAAGAGAGCGAGTACACACACAAAATTGTGGAACTAGTAGCATCATTTGATTGGCGTTGCCAAATTTGTGTTTAATGAGGCCAAATTCTCTAGTTAATTATTTTATACAGTCTCTGCCACTACTTTTTGGACTGAACCTGATCTCTGTTTTTTAAATCTTATCCGGAACCCATTTCAACAGACTTGCAAGTTGCATGGCAACCAAATTGTTTATGGTGAACTTAAAGATTACTTGATTGTAAAAGTAAAGGAAGGCAGAGCATAACAGAAAAATGTGAATGTAGTACATTCTTGTAGTGAAGTGAATAACAACCCTAGTAGGAGACATATCATAAAAGAGGTGTCCTGAATTATTGGGAAAATTTTCCATTTTCGTGTTCTTTTGTTCCTTCAAACTTGGACAAAAATATATAGCATAAAGGTTATTGTATATTCACCAGCTGTGGTGATGGTGCCGATATCCAATTATCCAGCATATGACAGATAATTGGAAGTGATTTTTTTTCTTTCAAAGAAGATAACTGGACATGATTTAATAAATGAAAATAAAGCATGCATGGTATTATAGAGGCGTCTACAAAAACTGTGAAAGCTGTGGGTATCCCTCCCGGCTCTTTGACTGAAATATAGCATTTCAGAAATAATTTTACACATTTATTACACTTTTTAACTTATTTATCTTAATATTACATTTAAAAAAAAATTAAAAACAAAAAAAAGCATAATGAACATGTGGGGACCACCAGACATGCCAGTGGTCATGTGGCATGTCCACGTCGAACACGCCAATAGCCCCACGACATATCCTTTCTTCAGCTGCATATAAAAATAAAAAAAAAAAATTAAAGGAAAAGGTGATAAGAAGGGACACACCAACGGGTGTGGGACATACCACGTGGCCCTTTGTGGTCTCTACATGTCCAAAACTTTTTTTTTAATTTTTAATTTTTTTAAAACAGTAATATTTAAGTAATTAAGTTAAAAAATGTAATAGATATATAATTTTGTTGCTAAAATATAATATTCAGGTCATTGAGCCTATCCCTCCTCCAAGTCCACCATCACACAAGACCTGCTCTAAGAATAGTAATAGTAAAATACAGTAAGGAACACGAGCTTGTAATTTTGCTGAGTATGACCAAGCTACACACACGACCATGTGTTATATCTTAAGCCGATGAGACAACAAGTAACTAACGGGTGCCAAACCCCTCCCAGCTAGGGCAAAAACTTTCTAAGGTCGGAAAAATGACTGAAAGAAAATTAAGGAGAAAAGAGAGATAAAAGAAACACAGAGAAATTTTACGTGGTTCGAAAAAAATTCTCTTACATTGGTGGCAGCACTGGATTTTCACTGTGTGATGAGAGTTACACATTACAAGAGATAGCTAGCAACCCTTAAATACTACAAAACTAAGACAACATTATTAATAGATGAAAGTATATAAACACCCCCAACTAAAGGATAATATTAAAATGTCAACAATTAGGCTCCACCACTAACAAACCCAATTCATTGGGTGGCTCAATTCTTGGTGATTCAGCCAAGGAGCAAAAGTTGTTTAATTTGCATCATTGGTGCCTTGAAAAGAGAACTAGGAGTCAGGTTGCATTTTATTATTGAGTTAGATGGTGTTCTCATCTCATATATACAGTAAAAACACTCATTTGAATATATAAGAGATTGAGATGTTGTTTCATCCTTTACATTTTGTTCGCTTGGGATGCTAATTTGTGAATAATTTTACATTGCTTACTGTGTAAATTGATGACATAATGTTCATTTTTAGATGAATACTTTACTCTTTAATGATTTGAGTGCTGCAATTCAAGTAAACCAATGTGCTTGAATTGAATGGTAGAAAAATTATATACAATTTAGAGACATCACTTGGGATGCTATTTCTCTTACAAAATGAATTCAAGAGAGTGGCTTTGTTGCACCAATCTTTGCCAAAATCCACTAGGAAATTATATGAAAATGGGCACTGGCTCATTTTGATGATCATGAAACCAATCACCATTTATGAACAATTAAGCGATGAAGTTAGAGTAATAAAGTAATCTTCAGTGCATGGAATTGTGAGACCTCCCATAGGATGATTGAATCCGAATTCTTCTTCAGCCCAATCCAGCAGATCTCGGAATAAAGGGTGATTCAAGTAAGATATTGGAATCACAAACCTTTTATGGTTTTCTCCCACGTAAACTGCAAAGTGACCTTTTGGAACATCACTAGAGGCTGAAGCTGAAGCCATTCTGATTCTTGCTGAAAGAGTTCTCTGCAGTTTTTGTTTGGCGTGAGCTATCCCCATGAATCTGTTACTGGTCTTCATAGTGGACAGAACTAAAAGGAAAGGTAGAAAAGTTTCAGTGGTAGAGAGGAAGGAAGACTTGGGTTAAAATGCCATCTTTAAAAACTACGTATATATAGGAAGTCAAGCCTTACACTATTTCTAAAACTGCTAGACCAATATGAAGAATGTTCAGAAACATAACAGGTGTAGGACTTGGGGAAGGCTCACATGATTTTGCTCAATCTGTTCCAAAACATGATGGCCCACTATCTTTGGAGCAAAGAGAAAGTGTGGGGCTGCTTCAAAGATATACTACGTATTGGTTGTTGCTTTCAACTAATAGTCCACTCACCTTTTTTATGCTAGGCATGTTCTTCACATAAAATGCCAATGCCTATTCAAAAGATGTTGAATTGGTCTGTGCTTATTCAGAGGAGCTTTGAATTTAGACTGGAGTTGTTTAGTGGTCTTTTCTTGTGATAACTATATTGATAATAGGCGCTCAATTATTTGGAACAAGGATTTTGGTTAGAGATTCTCTGTTTTAGACCTGCCACATTCTTTCTGCTTATTAGTGGCTTAGACTTACTATGATCACTGGAATGGTCATGCTAGGTCCATGAATTTCAACAATTAAGTCACTCCCAAAAGAAAAAGTTAACAAATCTTCGTTTACTTTAACATGGACCTCAATTGGTGCTTCAAGCTTACTTTAACATGGACCTCAATTGGTGCTTCAAGCTCAGAAGGACATTCATCAATGCAGTAAAGAAAATAAAGAAATCATTGGCAATAACAATTGACTTTCTCCTAACCAATTGTGTGCTATGCTCTAAACAGAATAATCTTTGACTGCAGAGCATATTAGGAATGGAAAAAATGATTATGTTTCTAAGTGGATTGGAAATGATGGATACAATAGTGAGGACCTAGGGCTAGGAGGAATGATGCTAGGAAGTCATGCTTCTGCTTTTGATCTTCAAAGTTATAAAAGATTGAGTCTGGGAAGTAAAGAATTATCAATCTGTTTTAACTTAAACAATATGCTGTAATATTATGTCCCAAGATATTCTGGGATATCAACTACATTTTCTTTTATCATCAATATAATAGCACTTTTGGCTGCTTTAAGTGGGATAAAGAAACATGCTGTAGGCCATGCTTCATGTGAACTTCACAGGGGTTTGCCTTTGCCATGCAAGTTGTGTACTCAATAGCAGGAGAAAAGCTTTGGATCAAATCAAATCATAGATATAGATTTCTCTCTACGTCAACAAATTTACAGTTAACACCTTTAACCTTCACGCTTGTGCAATAATTATCATTAGCCATGCTGTTATTGAAAATAGAGGCACATAATTGATAATCCTATGTATCTTTTAATTCCTGAAAGCCATTATGAAGGTGCTCTCATATATGCAAAAGTAGTTTTTCCATCATCAATTTGTTTGGCTTAAGGTTATTTTCTACGAAATGGAAATATATGAGATTTTGAGGAGAAGCATTTCTGACTTTGGCATGTAAATGAACGAAGTTATTCACATAAAAACAAGTTTTACTGAGGTCCATAACTTGTCCTGAGTTCTAACTCTCAATCACGCAAATTCCCACGTTTGATTTAAATGTCACTTTAGATCTTCAATTAGCCATCTTGTTCTTGTGACACCCACTAACATATTTCATTTAACTCCACAAAATTAGGCTGATCTTATTTTGAAATATCTTCAACAGTTATATATCATTGCATCTGGTGTCTTATTAACAATAAGAAGCAAAAGTAATTAATGTTTGAAGCATGTCTACATATAGGAGGCTTAGACGGGTTCTGTTTTGTATATGTTGTCAAGGATTAGGGCAATGGGTTTCTGATTGAAGGGACAGTTTGGTCTGTTAAACACAATTCTTCATACCAGTTTTTGACAGCAGATGTTTTTCCCTAGTGTCCATCATGTGCCTCTTCTTTTTTTTTGGTAGAAAAGGAAATCATAGATTGCTGAAAAAAACCATAGTACAGAAACAAAACAAAACCAACAAAACAAGCTACACAACAGAAGCAACACCCCTCATAGGATATCTAATACTCCTAGGAAGATAAATTCCTCTTTTGATCATGTGCCTCTTCACTACTCATTTCACATAACACACTTGAATCTTCANGGTTTCTGATTGAAGGGACAGTTTGGTCGGTTAAACACAATTCTTCATACCAGTTTTTGACAGCAGATGTTTTTCCCTAGTGTCCATCATGTGCCTCTTCACTACTCATTTCACATAACACACTTGAATCTTCATCTATTTATGCATGGACAATTTTCAGGAATGGATCTTTGCATCATAAAATAAGAAATCTCTCATTGTTTCTCTTTTTGGTGTTTCGCAAGTGCAAAGTTTATGGATTCAGTGCAACTTCAAAGGCATTAAATAGTCCATGGCAACTTTGCAGCTTATGTTAGTGAGAAGTGAAAGGTATCCTTTGTAGACACCAGTCTTGCATTTGAACCATCCTTTTATACCGGGAATATTCTGGATCAAGAAGATGGTTCTACATAGTTCATTGCAGCAAAGACACCTGAACTGGAGGTAACATAAATGATGTGTCTTAGTCTTACAACAGAAATTGTTAGCTATTAAAATAATTAGACAAATATTGGATTTTAGTTTCAACTTTCAAGAGGGTGTCATATTGGCTGTCCTTCAAGAAACTGGGGAATGCAATCTCATACACTTTCTAAGACAGTACCATGTGATCATTTACGCCCATGTCCCTCTCTAGACCCATTGGGTAGTCCTTCATTAATCATTTCGGTACCAAATGGTTTGCCAATGCACTCTTTATCTATATATATGCACTTGCTGGCATTCACAAGCAAGACAAGTGCTTTGCATTTTTTAAGCCAAACACCTGCTTCTTATCCGAGTCCTTTCAAACCATTCTCTTGTTCTTCACCTAATAGAAATTCAAACCAATGAGTTTCCATTTGTGTCGTTTTCAAAGGCGTGTAGATGTTTGATGAGTGAATTTTATATCTATGAATTAGATATCATTCTCTTAGTATTTAATTAGTTTTTGAGTTGTTTATCGGCTTTATTCTTGTGCTTTTGTATTTGTTTTGTAGGAAATGAAGTTTGAAACACTTGAAAGAGACTTGGTTGTGTTTTGACGCTGAAATAAATCGCACAAAGCGTGTAGATGTCCCAAAGGACTATCTTGCAGTCTATCTAGGAGAGAACCAAAAGAAGCGGTTTGTGATTCCCTTATCATACTTAAACCAACCTTTATTTCCAGATTTGCTGAGACAAGCTGAACAAGAATTTGGATTTCATCATCCAGTGGGTGGTCTCACAATCCCTTACAGTGAAGATGTCTTCCTAGAAACCACATCAAGCTTGCATGGGTCTTAAAGGAGAAGATTAACATGTAGATGATCAATTATCAACTCAGTTTTTACATGCAGATTGACATTATCTAACATTGTAAAATTTTCCATTTTTTCCTTTCTGGTCTTCCTCAGGAAGTGGAAACATGTACTCTGGATGAGAAAAATACAAATAGAGACAACTTCAAGTATAAATATACACTTAATTGCATTCCATTTACAATGTTGGTATTATAATTTAACATTCTAATGATTTAGAGTTACTGCTTAAAATTACTAATAATATTCACTATTGCAAGTTTCCTTCTCTGTTGTCAATTTCCTCAGTCGACCCACCAATTTCAAAGTAGTTAAGCACATAATCTGAACTGTGCTTTTTCACATTTGCATGTAACTCAATATATAAATTCTTTGACAGGGTACAGTCTGTAGTTGTCTATCATCGTTGTGTTTGGCTCTAGACTAGCTTATGCAATATGGCAATATTAGATATTTTGATTGTTTAAGTGGGTAACAAGCTGTGGACATTTTAAAAGTGGCCTATGCTTCATATAAACTTGTTTAATTTTGGCTTTTAGATCAAAGATATATCATTCACATGAAAAAAACAGAAAATAAGAAGGTTTGCTCGTTCTACCCTGTAATATCCTCTGTCATACACGTTTTTAGCAATTTGAATATTTATCAACAAATTTTTGTTTGTATAATCACTACATAGAGGCTTGACATGCTCTTGCTAATTCCTATATTTGATTAACTGTCATCATAGATCTTCAATTAGCCTTTTTTTTTTTTTTTTCTTGTAATCCCTACAAACACGTTTCATTTAACTTCACAACTGAGCCTAAACCCTGATCAGAGTTTGAAATATCATCAACAGTTATTTATAATTTCCGATTCCTCCTTATCATTAAGAAGCAAAAGCAATTAATGTCTGGAGCTTGTCCATAATCATCAAAGAGGCGTAGATGATTCCTCTTCAGTTTCCATTGTCACTGTTGTGTAAGATAAGTAGGGCATGTGATTTCATAATAAGAAACAATTTGGTCAATGAAACATAGTTTTCTAGTGATGTTGACAGCAACTAAACCTAATCAAGTGTCTTTCTTATGTCTCTTTAACAAAAGGGATTCTTATCCTTTCATCTATAATGCATATACAAAAGACTCGAGTTTCAAAATGTCAAAAACATGGCAACAATTTCTAGGCCTTAATAAATGCTTCTGGTCCATACTGTTTGTTACTTGCCTTATCAATATGAATGGAACATGAAATGTCTTAAGCACGCCTACTACAGAAGATGTCAGCTACCAAAATGCTTTGACAAAATTAGGTTTTGATATGTATACATGTCTTCAATTTCAGCTTTCAAGTGGGTGGTAACATATTGGTTGCTCTTAAAGAATGTGGGACATGAAGCTTCATATAATTTCTTGAACGTTGACGAAGACATCTAAGCAAATACCATGTGATCATTACATATTCTCATGGTTGCAGTTACAAGCAAGACAAGTATTTAAGCATCAAATACTTCATCCTCATACAACACCTTTGAAATCACTCTTGTTTCTTCACCTAATAAAAATACAGAACAATGGTTTCCGTTTGCTTGGTCTTTAAAAGCGTGTGAATGTCCTAAAGGGTTATCTTGCAGTTTATGTAAGAGAGAACCAAAAGAAGCAATTCATGATTCCGTATCATACTTGAATCAAGATTCATTTTAGGACTTCTTGAGTCAAGCTGAATGAGAATTTGGATTTGATCATCCAATGGGTGGCCTCACCATATCCCTTGCAGAGAAGATGTTTTCTTAGATATCATCTCTCAGTTGCGTGTCATAAAGGAGAAGACCAAGGCTAGAGCTGCAAAAACAAGCCACGGGCAAAAATGGGCCAACTCACTTTTTTTTTTCTAAAAAAAAATTAAAATTTATTTTTATTTATAATAATATTAAAAATTAATAAGGATTTTGACTTCTTTTTTTTTTTAGTTATTTTGACTATTTTAATCTAATTTGTTAATAAACCTAATTAAACAAAACAAAACATGCATAAAATAATAAATAAAATTAAAATAAAGAATCAAATATATATATATATATATATATATATATGCATCTAGATGTAAATTTAAAATAAAAATGCATAAATAATTTAACAAATTATAATAGTGTTCAAATAATACTTACTAATATAATTTGGTGGTGTAGTGTAAAAAAAACAAAAAAAAGGTCGGTCCGAACTTAAATGGGCCACGAGCTATTTTGGGCCAGGCCAAACTGATTCAGTTCTATTCGAGCCAACAATTCTATAGCTTGACCATCTTTTTTTGCAAATTAAAACAAGTCAACCCGTCAAATTTGACCCATTTTACCAGCTCTACCAATGCCTAAATAGTTTACTAGCAACTCAATTTTGTACAAAAGACATCATCTAACATTGTAAATTTTTTTCTTTTTTTCCTTTCCCAAAAAGTGGAAAGACGCAACTTGAATGACCAATATATAAGTAGAAATTATTGAAAATTTCTCTATATTACATAGTCTACTTAGTTGCCCATTATCTCCGTTTTAATGGTTTGATGAAGAGTTGTTAATTGTCTAGGAATGGCAATTTGACTTGAATTCAATGGGGCCAAGTAATTTTTACCTGTAATGGGTCAGGTATGGGGCAAACTAAATAGGGATGGGAATGTAGATGGGTATAGAAATTTTAACGGGCTTTTGATGGAGCCATGTCTAGGGATGGGAAATGACTTGTGTGTGTTTTTATTCTAATTTCATAAATTATTTTAATTCTAATAGGTTGGAGGTCTTTGTCATTATTTGAGTATTATTTATATTATTATTGTTGCTTGAGAATAATCTTGATGATAATTTTTGTTTGAGAATTTTTTATTTTTTTTGGTTATCCACCGGTGTCCGGGCTTCACCCAACTAATCCAGTTTCGAGCAGGGAAAGACCACAATGGCTGTAAAGCTCTCCCAACAAACGCAGCTACATTCCTAAAGACTCGAACTCAAGACATTTAGTTAAGCTAGAACAGTCCCTTAACTGATCTACACGCTTATTGGTTTTGAGAATTATTTATGTTATCTTATTATTTTAATGTTATAATTTTAAAATTTAAATTTCACCTAGTATTTACAAGTTCAGAATATATGAATGTTTGTCTATTAAAAAAGAATAACAAAAGAAGATACACGAACGGGGATAGAAAATTGGAAATCTTAATGAATCCTCACTCACGAAGCAAGTGGTTATAATATTACCATCGATATCTACATCTTTTGCTTTTTTAAAAAAATATTCTTTTAACACACCCTTAAATAAATAAATAAAATGAGAATTTTATAATATTATATGAATATGTTATATTATATTAATGTAGTAAATATACATAATTTTTATATTTTATTAAATATAAATATATTTTATTTTATTTTTTAAATAAATTTAAAAATAATCAATTTGTATATGTATTATTTTTATATTGATTAATTTTATATAATATAACATATTACATAAATATAAAAATATCTAAAAAAACTTAAAAAAAAAATCAAAAAACATAAGTTAGCCTTTGAGCTTAATTATAGAGCATGGCTAGTATTATTTTTGTAAAGGTGAGGGAGAAAGAAGAAGAAACCCAAAGAAAATGGAAGAGGTTTCTCTCTCTTCCTTGTGATCTCTTTCTTTCTCTTCCACTGTGATCTCTGTCTCCTTCTCCCTCTGCAATCTATCTCTCTCTCCCTCCCTCCCTCCCTCTGGCCTCTATCCCTTGATTCCTGATTCGTTCTGAAACGGAGCAAAGTTTCTTCATTTCCTCCGAAATGCACCGAATTTCTTCTGTTTCGATGGAAACAATTGATTTTCGAAATTAGAACCATGTTTCGTGTCATTAACAGATGAAATTTTGTTCCTTGCTATGATGCTACCAAATCCCATTTCTCTATTAAGCTCTCCTTCATGTTTTCTCTATAAAGCTCCCTCACTTTCTTCCCTTTTTTTACGATTCTTCTACTCTTTTGGTTCTTGCCCCACTCTCACTTTCTCTGCCTTTGGTTCTCTCTTTCTCTCTTGCTCTGGTTCTAATGCTTCTCCCACTCTCCCTCTCTCTCCCAAGTTCTCTCTCACGTTCACTTTCTCTGCCTCTCTCACGATAGTCTCTCTTTTGTGGCTCTATCTCTCTCCGAGTCCTTCCTTCACTCAACTTCATTGGGTCCAATCATCTTTTTCGTTTGCTAGAACTCGCCGGCCACTGTTGATTTTGCTGGAAATTTTGTAAATTGAAAGTCTCAAACCAATGTAACTATTCTGCTCCAATCCGCACCAATTATAACTAATTTCATCATTTCTAAGTATTGGTTGGTCGATAATGGTTAGGAATTTTCCCAACCCGATGGTCATCGGTCGTGTGAGATTTGGCACCAAAACCAATTGAACCCGACCAATGAACACTCCTATTGGGGAGTAAGAACCGCCTATACCCGCCCCATTACCATTCATATTTACATCTTTTGCTTTTTTAAAAAGATATCATTATAACTCACCCTTCATAAAAATCAAAAAGCAAAAGTTGGCCTTTGGGCTTAATTATAGAACATAACTTCCAAGTGTTTTTGTTTTAAAGACAATGGCTAAGCTACCTTTCCTCTAAGAGGGGGTACGCTACCCTTCACCTAGTTGGAGGGTTAGGTAAATTCTCAAAAAATTGAGT
>QAOA01008791.1:207509-221406 GCA_003255065.1 Cercis canadensis
TCCTGATGTAACATGGTGTACACTTTATACTGGTCCAACATTTTTAGCTCTATCAGTCCACTCTGGTTCTGGGGAATAAAAGGTGGCATCTAGGGAGGCCATTTCTGTAGGTCAACGTGAGGAGAGAGATCGAAAAGATTTGGTGGGTCGGTGCAGAAATGGCCTCCGCCTTCCTCTGTGTATGCCTTCACGTCTTCACGTCTTCTTTCTCCTTCCATGTCATACCAATCTCTTCAACCTTCTCCTTGAGGAGGAGGAGGAGGTCATGATTCATGAATCTAATACTGAAATGCAAACAGAAACAGAGATATGCAAAAGGAGAGCGGGGAAATTTTAATTATTATAAAATGGTGAGGGCAAATTTTTAATTTCATGAAACCGTTGCATATGAGTCAAAAGCATGTTATAGTGACTACGTGGCTCAATCTACACTGTTAGATTCACTTTGTACCGGTGCCCATTTGTAAGGATGTGTATTGTAGACTTGGCCATTAAGCAAACCACCAAATCCTAATTATAATATAAAGGAAAGCTATTTCCAACGGCAAATTTTCCCCGGCAGTGGACCTGAACCCTTGTTGATGCTACGAAGAGTGGAGTTGAGAATGTGGCTCCACTGGAAAATCAAGAAAGACAGAAATTAACAAGAGAAGAACATTAGTTATTTTCTCAAGGGAAAATTACTGGACGAAATATTGAATATAACTCCGTCTGTCCCCCCTAAAAGTTATTTTCTAAAATTAGTATAGAAGACAATTGAAGCTAGATTAGCAGAGGCTCACAAATTTAAGTTCTATCAGCTATTATTCTCACAAGCAGAGAAAATCATCAAACAATTAGTATCAGTACTAGGAACAGTTTTAGAGAACAAGTTTGTCCTATAATACTAGAAGATTATATGACTGTAACTATTGCAGGACAATCTTAGAGTGCAATAATCTCAATATATACATCACTGGCATTAAGAATTCCCTGGTCTGAATTGATTACGTTGTCCTACTTCTGGGTCCAAAGTCCAAACTTTCGTGTACTCTTCACGCGGTGTTGCCTTACAGTTTGATGTACTTAAAAATATATGGGTGATACTGGCAAGTTATTAAGTTATTAATGCTGGTTATCTAGTTGCCCCCAAACACTATGATATATAGCTATCAACCGCATTCAGCTGTGTGTGTCTAAAGCATGTCTACAAAATGGTGTAGCCATTATACAGCGCATGAAGAAACATTTGATTTCTGTTTCGCCTATGTATATCTCATTTGATTCCAAGTGGGTACTCTGGTGGCCTTTCATTCAGGAAGTGGGGTATGCTGCATTCTCATACAAGTTCTTAATACTTGAGAGAGATCTTAAGACAATACCATGTGAGCTCTCGTGACCCCTTGTGTCTCTGTTTCGACAACCATTGCTGTGTAATGGATTTCCACAGACCCTTAAACAACTATACCTAGAATGGATGATTTAGATATAAAACCAAACCAGGTTTTAGAATTTAGACTTATTAAAGCTGGTTCTCCTCTTAGCCTCCAATCACAATGGTTTAAGAGCTATATCTTGCCTCCAAAAACTATGATAAAACAGGTACCAACAAGATTTAATGGATAAAAGATTAGATTCCAAAATTTAGTACTAGTGTCTATCAGTTGCCATTCCAATATAATGAAAATGTGAGACGACTTGACCATGTCTGCAACACAAGAAGTAGGCCATTACATTCGTTAAACAATTATAGGCAGATCTTCCAAAAGGTGGGGAATTTACTCTAAAATATTGTGTAGTCCTTGACAAAGACCTTAAAGACAATAGCATGTGATCTCTCGTGAGCCCTTGTCTCTCACTAACCCCATCAGATAGCCCATCCACCATTCAATTCAGTTGGAGAACCCTCTCTATTTATATGTATGCTCAGCATTGCATTCACAAGCAGCACAAGTCATTCACATCCTAAAGTTTCAGTATTCAAAAAATTCTTTGAGATCATTGTATTGTTCTCTGAGTGGCACAACATATAACAATGGGTTTCCGTTTACCTGGCATCAGATGGGCTTCATGTGCTGCAAACCAAGCATCTTCAAAAGCTGTGGAAGTTCCAAAAGGCTATCTTGCTGTGTATGTTGGAGAGAAAATGAGGCGGTTTTTGATTCCAATTTCATACTTGAGCCAACCTTCATTCCAAGACTTACTGAGTCAAGCTGAGCAAGAATTTGGGTATCACCATCCAATGGGTGGTCTCACTATTCCTTGCAGAGAACACGTCTTCCTAGATATCACTTCTCGTTTTGATGGCCAATAATAAATCATATTGGAAGAGACTCACTTAGATTAGTTGAGACAATTTTGTTCACATACTGAACGAGACTCACTTAGATTAGTTGAGAAATTTTGTAATCTTCGTTTGCTTTTGTCAAATCTTAAAGAACTCAAAAATATTCGCAATCTTTTAGTCTTCCTNTAAAGTTTCAGTATTCAAAAAATTCTTTGAGATCATTGTATTGTTCTCTGAGTGGCACAACATATAACAATGGGTTTCCGTTTACCTGGCATCAGATGGGCTTCATGTGCTGCAAACCAAGCATCTTCAAAAGCTGTGGAAGTTCCAAAAGGCTATCTTGCTGTGTATGTTGGAGAGAAAATGAGGCGGTTTTTGATTCCAATTTCATACTTGAGCCAACCTTCATTCCAAGACTTGCTGAGTCAAGCTGAGCAAGAATTTGGGTATCACCATCCAATGGGTGGTCTCACTATTCCTTGCAGAGAACACGTCTTCCTAGATATCACTTCTCGTTTTGATGGCCAATAATAAATCATATTGGAAGAGACTCACTTAGATTAGTTGAGACAATTTTGTACACATACTGAACGAGACTCACTTAGATTAGTTGAGAAATTTTGTAATCTTCGTTTGCTTTTGTCAAATCTTAAAGAACTCAAATATATTCGCAATCTTTTAGTCTTCCTCACACTCCAAAATGTGTTTCTCCTGTGCCGCTGCCACTGTTGTATTTTTGGACGTATTGGCCAAAGGGTTCTGTATTTCATTAAAATTGATGTTTTGAGGCTTTGAAAATACGAAATTCTTTATAACTTCCTTGTAGCTGCACAACATTACATTGAAAATTCAATGGATAAACTTGGTAATTATAGTAGATTTTGTGAAACCAAAAACTTTGGGACACTAGAAACATTCAGCCAATTAATTGTTATCCCTCAGGATATTAACAGTAATGGAACAACATGATCTTCTAGTCTCTCTCCAATAATAGAATTGATAAGAAAAATGGATAATAGTGATAGATATCTTATACTAAAATTTATTATTTGGATAGGTATGGTTCTTGACGATGCATGTGTTGAGGTCAGGAGATTAGGTTGCGTGACTAAATTCAAGTCTCAATTTAAGTTTAAGATCCGATCTACACGATGAGCACAAGTGAACTAAGGACTATGTTGGGAATATTTGGACTCCAAAAGTTAAGTTAGGTTGGTATTGAGTAAGTAAAGTAATAAATTAAGAGAGTTCAAAAAATTGATAATACATGTTCGGAAAGCAATATTTATTGAGGTATTGAGAGTATTTTAATAATTTGTGTGATTGGGCCGAGATGAGCCAAAGGTAGTTCAAGCTTTGATAATGGGTATAGACAATTCTTGATGTTGGTATCCTCAACAATGTCACATGAAACGTGTTCGTCTATTGCTCTCAACTTGTATGCTCTATAAAAGTCAGGCCCCATTTCTTATAATCACTGGTTTTCTGTTCTACTCTTGTGTGCAATTTGGAGTTCATAAAATGAGGTGCTGAGGATACTGCTGGTTATCCATCTCTTGTACATATCTTTTTCTTCGTTGATTTCTATAGGACAATTCAATAAATCCTGTTGTTGTGTTCCCTGGTGTTCATGAATTGGTAGTTTAGTCATATTTACATAGTGAATACAAGTATTATTTATTTAATTTTTTTCAGAAGAAATACTCTGTAATCTGTAGAAGTAAGCTACTGCATCCACAAATGCTTGTAAGTTGTAGTCCCTTTGTATTTAGTTTTCCACAAACAGTTGTCGAGCAATCTGGATCACTACCAAATTCTTGATGGTTCTTTGAAAGACAGAATCATGTGATTCTTGAGATGCTTGATGTCTCATCAATGTTGATGACTGTCCTTGCCTCTACACCACATTCAAAATTCTAGACATTTCTCATTCTCATGCACTCATTCATCTCTATAAATACACACACGCAACATTGCAAACCCCATCAAGTTTTCACATTGTCCACAAACAAACCCTTTCTCCTCCCAATTATCATCAATTCAGCAAACTTCAACTTGTCTAAAGCTACAATGGCTGTTCTTTTACCTGTGATAATGAATGCTAAGCAGATCCTACGCCGTGCTCTTTTAAGTGGCAAAGAAGTGACTTCAATGTCTGGTGTGCCAAAAGGGTATTTTGCAGTTTATGTTGGAGAAGAGCAAAAGAAAAGATTTGTGGTTCCCATATCATACTTGAAAGAACCAGCATTTCAGCAACTGCTCAATAAGGCTGAGGAAGACTTCGGATTTGATCATCCAACCGGAGGCCTTTCGATTCCCTGCAGAGAAGACGTCTTCATTAGTCTCACTTCTCAATTAGAAATTTAGAACCATGACACACCAAAGAAGCAGTTTCATGATTTCATATGCTTTTCTCCCACAATGGCAGAAGCATGTGATCACAAATGCAGAGCCACTTGAATTAAGTGGCAGAGCTTATTAGAGTTCTCAAGAGCATTTGAGAAAGACTATATAAGCTTTGCAGCTGGTTCAAAATTGAAGGCCAAACATGTTGGATAAGATTTAATGCTTGAAGGATTCCCGTGACAGGGAAAGGAAGAGATGGTGTCAGAAAACAAAACCCAAGATGACTAGATAACTTCATTGACTTGCGAGGAGCAATTAGAATTAATAATGTCTAGTCCTCAAAACATGAATGTAGCATCTTTATGAACCAATATTCCTCTGCAGCCTTGTATAATGAGTATTGTATCGTTCCAGAGGAGAAATGGAATTGAAAATTTCTTTCTGCTAAAAACTTCTAAAATGTTGATGCAGTATTTCTCTTTTCGAACCACTTGTTGCAGTTCAGATCAATAAATGGAAATGATAAGAATTAGCCATAAAAAAAATTCTACTTTCTTCTTCTCTCTTTGCTTTTTTCAGTGATATTTTTTGAGCCATATAGATCTTGCCCTTCTCTTTTAAATTTTGATTTAATGACAGTTATTACTTTACATAAAAGTATATTTGTTGGGCCAGTGATATTCAAAAGACTATGATCTTCAGAAGGTCAAAGTTAAATGAATCTTGAATTGAACTTTTGAGGAAAAGAACTTCAGTTTATGCCCTTGCTCATAACAAAGAACACCTCAATTTTTTCAGAAATATAACTTAATAAACTTGGTAATCAGAAAAATTGTTGGTAGAATTAGCGATTTAACAGGAAATCAATGACTCTATGAGTGGTATTTATTTCCTTTGTTACACAAAGTCATGAAAGTGTAAGACCATGAATTGAAGTTTGATCCAATGGGGTGGCCTTCCCTTCATCTATTATTTATTGAGGAAATCAATTTGAAACACTGTGCTGCCATCTCTAAATTCTATCCAAAATTTGATTCGTTTCTTTAAGCATATTAGTAAAATGAGACTCAACTTTCTTAAGATAAATCAAGAATCTGATGGCACATTTACTACATAATTCATTTCAATTAAAAAATAAAAATAAAAAGACACTCCTTTTAATTGGTAAACAAAATGGTGATAGATACATTACAGCAAGACATTTAACTAGTGGTACAAGCGGTTCCTGGGTTTAGTAACATTTGGACAGAGTCACATGCAACTTGTACTTGTGCCATTTCTGGTCTATCAACAAGAATTATACTAATATCAGTTTTCTATCTCAATCAGGCAATTTCTTTCTTCAACAAAGTCCTATGCTCTTGTTTTGATCTTCATTTCAAGTGGGGTCCTATGAATTTAGTTTTTCATAAATTATTTGGCACAATGTATCCTAACAAATATGCAGTCTTGATCACTACCAAGTTGTTGACAATCTTCCAAAGACAGAGCCATGTGATCCTTCAAATGCTTATGTCTCGCTCATGTCGATGTCCTTGCCTTGCCTTATACACCACATAATTCTAGATTCCACAGATTGCTCCCACTCCCATTCATCTCTATATATACACACACAGCTTCCCATAGCCTCACCAAGTTTTGACATTTGCAGAAACAAATCATCTCTTGTTCCAACTTCCAAATCGTTAGCTGCTAACATCAACTTCTCCAAAGCAACAATGGCTATTCGTTTGCCTGCAATAAGGAATGCTAAGCACATCCTTCGCCGCTCTCTTTCCAATTGCAGAGAAGCAATTTCAATGTCTGCTAATGTACCAAAGGGGTATTTTACAGTACATGTTGGAGAAGAGCAAAAGAAGAGATTTGTGGTTCCTACATCATACCTAAATGAACCTGAATTCCAAGAGTTGCTAAACAAAGCTGAAGAAGAATTCGGGTTTGATCACCCAATGGGTGGTCTCACAATCCCCTGCAGAGAAGACATCTTCATCAATATCACTTCTCGCTTGGCACCATAATACACAACACAGAAGCAAATTGTTATTCCATATACTTCTCTCATGAAGATGTGGCTGCAAACGGATACCCACTGCAGAAAATTAGTGGCAGAACTCACCCAAGTTCCTCAAGAGCACACTATATAAGCTTTGCAGCTGAACCATATGGACCAGGAAACAAAGACCGTGCCTTTGTTGAAAGGACAAGGAGCCATTGCTACTTTGCTGCATAATCTCCAACAGAGATAATTTTATGCTTGAAGCAAGTGTCCTATAGGGGAAGAACAGCTAGTGGTTTTATAATCCGAAGCATGGTCGCACAAAACTTGAAGCTTCCATTGACTTACTAGTAATTGGATGTACAATTTCTGGTCCTCAAAACAAGAGCATAGTTTCCTATATTAGGAGGATTGGGATGCTACAGAGATGCTGTAATGCTTCACATATGATGGAAAGAAGAAATGGAAATGAAATGAAATCTTCCTATTCAAAATTGTTAGACAAATTTCCTTTTTTCTTTTAACATAATATGTAGTGATTCATTTACTTTCGGTATTGGACTATTAATTGCAGGTCCAAACCCTATTTAGAACAGTATAGAATATAGAAAGCCTAAAGTTCTACCCATGTCTTTCTTTCTACTCTCTGTCTATTCTGATTAACTGCCATGCCATTCCCCATATCACTTAACCAATGAGACTTATTATATTCAGAGATTTAGCAGCGTATATCTGCAAATAGCAAGTGTGGAAAGACTTGTTACCCACAAACGAAATAGAATTGAAAAATTAAAAAGGGATTACTGATAATATATACCAACTTCCTAAATGACCGTAGACAAGTAGCATGATACTTGAAAAGGTTGAAAATTGAATTAGTTAGGTTTTGATGGGAAGTACCATGGAAAGTACTTGTCTTGCAAATTATTTTGACAAATCAACATTTCCAGTGATGCTGGCCGGAGACGTATTAAGGATGAAACTAATGTGTGCCTCTATGCAATTCTAGCAGGCAGCTGGCTTTCATGTACTTCTTCACTGATTTAAAGTAATTAATGGGATTCTCTTCCAATCAATTGACTCGCTTTCTTGTAATATTCGAGAACTGTGTGAGTATTTGTTTTGCACAGTAAAATATCAAAAGTGATTTGGTCGGAAATGTTAACTTGGCATTGTACACAAGATTAGGGAAGCATATATTCAGATGAAACTTCTATACATACTAGTTTGATCTATATGACCCATTCATATCTAATATCTTCCTGTCAACAAGTAGAAAACACATTATAAATCAAAGACCTACATGTCATAAATTCACTTATTGGGCCACCTACAGCTCCTTCTCCAGTAACTGCTCAGGCAAAATGGTTTACAACAAATACGCATCCTAGTCATCAGCAAGCTTCTGCCCATTACTTGGAATGCAAACCCATGTGATCCTTCAAATGCTTATGAGTCATGTCTCACAAAAATC
The DNA here is from genome assembly GCA_003255065.1 of Cercis canadensis. NCBI lineage: Eukaryota > Viridiplantae > Streptophyta > Magnoliopsida > Fabales > Fabaceae > Cercis > Cercis canadensis. Next base: position 215,595 of record QAOA01008791.1, read on the forward strand.
TCTGCCCACTTTCCTCTACGCCACAGATTTTTTCTCATGCTTCACCTATAAATACACAGCATATACTTAACTTTCTTCATCCAACTCAATTGTGAACGAGAACCTCTCTTCTTCTAAGTTGTAACCAATAGTAAAGTGATGGCTGTTCGTTTGTCTAGTGTCTTGAATGCTAAACACACTCTTCGCCGATACAAGCTCTTCATAAATCAAGCAGCTGCATCAGTCCATGTTCCAAAAGGTTACGTTGCTGTATATGTAGGAGAGGATGAAAAAAAGCGATTCATAATACCAGTATCTTTTTTGAATCAGCCTTCATTCCAGAAACTTCTGAGCAAGGCTGAGGAAGAATTTGGCTTCAATCATCCAATGGGTGGCCTTACAATCCCCTGCAGAGAAGACCTTTTTATTGATCTCACCTCTGCCTTACATAGACTGTGATAAGAAGCCATTATTAAATGCCAAGAGATAACTGTTTTTGCCTTTCAACTTGGTTTGAGCAAGTTGCCTTTGTTTTTGCCTTTCAACTTGGTTTGAAAAAGTTGCCTTTGTTTTTGCCTTTCAACATGGGGTTGAGAAAATTTGCCTCATGCAAAGGTTACTGTATACCAGTAGAGTTCCTTGGATGATATTGTAATTATGTATCAATTGATCAAAAACATCATTGAACAGAAAAACATCATTGAATAGATGAACTTGAAACCAATTAGGCATCAATCACAAAGGAATTTTCATCATCCTTGGCACCAAAAACTAAAGATTATTATCATAGTTTTCATAATCCGTTTCCAATTTTCAATACATCTCTCTGATAGATTTTTACTTTTATATATCACCACTTCAGCTCTCATAGTTTATGCTACTTGGCCAGTTTATTCTGACAGGTACAAATCAGATTTAGCATCTCCAGAAGATCCACTAAAAATGGATTCTTGGGTGAGAACCATTTACTAACTTTTCAGTAGTATGCTATTAAAGAAGTTCAATAAAAATGCCCCTCAAGTAAAATGTCCTCTTGATAAAACACAGCAGAGAATTTAGAAAACTAGAAACCTGTCATAAGGATCAATCTCAGAATCATTGTATTCTAATTCAGACATCTTAAAATCTATTGATAAAACACAGTAAGGAATCAACTGGATTTTACCATCTACTGATTCTGGTTTTAACAAATAGGAAATCCAAAGGGATCCCTATTCTTTTTCGCTCGTCATTCGAACATAATAGCAGATAAAGTTAAGAGCTCCACCCATTAATATTCTATACATCATTATCAAACTCAATCTTGACTTCCACTTTTAGTCCAAAGGGTTTTAAGGTTCTGTTATGGTTGACCACATGGGAAAATGGTACTCTTTGTAGTTGTTCTGAAATTCAACGTAGATTGCCAAAAAATGACTTTGCAATAAGCCAACAACAACCTACCACTTATTATATAGTAATATGGTAGCTGGATGATACTTGATGCTGTTCAGTCTCCATTCAAATCTCTCTCTCAAGAGGTATTAGTTGAAACGACAAGAGGATGTTGCTCTCCTCATGTACTTAGTTTCAAATGGGGTCCTATGTTTTTTTCCCTTTATGAAAGTAGTTCAACGCAATGTAGCCCAACTTACAATGCAGTCTGGATCATTATCAAGTTCTTGATGATCCTTAGAAAGACAGAACCATGTGACCCTTCAAATGCCTATGTCTCAATGTAATAGGTATACACCAAGTTCCGAGAAGGTGCCCAAGCCAAATCCCAAGTGTCATGGCTAAGGGAGAGAGAACGTGGAGGGTGGTGGCATGGGTCAACACGTGGCCATGCAGTATGTTGTTTCTGTTGCACATTTTAAGCATACTGTTATTTCCTTTTGTAGCACGTGTAGCTATTTAAAGGCCACGAATGTTAATGAAAGATTATGAAGTTTATTTCCAAATACACATGTGGTTTGTTTTCACCATGAAAGAATAACTGTTTAGTTTTCTGGTTGCTATATTTCAGTACTTGACTGGGACCTATCACAATGTCTTTAATTTATTTAAGATTCCAGAGACTCTTACACACCCATTTATCTCCATATAAACGCACAGCATATTTTCACAATCCTACCAAGTTTTGAACCAAGAACAAGGCATTTAACTCCAAATACTAAGGTTTGGATTGGGAAAGAGATCTTTTTACTGCACTGTTAGACAAATGTTCTTTGTCCTTTCAAGCATTGTTTCATTTGATGGCCATAAATCAGTTTCCAATATAGATAAAGCTTCTGGACCAAAACAGATAAAACTAAACTAATGTCATGCCCTCTGACTGGATTATTGAATTAAGTTTCTAAGCACATTTGTAATTCTCATGAACTGGTGTCATCCAACTTTACACAAAGACTAATATTCATAGAAACCCATATATAAATTGACGTTAAGCTGTTGTCATGTTTTACTATGTTTTTGTTTCCTGTTTTGATATAATTCCTGCCATAAGATATGGCAACATTTTTTACATTCAAGGAAAATATTTGTATCCTAGGTCTACAGGAAAGAAAGTGGGAGGAAAAGGAAGAAAATTATTCCCTTTCAAGTGAAGCCCTATCAATCTGCCATTTGTCCAAAACTAACAGGAGGAGTATGAACTTACCTTAAAATCTGTTTGGTTTTGATGGTGACTGAGATAGAACAGAAATCCAATCAATAAGATTTGTCTTCCAATAAATGGACTTGAATTCTGGTTTCATTATTTCTTTTATGCAGCAAATAATCAAAAGACATGTGGGTAAATATAATCAACAGAAGAGTATGCAACTATATATCCAGATGGAACTTGTATGTACACTAATATTGCCTCCAAACACTATGATCAAACAGGTACCAACAAGATTTAATGGATAAAAGATTAGATTCCAAAATTTAGCACTAGTATCTATCAGTTGCCATTCCAATATAATGAAAATGTGAGACGACTTGACCATGTCTGCAACACAAGAAGTAGGCCATTACATTCGTTAAACAGTTACAGGCAGATCTTCCAAAAGGTGGGGCATTTACTCTAAAATATTGTGCAGTCCTTGACGAAGACCTTAAAGACAATAGCATGTGATCTCTCGTGAGCCCTTGTCTCTCACTAACCCCATCAGATAGCCCATCCACCATTCCATTCAATTTGAGAACCCTCTCTATTTATATGTATGCTCAGCATTGCATTCACAAGCAGCATAAGTCATTCACACCCTAAAGTTTCAGTATTCAAAAAATTCTCTGAGATCATTGTATTGTTCTCTGTGTGGCTGAACATATAACAATGGGTTTCCGTTTACCTGGCATCAGAAGGGCTTCATGTGCTGCAAACCAAGCATCTTCAAAAGCTGTCGAAGTTCCAAAAGACCATCTCGCTGTCTATGTTGGAGAGAAAATGAGGCGGTTTGTGATTCCAATTTCATACTTGAGCCAACCTTCATTCCAAGACTTGCTGAGTCAAGCTGAGCAAGAATTTGGGTATCACCATCCAATGGGTGGTCTCACTATTCCTTGCAGAGAACACGTCTTCCTAGATATCACTTCTCGCTTTGATGGCCAATAATAAATCATATTGAAAGAGACTCACTTGGATTAGTTGAGACAATTTTGTACACATACTGAACGAAACTCACTTAGAATAGTTGAGAAATTTTGTAATCTTCATTTGCTTTTGTCAAATCTTAAAGAACTCAAATATATACGCAATCTTTTAGTCTTCCTTACACTCCAAAATGTGTTTCTCCTGTGCCGCTGCCACTGTTGTATTTTGGGACGTATTGGCCAAACGGTCCTGTATTTCATTAAAATTGATGTTTTGAGGCTTTGAGAATACGAAATTATTTATAACTTCCTTGTAGCTGCACAATATTAGATTCAAAATTCAATGGTTAACCATGGTAGAATTTGTGAAACCAAAAACTTTGGGACACTAGAAACATTCAGCCAATTAATTGTTATCCCTCAGGATATTAACAGTAATGGAACAGCATGATCTTCTAGTCTCTCTCCAATAATAGAATTGATAAGAAAAATGGATAACGGTGATGGATATCTTACACTGAAATTTATTATTTGGATAGGAATGGTTCTTGACGATTCCTGTGTTGAGGTAGAAGATTAGGTAGCGTGACTGGATTCAAGTCAATTTAAGTTTAAGGTCCGATTTACAAGATGAGCACGAGTGAACTAAGAACCGGGTTGGGAATACTCAGACTCCGAATGTTAAGTTAGGTTGGTGTCGAGTAAGTAAAGTAATAAATTAATAGAGTTCAAAAAATTGATAATACATGTTGGGAAAACAATATTTATTGAGGCATTGAGAGTATTTTAATAATTTAGATGATTGGGCCAAAATGATCCAAAGGTAGTTCAGGCTTTGGTAACAGGTATAGACAATTCTTGATGTTGGTATCATCAACAATGTCACATGAAACGTGTTCGTCTATTCCTCTCAACTTGTATGCTCTATAAAATCAGGCCCCATTTCTTATAATCACTGGTTTTCTGTTCTACTCTTGTGTGCAATCGGGAGTTCATAAAATGAGGTGCTGAGGATACTGCCGGTTATCTATCTCTTGTACATATCTTTTTCTTCGTTGATTTCTTTAGGACAATTCAATAAATGCTGTTGTTGTATTGCCTGGTCTTCATGAGTTGGTAGTTTTGTCATATTTATAGAGTGAATACAAGTATTATTTACTTAATTTTTTTCGGAAGAAATACTCTGTAATCTGTAGAAGTAAGCTACTGCATCCACAAATGCTTGTAAGTTGTAGTCCCTTTGTATTTAGTTTTCCACAAAAAGTTGTCGGGCAATATGTTCCAACATGTAAGCAATCTGGATCACTACCAAATTCTTGATGGTTCTTTGAAAGACAGAATCATGTGATTCTTGAAATGCTTGAATCTTGATGTCTCATCAATGTTGATGACTGTCCTTGCCTCTACACCACTTATTCAAAATTCTAGATATTTCTCATTCTCATGCACTCATTCATCTCCATAAATACACACACGCAACAAGTTTTCACATTGTCCACAAACAAACCCTTTCTCCTCCCAATTATCATCAATTCAGCAAACTTCAACTTGTCTAAAGCTACAATGGCTGTTCTTTTACCTGTGATAATGAATCCTAAGCAGATCCTACGCCGTGCTCTTTTAAGTGGCAAAGAAGTGACTTCAATGTCTGGTAATGTGCCAAAAGGGTATTTTGCAGTTTATGTTGGAGAAGAGCAAAAGAAAAGATTTGTGGTTCCCATATCATACTTGAAAGAACCAGCATTTCAGCAACTGCTCAATAAGGCTGAGGAAGACTTCGGATTTGATCATCCAACCGGAGGCCTTTCGATTCCCTGCAGAGAAGACGTCTTCCTTAGTCTCACTTCTCAATTAGAAATTTAGAACCATGACACACCAAAGAAGCAGCTTCATGATTTCATATGCTTTTCTCCCACAATGGCAGAAGCATGTGATCACAAATGCAGAGCCACTTGAATTAAGTGGCAGAGCTTATTAGAGTTCTCAAGAGCATTTGAGAAAGACTATATAAGCTTTGCAGCTGGTTCAAAATTGAAGGCCAAACATGTTGGATAAGATTTAATGCTTGAAGGATTCCCGTGACAGGGAAAGGAAGAGATGGTGTCAGAAAACAAAACCCAAGATGACTAGATAACTTCATTGACTTGCGAGGAGCAATTAGAATTAATAATGTCTAGTCCTCAAAACATGAATGTAGCATCTTTATGAACCAATATTCCTCTGCAGCCTTGTATAATGAGTATTGTATCGTTCCAGAGGAGAAATGGAATTGAAAATT
>QAOA01008791.1:221483-260708 GCA_003255065.1 Cercis canadensis
TAGTTTATGCTACTTGGCCAGTTTATTCTGACAGGTACAAATCAGATTTAACATCTCCAGAAGATCCACTAGAAATGGATTCTTGGGTGAGAACCATTTACTAACTTTTCAGTAGTATGCTATTAAAAAAGTTCAATAAAAATGCCCCTCAAATAAAATGTCCTCTTGATAAAACACAGCAGAGAATTTAGAAAACTAGAAACCTGTCATAAGGATCAATCTCAGAATCATTGTATTCTAATTCAGACATCGTAAAATCTATTGATAAAACACAGTAAGGAATCAACTGGATTTTACCATCTACTGATTCTGGTTTTAACAAATAGGAAATCAAAAGGGATCCCTATTCTTTTTCGCTCGTCATTCAAACATAATAGCAGATAATGTTAAGAGCTCCACCCATTAATATTCTATACATCATTATCAAACTCAATTTTGACTTCCACTTTTAGTCCAAAGGGTTTTAAGGTTCTGTTATGGTTGACCACATGGGAAAATGGTACTCTTTGTAGTTGTTCCGAAATTCAACGTAGATTGCCAAAAAATGACTTTGCAATAAGCCAACAACAACCTACCACTTATTATATAGTAATATGGTAGCTGGATGATACTTGATGCTGTTCAGTCTCCATTTAAATCTCTCTCTCAAGAGGTATTAGTTGAAACGACAAGAGGATGTTGCTCTCCTCATGTACTAGTTCCAAATGGGGTCCTATGTGTTTTTTCCCTTTATGAAAGTAGTTCAACGCAATGTAGCCCAACTTACAATGCAGTCTGGATCATTATCAAGTTCTTGATGATCCTTAGAAAGACAGAGCCATGTGACCCTTCAAATGCCTATGTCTCAATGTGATAGGCATACACCACGTTCTGAGAAGGTGCCCAAGCCAAATCCCAAGTGTCATGGCTAAGGGAGAGAGAACGTGGAGGGTGGTGGCATGGGTCAACACGTGGCCATGCATTATGTTGTTTCTGCTGCACATTTTAAGCATACTGTTATTTCCTTTTGTAGCACATGTAGCTATTTAAAGGCCACGAATGTTAATGAAAGATTATGAAGTTTATTTCCAAATACACATGTAGTTTGTTCTCACCCTGAGAGAATAAATGTTTAGTTTTCTGGTAGCTATATTTCAGTACTTGATTGGGACCTATCACAATGCCTTTAATTTATTTAAGATTCCAGAGACTCCTACACACCCATTTTTCTCCATATAAACGCACAGCATATTTTCACAATCCTACCAAGTTTTGAACCAAGAACAAGGGCATTTAACGCCAAATACCAAGGTTTGGATTGGGAGAGAGATCTTTTTACTGCCACTGTTGGACAAATGTTCTTTGTCCTCTCAAGCATTGTTTCATTTGATGTCCATAAATCAGTTTCCAGTATAGATAAAGCTTCTGGACCAAAACAGATAAAACTAAACTAATGTCATGCCCTCTGACTGGATTATTGAATTGAGTTTCTAACCACGTTTGTAATCCTCATGAACTGGTGTCATCCAACTTTACACAGACTAATATTCATAGAAACCCATATATAAATTGATGTTAAGCTCTTGTCATATTTTACTATGTTTTTGTTGCCTGTTTTGATATAATTCCTGCCATATCATATGGCAACATTTTTTACATTCAAGGAAAATATTTGTATCCTAGGTTTACAGGAAAGAAAGTGGGATGAAAAGGAAGAAAATTATTCCCCTTCAAGTGAAGCCCTACCAATCTGCCATTTGTCCAAAACTAACAGGAGGAGTATGAACTTACCTTAAAATCTGTTTGGTTTTGATGGTGACTGAGATAGAACAGAAATCCAATCAATAGGATTTGTCTTCCAATAAATGGACTTGAATTCTGGTTACATTATTTCTTTTATGCAGCAAATAATCAAAAGACATGTGGGTAAAAATAATCAACAGAAGAGTATGCAACTATATATCCAGATGGAACTTGTATGTACACTAATATTGGCTATATGGTCCATTCATATCTTCCTGTCAAGAAATAATACACATACATGATAAATTCCAGCAAGTCTCTGAAATTGACCAGAGGTTTAGTATCTACTTCTCAAATTCTCTTGTTGGGCCACCCATGAGTTGTTCTCCCAGAATTAGTGAGCCAATATTCTTTAACTTCTGCCAACTAGTTGAAGTGCACTCCATGTGATGCTTTAATTGCTTATGTCTCTAACAAATTCGTGCCCAGTTTCCTCCATCCATCCACACCTCTTCATTTTCTCCCTATGCATTCATTTATAAATACACAGCACATTAGCATTATTCAACCAACTTAGTTGTGAACTTGTGAAAACCTCTTCTAAGTTGTAAAGAAAATATCAGAGTGATGGCTATTCGTTTTCCCAGTGTCTTGAGTGCTAAGCACATTCTTTGCCGATCTAATCCAATTGCAAATCAAGCAGCTGCTACATTAGTCCATGTTCCTAAAGGTTACTTTGCTGTTTATGTAGGAGAGAGTGAAAAAAAGAGATTCATAATACCACTGTCATTTTTGAATCAGCCTTCATTTCAAAAACTGCTCAGTATGTCTGAGGAAGAATTCGGTTTCAGTCATCCCATGGGTGGCCTCACAATCCCCTGCAGAGAAGAAACTTTCATTAATCTCACCTCTGCCTTACATTAAGCACCCAAAATAAAAATAAGAAGACAAAGTTCTATTTTTGCCTTTCAACATGGGTTTGTCAGAAGTTACCCCATGCAAAAGGTTGCTGTATAGCGGTAAGAACTTGTCTTCAACCATTTTCTGTCTACCACTTCAATCAAATCATCACTGAATGGAAACTACAGTTCCTTGGTTGTGTATTCCATATTTCCTTTTTCTTCATTTTCTTTTCTTTCTTATCCTTTTTTTTTTCTTTTATATATATATATATATATATATAAAATGAGCATCAATATCTTTTAAGTTCAATTTAGTTGGAGTGAATAAATTTGATGCAATAGAATGGGTTACCCATTTTGCAACATGAATCTCAATGATTAAAAGGGAGCTAAAAACTTTACCCACACGTTATATAATAACCAAACCGCCAAACTCAAAGAGTGTTTGCCTTCTATTTTTGTATGTCTAACATATCCCAGTTTAAATCTACCCAAATATTCGATTCTTTGATTTATTTTTTGCACCGATGTCATCAAACGAAGAATCTCCCAGCCATTAAGAAGGTCCACTGTCATTTACTCAGAACAGGGATGCTCTTCTGCTCGCATGATTTTCACACTGAACTGGTCGTCACCTACACCGCATGCCTTCCTAAGAACAACGACCTTCAAACGTTAATCAAATTCTTCAAATGCATGAACTCCACCAACCCATTACACTTCAATGTAATAATATCTGATTTTTGTCGAAAAGGTTTCCCCTTTCTTGCTCTTAGAACCTTCGCTTTCATGCACATGAATGGTCTTCCCTTAGATACGTACGCTCTGTGTAGCTCTTTGACTGCTTCTTCTGAAATTAAAGATGGTAAATTTGGAAGACAGATACATGCCCACGTGGAAAAATCTGGTTGGTCATCTAGTGTTTTTGTGGGCAGTGCTCTAATCGATTTGTACTCAAAATTGTCGAATATAAAAGATGCAGCACTTGTGTTTGATGAAATTCCTATGAAGAATACCGTGTGTGCTAACGCACTTTTGTCAGGTTATGGTGAAGCAGGGTTATGGGTCCAGGAACTTGAACTAGTTAGGAAGATGCCTATATTGAAATTGGATTATGATCAGTTTACACTATCAGCAGCTTTACGTGCATGCACTGGGTTATCTGCAATTGACATGGGTAGGCAACTGCATAATCATTTGCTGCGCAGGGTATGTAATATTGAAATTGATGTATTTCTGCATAGTGCACTGATTGAAATGTATGGCAAGTGTGGCCTGATAAAGAAGGCTCGGCAAGTCTTCAAGCTGGCTGGAATGGAAATCAGAGGAGAAAGAAGCAGGGATGTTGTGTTATGGACTTCAATGCTTGGTGTATACGGTAGAAATGGATATCACAAGGAAGTAATTGCTTTGTACAAAGAAATGCTGGTGGAAGGAATCAGACCTGATGAGGTAGCTTTTCTGACAGTGATCTCAGCTTGTAGTCGCACTGGCCAAGTAGAGCTTGGAATCCAGTATTTTGAATCTATGGCTAATGATTTCAACTTAGATCCTGGTGCTGAGCATTGTAGCTGCCTAGTTGATTTGCTTTGTAGGGCTGGTGAATTGCAGAGGGCATGGGAACTACTAAATAAGACACACTACAAGGGAATAGGACACTGTATCATCCCCATGTGGGGAGCGCTACTTAGTGCTTGTGTTGATCGTGGGAATATTGAGTTGGGTAAATTGGCAGCTAAGAGAGCTCTTGAGTTGGATCCCCGAAATGTTGGCATCTGCATCATGTTATCAAATCTATACGCCCGGTTTGGTATGTGGGATGAGATTGAGCAGTTAAGGGTGTTGATGAAAGAAAGAGGGTTAAGAAAAGATGTTGGCTGCAGTTGGATTCAGGTGACTAGTTGAATGGGTTGGAAATTCTTTGTAATTGTGCTGCCTTGAAGGCTTGCTGATATCACTGCCCTCTTATAACAAATTCTCAAGATGCAAGTTATCACAACAGGAATGGAATGTACAACTAGCTTGGGAGTAAGATGGGGGAGAACTGTTTAAGCACAGAATCAGGACTGAAGATTGGTATGACATATTTTTACTTTAAATGACTTGAACCAGTGATTTTATCAAAGATGCAAATCAGAAGAGATCTTGAAGCATAACATGGATTCAAATTCCTAAGCAAATAGAAGAGAGAGAAAGCATATGATGTGAATTAAGAAATTATTTCGTGAGATTTTATTTTTATTTTATTGAATGATATGTTATCTAGGTAGTTTCTTTTTATGTAATCATTTTATCTTAGTGATAATATGAAAATACCTACATGGATAGTCATACCATTTGATTATCCCAGTCCTAACTCCTAATACCAACATCTTGAACAAGATGTAAAAAATATATATAGAAATATAAAATGCGAGTATCATGTGTGGGGGTAAAATTGTCATTCTGACTGAGCGCTTATCACTGTTCGCCTTTCAAAAGTGCGTTTCTTCAATTCTTTTCCGCCAAACGACATCGTAAACACTTCGAACCATAGCCTGTAATTTTGGCAGGTACACAAACCCTAGAATTTCGTATTCAGATTCTGCTTCGATTTCTCGGACGATCTTGTTATTGGTATGAGCAATAGCTCATCTTCGAAAAAGCACGGTGAAGATCAGCCTGAAATAAGTGGTCCCACTCCCACATTACAGCGAACCAAAATGGGCAAATCGGAAGACAATGAAAAGAAGGTAACCCCCTCTCCATTGAAATTTGGAGAAATTCCGTGTTTGGAATCACCAAAATAGTGATCTAATCCTACTACTTTTGGAAAGTGTTTCAAGATTGTAGCTTGATTCTGTTTCTGATTCAAATTCGAAATTTCGAGCCATTACTCGTCACTGTAACAACCTGAAAATTAATCTGCAGAACGCCAAAGATGATTTTAGAATATCATACAGCAAGAAGACAAGTTTCTCTATTTTACTAAAGTTCAGTCTTGTATTGTATAACCATTCCTGGGTTATGTGTAGAACTTGGGTCAGAAACTCAGAGACGTGGAAATAAGCGTCCCGATAGTGTATGGTAACATCGCATTCTGGCTTGGCAAAAAGGCGAGCGAGTAAGTATGCCACGTATTTCTTGTTTTAATGCCTTCATTGCCTCGCTTATTTATGTAAATTGATCCTTTTAAAATATATACAAGGTATCAGTCTCATAAATGGACTGTATATGTTCGTGGAGGAAACAATGACGACCTTGGGGTGATAATAAAGCGCGCTGTTTTCCAATTGCATTCTAGCTTCAACAATCCCACAAGGATTTTGGAGACACCACCTTTTGAGTTGTCAGAATCAGGATGGGGTGAATTTGAAGTTGCCATCACACTTCATTTCCACAGTGATGTTTGTGACAAGCCTTTGAACTTGTGAGTTGTTGGATCTGTCTGACTTTGATTTGTTGCTGTTTTCAAAAGGTTTCTAAAGCGATTTGTTCATACTATGTGATTTCTTGATGCAGAGAGACAGAGTAGGGGTTCAAGTATGCTCAAAAAGACTATTAATGGTTAACAGAATCTCAAAAAAAAACTATTTAATTTGATCTATCAACAATGCGCAGATGCTGCTGGAATCCTGCAGCATCATGTCGTGCTGGGTTTGGTCAGAATAGATAGAGGCATACAGTTATTTTTGGAATGAAAAGAAAGATCCATTCATTTTATTGCTAGTTATATGCCTAGATGACCATACAACTGATATTATTAGTTTAAGTCTGATTAAAATAGGTACTTGAGGGCTTTGATTATATTACCTGATTATATATAACTCGAGGGTGGATTTTGATTCTCTCCACATTGAATTCTGAATCATGTATTTTATTGAAGTGTAATGTATATACAGATATCATCACTTGAAGTTGTACCCAGAGGATGAAAACAGTTCCATGTCCATAAAGAAGCCTGTTGTTGTGGAATCCTATGATGAGATAGTTTTCCCTGATCCTTCTGAGGCTTTTTTAGCCCGTGTGCAAAATCATCCTGCAGTGAACTTGCCAAGATTGCCTGCTGGGATTACCTTGCCTCCTCCTAGTATGTCACTTGGCTCTGTTATCTGCAATTTTCTTTTTCTTCCATGCTTGAGGTGAATGAATTACATAATATGCATGCAGTACCTGTTGAGGATGCAAGTAAAAGGAGGAGAGGTGACACTAAAGATCATCCCCTAAACCAATGGTTCATGAATTTCTCAGAAGCAGATGAGCTCTTACATCTTGCGGCAGCTCGTCAGCAGGTACATAAGAGATGATACTTCCTGTCATATTAGAAGTATATAATGTAACATCCCAAAAGCCCCACTTTGGAGAGATTTGAGAGTACTGAATGGTAAATAAGAAGACAAAGGGCCTACATAACTTGGGCTTAAGCATTTTGTCCATGTGGTTAGGTCTAACAAGTTACTAGGCCAATTGACTCTTGCTTAAACAAAGTAAAGTCATTTCTATTACATATAAGTAGTTGTGAATGGAAAATTGTCTCTGTCATTAATCTGCTGAACTAACAACCTTGCAATGTGTAGAATTGATAGGATTTGCTTCTACCTTAATTCAATGGCTATCATATGGCATCACTCCTACTCATTTATCAATCATCATTACATTATTTGATTTCTGGCATCTATAACAATCAATATACTCTGGATTATCTACATTCTAAAAGTTTATGTGTGGGGCACAAGGATCGAAATGCAGGTCATAATGCAATTTCACTATGAAAAGTCACTTTTAAGACTTCGAGTATAGCACTGAAGTTTTTTAACATTTATTTTGTAATTCTGTGATTACTTATATCGTCTGAACTCATTTTTCTTGACCACCTTCAGTAAGCTGAAGTCTATAGCACGGTACTACAGTCCTATTCCTTATTGTAGCTGAAAGCGATTCCTTATATGTCATTGATATTCTATTCATTCCCTGAGTTGGTGTACATAATGTATCTCCAGTTGTGGAGGTACTAAATGACACGACCGTTAAATTTCATTTTCTCAGCCCTCCTCCGCCCTCCTTTTTCTTTTTTCTCTGAACCCTATAATAAAACTGTTGAGCTAACTGACGGATACTTTGTACTTTCCCTGCATTAGGTTCAAGCTCATATTGCTAAACTCAGACGACAGATAAGTTTGATAGATGGGCAGCATCAGCAGTTGAAGTCATCATCCGACCAGTAGATGTACAATAAGATTTGAGGTTTTCTTCCAATTAGTTATCAGATAAACATCATGACAGAAGAATGGAATGATTCTATATACTCTTCATCAGTAAGTTGTCTCCTCAACTGTTTTTTTTTTTTTTTTCTGTCANCTGTTTTTTTTTTTTTTCTCTGTCAGTGCGGTGTTGTAATTTTTTACAACAGTATGGCTCTGCTAATAAATATTCGGGGCCAAATGTGTATGTTTTGATCATAAAATATCAGAAATTGTACTCTATTTTTTGTAATCTGTCATAGCAATTTTAGCACCAAAGGGTAGATATCATGTTGACTGAGGCAAAGCAGTATACTACTGTTAGAGACAGTAGTTTAAAACTTTGAATCTCTTGAATTAAGCTATCTTTTTTCTTCTTTTTCGGCCATAAATGAAGTTATCTTCATCCTATATTTTTTCATTTGGACCACCTTGATTTCTTGAATTCATAATGTATTGCTGTGGGGCCTTTTTCCCTAGCCAAGCTTATTTGTCTAGGTTTAGCTGATGAGATGAAAAAGCTGCGCCACGCAAAATCTAATGGTGAGGGATTTGAGTAACTGATTTAGAACCGAACTTCCATACTATCATGTTAAAACAAACAAAAAACTGAGATGAAAGCAGTGGGCTTGCCATTGAGGGAAAATCCAACTTTCACCTGATTTTTTTGTTAGGTTCTTCGCATTAAGTGATGATCCAATGTAGATGTTTTTTTTTTGGGTAATAAAAAGGTAGCAAGTGAGCAATCACTCCGGGACCGGGAGCGACATGGGTATGGCCCCTCCCCAAGAAATTTATTTTTCACAAGGGGTTCGAACCAGAGACTTCCCATATGTCGAGAGTATCCCTGTATACATTCACCCACCTTGCGGATCCTACGTAGATGTTTACTTGAATAGAAAGTGTATATGTCAAAGAATGGAGGGCCCTTATGGATAAGGTACTTGCGTGAGTACTTTTAATACTCTAAAAGTGTACTCGGGGCCCCATTTCACTCTGGCTTTGAGATTGGGTTAAGCATATGCTGTCATGGTCATTTCAAATTCAATGTAAATTAGCTGCCTCTTCTCCAAGCATCGTTACGTAGTTACACACTTACGATCGTCTATTGGCTGGGCTTTCACAATCTCTCTTATTAATTTGTCCGAACCAAAGTGGGTCCTGTCTATTATTGAAGAATAAATTTACATTTAAAGATTCAAAATTTAATAAAATAATCATTAAAAAAATATTAATTACAAAATAATCTTTGAAAGAATTGATATGTGTAATAAAATAATTTAATATTTGTTAAATTTTAAATTTTTCAATAATTTTTTTGTTACGCATATCAGTTCTTTCGATAATTATTTTATAGTTAATATTCTTTCAATGATTATTTTGTTAAATTTTAAATTTTTCAAGAACACAAATATAGGTTTATTCATTATTGAATTAAGCTTATCTTCAGTAGCAAACAAAAAAAAAATTAGGCTCACCCAATTTTCAAGGCTTCTTATAATGAAGGTTCCCAATTTGTAATAGTACAGAAGGCAGGTTATATCTGCTTATCTGTCTTTGCAGCTCTTAGTAGCTTAATTCGATAGAACTATGGATATTCAATATTTGATTTTCTTTTTTTGGCATCAAAATTTTAATTGATTATCCCTTTAATCGACTTTGTCAATTCTTCTGGCCTTACATATCCTTGTGGAAGTTGTACGTTTTGGATTTTATTTTAATTTATTGATAATATGATTTACATAATAGAAGTTACTTTTCTTATATTTTTACTTTTGTTTGAGGAAAAATTTAATTATAAAATTCTTACTAATTACCTTGCACGGTCAAAATTTTTTATCAATTATATCTACCATATTTAAAATAATATAGTATATAAGACCCTTTGGGAAACTTATCTGACTACCCATGTTTTTGGAATAAGTAAAAAGTAAAAACTAGCAATATGTTTATTAGATTAAAAAAATTACATAAGTTACTTTGAGGTAACAGGTTAAAAATCTCGTTAAGATAAAGGATAATTTCTATTTCATTTTATGGGAATTAACAAGTGTCAAGTGATGTCTCTCCTTGTATTTGAGTATATGACATCATCCTAAAAACCACCCGTAATAGCATCATCATTCAGTTTAGGCTTCAGACTCTTGATACAAGCATTCCTCAAAAAACGCACATGGGCATCATTTTTGTTCTTAGTCTTTACATCTGATGATATCACAAGCAGCAATCCCCTTCAGTTTTCTCTGATTCCAAACATGTCTAGAACATCTGAAGATAGAAATTCCCAGGTTTTAAGGTTTATATTTAAACACTGATCCCATTGGGAACCAACAAATTACAGAAGACAAGAGCTGATGCGAGTACCCACTTGGGAGGTTACAATTGTGGGTGATAAGTTAGTTGGATGAGTAAAGGTAGCAGTTTTCAAGTGGTTGGAATGATCTCAGAGGGCCTTACTAAATTGTCTTGACGAGAGGATTTTGGGGGCAAGAGTAACATGGCCTTCATGTGCCAAAGGAAAGGTAAAGTCACCATCAACTTAAAAGAATATCCCTTGGTTGGTTTCCTCTTCAGAACACCGCATTTCGGTGAAAATGGTGGGCCTTTCTAGTCTCTCCCCTGTTTTTAATCCTCTTTTTTCTCCAATTAATCTCATTCACAGAACATGGAGACAATTTTCATGGACCGCGACGCCCAGGTAATTGGTTTTTTATGTTTCTCAATCTGTAATATAAATCAAATCAATAAAACTGTTTACTTTCTTCCACCCAAATAATAATGTGAATAACCAAAATTACTATAGTTGAATGTAGCAGATGAGTAGTGAAATTTGATTTAAAGGGTGTGTCTTAGATGTTAGTCCTTCAGCCCAAAAGAAAAACTTCAGCTAGGTGTTTGAATTTATGCCTGTGAGAGAGTACATTTACTGCTAAGCCTTTTAAGTGTTTGGCATTGAGAAAAACAAGAACAGAAGGACAGATCGCAGAAATGCCGGACAGTGCCGTATGAGTCATTAAATTTAGCTTTCGATGATCACTTTCTGAGCTTAGAAAACATGGAAAGGCAACGAAGCAAAATGAAGGAAGGCTAGGCCTAAAATTAGTGGTGTACATTGGATATAGATATATGTCTGATTAGAGCTCTTGTGACTAGTGGTGCTGGTTTAGGCAGAACCACATGGGAAGCCCTGCATTGTTGAGACACTTATTTCTAGCTATTCGCGAACACTACGCTAGAGGATAATGCAATGTGTAGGTTGAGAAATTGACAAGCATGAAATTGCTTTTATAACTAATTTTGTTATATTTTGAGCCTATCGTTAGTGTTTCTCCACTTCAACAATAAATGTGAATATGAATGTCTTGCAAGAAAGAACCTGCAAACCAACCAACCACGTTGAATATGACATCTTCAAGTTCATATTCAACCTTCCTTGACAACTTGCTCGATATGCTTTGCTCTTAATCAATCTGCATTCAAATAATTAGATGAGAAAAAGAACTACCTACTAGTCAAACACATCTTGGATCATACACATATCTATGATAGTCAAATTCTTTACAGTGAGCTAGCTAGGAAGCTAGCAATTAGGATCCTTTGTCCACACTCTCACTAAGCACTCGTTTTAATTTAATGCAACGATTTCCTCTAATCCTTTCGACACCTTCGCTTTTTCTTCCATCTATGTTATGCTTGTTCTGCATTTTATCACCCTTTAACACCCTGGGATTTGTCCGTATCCATATTATTGATAGTTAGGTATTTGAATTGGAAGAGATGGGGTATAAATAATGCAAAGGAGCACTTTTTAAAAATAAAAAAAATTGGCTAATGACAAAGGAGCAAGCATTTTAAGGCTTTAGTTTTAGGGGAATTTTATCATTTTAGGGAGATATGTGATATTTTTTTGACATTGCAGTCGTTGATATAGAAGTATTTTAATCTTGACTATTTATTTTTAACGGTCAAAATTAATTATTTTTTATATTAATAACTGTAATATTGTGATGTTAAAAAAATATAACATACTTCCCTTATAAGTTAAAAACCTCCTTAGTTTTAATTGTTTTTGTATTGGTGAGCACTTTGCTGAGATAGATAAGTGTTTTTCATTTGAAGATAAAGTACCGGGGTCAATACCTGGAAAAACATAAGGAAGTTGGAACAGACACATGGTTTTCTGCAAAAATGGTTTGGTTTGCACTGAGTCTGAGGTCTGTATCATGTGTCACTCAGTCAACAGATCACAAGCCCAACAATCAGAAAAGCCAAACCATCACCAGGTTGTAGTGTTTGTACCAAAGAGTACACTCATGACTCATTTTTGTAGGTCCGTGAATTCAGATGGGGGAAACTGGAAAGAGAGAGATTACCATTGAGTTATAAAAAAAGAAACAAAAAAAAAGAGTGTGATTCTATAAGAGGGCTAAACTATTATTCTTTATACTACTTTTTTATATTACACCTTTTTAATTGAGTGAGATTTAATAAGAATTAAAATTTAATTTTGATGATATTATAAAGATTTTAAAAAATTGATTCACTTAGTATGTGTCAAAACACTCAATTTTTTATAAAATTAAAAAACAGCACAATATAAAAAAACATGCAAAAAAATAAACTTAAAAAAGTTATTTTTTGACATATTTTCTTATATCGTGTTGTTGCACTTTATATAAAACTGTGTGTCTTGGCACATACTGGATGATTTATTTTTTTGAAATCTTTACAATGATACTAAAATTACATTGTAACTCTTATTAAATCTCATGCATAAATAGAAAAATATAGCATAAGAGAGTTGCAGCATAGTGCACGCCATTTCTATATAGGCACACTTGGACTGATATTAGCTAACAGTGCACCTGATTAGTGGCTTATCTAAGTAAGGAACTAAACTGTCCAAAAATATTAAGATAGGACTAACAGTTGCCAGTGACAAATCTGAAAAATAAACTTCTTCTGCTCTGAAAACAAGTAGGGGTAGAGAGTGTTAAGAGAACAAAACCCAAAATGAAAGATACTAGGTTTTATTTGATACAAAACTTAGTCAAAAGAAAGACAGGATTTAAAAGTGGTTATGCAGAGCAGAGGATTAGGTCCTTTAAGCTTGATCGAAATGCCTATACAATAATCCTTTTTTATGGAAAGCAAACAAAGGAATTCGGTGGTGTAGAACAAGGTTCAAAAGAGACAGAGGGAGAGAGGTAGAGAGGGAGAGAGGGAGAATTAAAGGCTGTACTTGTTGAGAGAGCTTGGGTCCGTGTTGCCTTTAGGAGGACCAACATAAGATAGTATAGCCAGCGGG
Organism: Cercis canadensis; assembly: GCA_003255065.1. NCBI lineage: Eukaryota > Viridiplantae > Streptophyta > Magnoliopsida > Fabales > Fabaceae > Cercis > Cercis canadensis. Next base: position 234,635 of record QAOA01008791.1, read on the forward strand.
CTAGGCTCCCACCATGTCCTTGAACAATACACATACCCCAAAACACCCGTGGTCTGTCCTTTGCCCCCACACTCCACATCACCTCTCTCTCTCTCTCTCTTTCTCTCTCTACCCAGGCTCTTCATAAATACCCTCCATCACCCCCACCCCTTCCATCACCACTACCTCTACTTGTTCGCTCTCTTATCCATCCCGCAACTCCCTTTCACACCCAAGTTGCTTCAGAGTTGAGACCACATCCTCTCACAAAAAATGGCCATTAGAAAATCAAACAAGCTTCCCCAAACTGCAGTCCTCAAGCAAATCCTTAAGAGATGTTCAAGCTTAGGCAAGAAAAATGGGTATGACGATGATGGGTTGCCTCTTGACGTCCCAAAAGGCCATTTTGCTGTTTATGTTGGTGAAAACAGAAGTAGGTACATTGTCCCAATTTCATTTTTGACTCACCCAGAATTCCAATCTCTCCTTCGACAAGCTGAAGAAGAATTTGGCTTCGATCATGATATGGGTCTCACTATTCCTTGCGAAGAAGTTGTTTTCCGGTCCCTAACATCAATGATTGGATGAAAGGAGGACATGGTTGAAGGTTTTGCTTGAAGAAGATGACCAAGATGAAGCTGCAGTTTTTGCTTCTCTTTTTTTAACATCTCTCTTCATCATTACCATTTTATTCCCATTAATTCTTCATCTCCTTTTTTCTTTCATTCTTTTCTTTCTTTTTGTTTTGGACGGCCGCCCCATTGGGTTTTTTTCTGTTAATTATGTGACTCTAACTTGAAACCCATGATCATATCATGGGTAAATATTGTATAAAAGGTTTGAGATTTTCCTCACAGAGGTTCTATATTATGCCCTGTGAGAGAAGTTAGTAATGTCAATGAAAGCAAGGAAGTTGTTGGCTGTTCAACTTCAATGTCTCTTTGCCCTTCTCTCTCCCACTTTATGTTGAACAACTATGGCGTTAGGTTCTGCCAAATTAAGATTTGTACATGGGCAGCAACTTCAGACAAAAGATTAGGTTCGATATTAAAATATGTATGTTCAAAATAAAAGTAAATAAAGAAAGGGGCCAGACCATTCATACTTGTCAGAGAACGTGCAGTACATAAGTGTGTACGGATCATCTGAGTACTATTATAAGGCTTGGATTTTAAATCAGTTACCCCACTTGGAAAAATGGAAGAGTGCCCACACAGCAAAAATACTATATTAGGAAAGCAGAGGTATAGAGCTTGTAGAAGGAGCAAATTTAGCTGCTAATTAATATGGGTTAAACACGCTAATGTCTCTGATCTAGAGTTTACTCCATACTTCTTTGCTTATTCACTCTTGAAGGATACTTACGTTAGTCTGTTCCATATGTTATATTCTCTCTTATTCCATTTACTTCAAATTATTAGTTTCTTCATCAACTGCAAGGACAGAGACCTCTTAACTACCGTCAGAAAGGAAATTTGGTCTATGATATAACAGAGAAAACCAGTGCTGAGGGATGACTTGCATGAAAACATCACAGTTTTCTTCTTTTCATTCTGTTTTGTTCCCCCTTGTTAAATATCTAGATCTGTTAGAATGCTCAAAAAATGTAGTTCATCGGAATCATAGCAACTTTGGTCAACTGTATAATTTTTTCAATACAGTAATTTGTAGGGCTAAAAATTTTATAATTTGGCGGCATGCATCTGCTTTGAGCTTAGGCTTGTGCTTGTAAATTATTTGATCAAGATTAGAAGCAAAACCAGAATAAGCTGTGGAGGATGATGATGATATTGAACCAATCTCTGCAAGGATAAGGTTTTTAGTGATGAAGACATGCATAGATAGATGTATACTCTTTGGGCAGTAGGGCAGTAGGGCAGTAGGGCAGTACTAAGATAATAGAGTGTCAGGCTCAAGTATCAGCTTTACAATTTTAACTTAAATGCAATTTTGATGAAATAAACGTTTTGATCTTTTTATTTTTAAATAAAACTTTTTAGTTCTCAAGTTTCATACGATAAACGAATTAGTCAACATCTCTAACACTATTAAAAAATTAACAATGGTGATGACGTGGTAGACAAGTAAGAGCCACATGGCACTAGTGTGGAATTTTTGTTGGTTTAATTGTAGTTTTGATCCCTTTTTTTTTTTGATATAAACATTTTGGTCCCCATATTTTCATATTGCACCTTTTAATCCTTAAGTTTTACAAATTGGTTTATTGGTCTAACTCAGTCCAAAATTTAACGGTAGTGCTGACATAGCATACATGTAGCTTAAATGTAGCAGTGATGTGGCGAAAAAAAATTATTCACTCTCTAAAAAGTATTGTTTGAAAATTGGTGACTAAAATTACAATGAAATCAACAACAAAATTTTACCACATCAAGTTCACATGACTGTTACGTTAGCAACACAATTAATTTTTTTACTGTATTAAGAATGTGAATCAATTTTTTCATTTTCTAAAATTTGAAAGACTAAAAAATGTCATTTAAAATTAGAGTGACCAAAACATTCATTTTGCTAAAATAAGAAAACTAAAAATATATTTAAGCCTACAATTTTCTCTTGTATAAAGGAGCAGTAAAAAGCTGATACACTTTATGTGTGGTTGAGTAGTTGAAAGGGAGAAAAGGAGTAAAACCAACCTACTCATGAGTTGCATGAATTGAATTGCAAGCCCCCTCTTCCCCACCACTCTTCTCACTTAACACTTTTAGGGGGGAAAGTGAGAGGGTTTGAGAGTAAGACAGTCTACAAATCATCATTAAGCATTAAAGGTTAAGCAAGTTGCATGAAAACAAAGTTTGAAAGGAACTAGCTTTCTTTTAGCAGGAGGACCAGCACAGAAACAAAGCCTGCCTCTGGTTAGCTGGTCCTCTCTTAATTATTAATGCTTCCTTTTTCTCTTTTCTTTTCAGCCACAAAGTTCTTCTGACACTCACAACTCTTCATATAACTGCCATACTAGCTCTCTTAGCCCCATAAGAATATCTTCTGCTACCCAATATCCAATTGAAATTCTCTCTCTCTCTCTCTCTCTCTCTCTCTCTCTCTCTCTCTCTCTCTCTCTCTCTCTCTCTCTCTCACACACACACAGGCACAAGGATCTGATTTTTCAAAAAAACAATGCAAGTTCAGTTTAATAGGAGATGTGGGAAAATACAGATTCAATTTGGTCAGGCTATGACACTCTTATTAATTTCTTTTAGTTTCAATTATTTTAAATATCTACATATAAGTGGTGACCTTTTTTTAATTATTCAAAATCCTAATTTATCTACAGAATGATTCAGGGGGTCATTGTGTTCCACAGTGAAAAAATATTCGGGATCTACCATGGGAAAATTCTTCTTTTTCTGGAATTTTGTCCGAAAGGGCCCCACCCATGTTCTCTGCAGCTCGGCTATTTCCTCGAAAGAGCCCGTCTTGGATTATTATTTTACCCTCCACTCCAACCTTAAAAATCGAATTGTTGATACTATTTTTTTGCTTTTGTATCAATAGCATTGTAAAGAATAGTGGTACATTTTATTTATAATACTCAAGTAATCAATTTGGAATAATTAAAAATTTTCAGCTCGCGTGAAATCAACACACTCTTTGGATATAAAACTAATTTCTATTCGAACGGAAGTAATAATCAATAAATTTCTCCCAACAAATGTGACTCCAAAAATTTGAACTCAAGACCTTTAGCCTAAAACGTCTTAAAATTTTGTTTATTTTCATTAAACCAATACCTTATTGATTAATATATATTCTCTTTCTTTCTTATCTTTTTTTTTCATTTTTAGTTTTTTTTTTCCTCTACTCTTGTTCTCGATTCGTTATAGTATATGTTATGTTCTTGAGATCTCAATTGCTATTTTCAAATTAGTTTTTTGTCTCTCTCGAAATTGGGCAAAGGACAAAGGCGAATGACCTTTGTTGGAGGAGAAGGGGACGTGGAATGTGATGCGGGGGAGGACATGTTGGGCTTTCTAAACATTTAAAGTAGTTCAGTTAGTGGCATGGCCATGTATTGTGGGGTATTACCTCTATTTGCAGCATGGCGTCTAATGCTGTTCACACATTCTTGCTGAAGAATTTGAATGAAAACCATTTGTGCTTGCCAAAATTGATATAAAGTTTTATAAAAATAAAAAATATATATGTAATAATTTTTAAATAAATCACCCTGATCAGTATTATGAATCAAGCTCTTTTTCTAGTCTCTGAATTACTTTAAGTCTTGTCTACGACACACTTCATGATTTGATCATGGAAAACTTACTTAGATAAATCCTAATTTTTACCGTTGGAGAGTTAAAAATAAAAGAGTACAATATTGATAATTTGATATTGATTCCGCCTATCTAATCAAATTAACATAAATGCTATAAAATAATAAATCTTGGATTTTGATGGTGACAAGAGATAAAATTAGATAAGATAAGATTTAATGTGAAATATGTGATGAGCTTATTTGACTTCAATATTACACTTTACAAATTTATTTACTTATTTATTATACTTTCAAAATTATTTACCTAAATATTTTACACTTTTTAAAAAATTAAAAATAAAATAAAATCTGACAATGTGGAATCCACTGAACACGCCGTATCTTATGTGGTACGTTCAATGGGACACATCGCTTAAGATCATGCATGTCTAATTTTGTTGTCATTTCATTTTCTCTTTCATCATTTCACTTTCATCTTATCTCTCTTATTTGTTATCTTCACCATTTCTTCTATTTATTCGCGTGTGGCCACCATTTATCATCTCTCTCTCACTTTTAACTTCTCTTTCTACATTTTTTTTCTCCTACCACATAGGACACACCGGATTTCATGAGGCTTGTCCTCACTAAACACGTCACATGAGATATGGTGTATCCAGTAAACCACGTTATCAGAATTTTTTTTTTTTAATTTTTAATTTTTTTTAAATGTAATGTTTAAGTAAGTAGTTTTATAAAATATAATAAACAAATAAATTTGTGAAGTGTAATATTAAAATAAAAGAGCCTATGTGATGATTATTATTATCATTATTTGTATAGCGGATGCCAAAAGCTAGGGAATATTCTGTTGAGCTTCTGTCAAAAATGTCCCATATAGTTTCTGAGGTTATAGGCGTCTTATTGTTGAAGATTGTAGGGACAAAATTGTCTTCTTATACAACAGTACGAATCTGTACCGAGTGTGGTTCTTGTTCGACTTTTTTTGTTCGGGAATTATAACATCACCTGCCGTTACTTAAAAAAAAAAAAACAGCGAATGCTGACTGATTCTGATAGTGATGGATAATAATGGAATGTCGTTGTAATCTTGCGGGTTATATATGAGCTCTGTGTGGACCCCATCATTGGAGTTGCTGGGAATGAGCCACACGTGATACTTACCCCACCGAGGGGCCCATGTAAAGCAAACTGGTGGAACATATGAGATGCGCCCACGTGGCCTGGCCCGGATCCCTTGTGTACACGAGGCCGTTTGATCACGATAATTACAAATCCTTAATGATTGTATACGTAGAGTAGAATGCATGAATTCATGCACATGCATGCATTTGGGTGATAATATTCCACTAGTTTGTGCTTATATTAGTCCTGTAATAAAGGGCTGCCATAAAGCAAGTGGTTCGTAACTTTTGTTTTCTCTTTTTTAGCTAGCATTCATATTTCATATTACATAGTCAATAGTAATTCTAACATGAATACTTAGGATAAATACTTTCATACTTTAGTTGATTAAAGACTTTATTTTATCTTCTTTAAAAATCCCACAATTTAAAATAAAATAAAAACATGTATGATACGAGGATAGGGTGTTGTTCCATTAGAGATTTAAGAGAAGTACACCTACTTTGATTTTGTAGATGTTTGTAAGCTTCCTTAAATACAATAAAACTATAAGAGGCACTCAAGGTTCAAATCTTAGGGCTAAGATAATTTTTTTTCTTTGAATACTCCAAATTGATATAAGGGATGTGCCGTTAAAATAATTTGAAAAGGATAAAGTACCTATATTGAATATTGAAAATAATGCACTTTGACCTAAATATTACACTTATACAATTTTTTTATACATTTATAACATTTTCAAGTTTATTTACTTTAATATCACACTTTTTAAAAAATTAAAAACCAAAAAAAAAAAACTTTTTTGGAGCAATGAGTCCCACTTGACACACTGTGGGCCAGCCGGCGTGTCCCTACTAGACACGTCGCGGCCCACGTGATGTGTCCCATAGCCATGTGAAAACTCTGACACATTCTCCTCCTCTTGTTATTCTTCCTCTCCCTCCTCTTTTTCTTTAGTTTATTTTGTTGGTTTTAGCTGAGTTGCTAATTGGGTGATCGGAGTAAATGACCTCGTCCTCACAAGCAAGGAGAAAGAAATTAGGACACGTCATGTGGGCCGCAGCGTGTTCAGTGAGACCCATTGCTCTGAAAAAGTTTTTTTTTTTTTAGTTTTTAATTTTTTAAAAATATAATATTAAGGTCAATAAATTTAAATGTGTTATAAGTGTATAAAAAAGTTATAGAAGTATAATATTTGGGTCAAAGTGCCTAAAAATAATTATAAGTTTTAACTTAAAAAATTTGACCTTATGATATCACATCCATACCATATTGAAGAAAATTGCATGGCCAAAATCTTTTCTAATTGTCATCCTTTTAAAATAGACTTTTCTTTTTTTTCATCGAAAACAAGAAAGGACTTAACTTTTCGGTCGTAAGAAAAGAAAACATAAATAAATCCAGAGGGCCCTTTAGAAATTATGATAGTCCTTTCAGAAAAGTTAGTTCCTTTTAGGCTTTATCATGTGGGATATGACATCATGAGGGCCCAGTATGTAGAAATTCAAAAGTCCAATTGAGAAGAAAGATTGGCCCAATTAAATGAATTAATGCTTTGCCAACAATCAGTTGGTCACTAATTGGATACTTTTGGATCCATCAAAACACTATAAAGTGGGCCATTTCTATGTGCCAAGAAGTTACTGTACTGATTAAAACCGTATCATTAACGCTCGAGATCGAGGATCCTCTCTGTCTTCGGCTCCATGCTTTACCTTAACTCATGCTAATCACCATTTAAACCCCACAATTATCTTAAACATTTCAAATCACCTTATTTCAAAGCTTGTCTGCTTTATGTCTGGATAGCGTGATTTTGCTTTTGCTTTTGCTTTTTACAGAGATACGTTACCGTTAGTGCTCAAATGACCATGATCCAGATCAGTAGTAGTACAATACTACTTTTGTCCCTTGATCATGTTGTGGGTTAGGAGACACCTTTCTTTCTGTCAATTTAGTGAAGAGGTTCACAAGACATAATTCTTCAATTTAAACGGTGAGATTATGAATCAAAGAACTTTATACCTTAAAATAAACTTAAAAATTTTGACTTAAAGATAAAATTACTAAAATTATATATTTTATGAATATAGAAGAACTCAATAGTTCATTTTTAAATAATGATGATCAAAAATTTTAAATTATTAAAACAAAATAACCAAAATTACAATTAAACCTTAATTAAAACCCGTGATTCTTAGCAAGAAAAAAAATAAAATAAACCTGTTATTGGTTTGGACTTTTAATGATTTTCTTGTTTAAGAACATCATAATTTAAGGTACAATACGAAAGATAAGTTTCTAATTTCTTCTTAAATTGTACATGAAACATTACAATGAAATTCTGACAAAAACAAAAAAATTATACCTAATGTATCTTAACTGCCATTGGTGCGCAGTTAGACAAATTAAAACTGGTCGCACTCTCGGTCTGAATTGTCTTTATGACATTCACATCAATTAGATGACCTAAACCAGTATCTTGCACTTGAAAGCATGTGTTTTTGTCTACACTCATTATTAAGAATCGAAACAGCCAAATACGAAAATACCCTTCCATGCTTTTTAACAACTAAAATTCTCTGACGTGTATTATCACTTTTTATACTTATCCTCTATTTACATCATTTAGTTTGATCTCGATCTAACTTAATATTTAAAATTTAGATATTACCAACCAGACACTTAGTTCACGTGTACTCTTGTGCATATTAGATTTCAGATTAGCAACTTGACCTCAAATTCAGTATCAGACCTCAATACAGTCATTATCATGTTTTATCAAATCAAAATGAATGTAAGTGTAATATTGCCCGTTCTTTATTCTTTGTGATCTCTATCGTGTTCATGATTCATGAATGCGACTTGACATTGCTTTATTAAAAGAACCATATGAGAAAATCCTTATCATTCTGTTTCTACACACTTTTTACTTTCTGTCATGTTATAAAACCTAGTCCTCCTCGTAGAAAAGTTATACTTCCAAAAAGACCCTTATAACCTATTATTATGCTTGCTTATTGCTTGTACTCTACCGAATTAAGTGATCTAAGGTCATTTTTTTCGTCGAGATTCTGGAAAAATAACTCCAACTTAATTAGACTGATTGATCATTATGTGGTACAAGTTTATAGAGCTTTTAACATCTTCATTGTAATCATCAATCATAAGGTACGTATACGACTTATTGTCACTGAGCCTGCAAAATTTCAACGTTATCATTCAATGTAGAACGTGTCGTAAGCCAACATTGTGAAATAGAGCGCCTGTTTGAAATCTGTTTTTAAAAGTAATTTTTTATTTTTAAAAATAATAAAACAAAAAAATTTGTTTGGTAAAATTATTTTTGAAAATTGTTTTTAAAAATTTCTTCTCATAAAACCGTTTTAAAAACAAGAACAAGAAATAGTTGTTTTTAAAAATTATTTTTAAAAACAAAAAAACCAAAACACTTTTAAACACATCCATATGTTCTAAGTTTGCAGCCACCAACGTGGGAACCTTATACATACAAAATACATTGTTATCCATTTTTTTGGTTACTTTAAGAGGGTGTTTGGTAGACGAATTTTTTTTTTTTTAATTTTATGAAAATCTTAATTTAAAAAATTAATATTTTCATGTTTGGTACAATATTTCTTAAAAACATTTTCAAGAAAGTAGAATCCTCAAAAATAATTTTAGAACAAATTTATTACCAAAACTTTTTCATGAAAGGTAATGGAAATCTTGAATTCCCATGCCATAGAAAAAATTTTAGACATAAAAAGTCAAATATACCATTCATTAATTACATAATTGTAATAATGTCAAAATTATTTTATTTTTGTTTATACCTTATTTTATATTTTATTTTTGCTAGTTTCTAGTGTTACTTCTTAATTTTAAATAAAGAATTATTTTAAATAAATATTCATTAATTATAAGAAGTAATTTAATTATTTTTTTGACTTAAAATAAATAGGGGTATTTTTAAAAAAAAAGCTAAAATTCTCAAAAAATTAGAAGAGGATTAGAAAATTCTCAAGGAACATTGTCTAACATTCTTAATAATGTTTAAGGCTAACAAAACGTATTTGTAATATTTTCGAGAATCATCATTCTTAAGAAACATGATTTCCCTGAACGAAAAAAAGAGAATCTGTCTACCAAACAACCTATTAAAATTTTCAAAGAGATCAACATCCACCTAGTCCCCAAAAATATTATTGGAGAGGCTGTAATGCGCTACGATATTACCTTTCCTTTTCATGGCCTTTCTTCTCTCCTCTTTCCTCTGTGTCAAAGAATGGAGACTTGAAGATTGCAGAATAATGAAATAGTGTGAGTAGAATCCCATCACCATTGATACACATTAGTGAGAAGATGGGATTTTTTTTTTATTATCTTAGTCATATATAAGATTCCGAATGAGGAGAATTGCAAGGAAATTGAGACTATATGAAACTATGCACCGATCATATATCATTATGAATTTTTTGAGTGATTCTTGTAAATATTGCATTTCTACAAACTAAATACACAAATAAGACATATTTTAAACTATTTACACGACTACGGTAGTTTTTTTTTTTTTTTTTTTTAATTTTTCTCTTCAGTGTCGCATTTTGAACCCAATAGAGAGTCGCATTTTGGTTTCAAGCTCCTTTAAGGAGCCGAATTTTGCCAAAATTCGACTCCTTTCTTCAAAATTTAAAAAAAAATAAAATTATCCATGCCAAAATTCGGCTCCTTAGGGGAGGTGGGAGCCAAAATTCGGCTCCCTTCTATACCATAATTCGACTCCTTACTTGCAAAAATAAAAAAAAATAATAATAAATTTCCATGTCAAAATTCGGCTCCTTAAAAGAGCCTGAAACCAAAATACGGCTCTCCATTGGGTTCAAAATGCGACACTGAAAATAAAAAGCAAAAAAAAAAAAACTACCTAAGTTGTGGAAATAGTTTGAAATATGCCTTATTTGTGTATTTAGTTTGTAAAAATGCAATATCTACAAGAATCACTCGAATTTTTTAGTTTTCTTTTCCTCAATTTTTTTTATGTTTTCACTTTTATCAAATACAATTTAAATCAAAATGTTATGTCCTTAGCCAGCAGAACTCATGGATTAGAAGAGATAACACATCATGAATTTAAACACTTTTTTTCAGCCAAAAGGAGGCATCTTGAAATCGAGTACATTAATTTGCATAATTTACAAATTACAATACATGTTCATCACTTTAAATTATTTCAACAGGGATAGCTCTTTTTTTCCTTTTCAAAACTAAATAGGTAAGTAAAAACTTGCCTCATTCTAACAATCAATTTTCCAAAAACAAGCTCCCTGAAAATAAAATAATTAGTGAGGAATTTTGAAAAGTAAAAGAAAATTTGTTAGTCATCCCAGCAAACTAGGACAAGGCAGGTAATCTATAATAACCCGACCCGATCAGCACTAAAATCCGATTTAGCTTTAGCAGACGGGCTTCTCATGAAGCAACGGCCAGGATTCTCCTACCAAATCAAAATTACTTCGGACATCCACGTGGCAGCGCCTCTGAAAATCTTCGAGGCTCGAGAACCGGGCCGAGTGACCCGATCCGGATCGGGACATGACCCGTAGCATCTCTTCGAAGACTGACTCGTCGCAGGGGATCGTCAACGGACCTTGGTTGCAGAAGCCGTACTCTTCTTCGGCTTGCACCAGAAGCTTCTTGAAGATGGGGTGGTTCAGGTACGTCGCGCGCACAATAAACCTCCTGCTGCTTGGGCCGACACATACGGCCACGTGCCCGGCGGGGACATCAGACGGCGCACGCGCCGCAGTTATACGAGCTTTCTTGCGCCACTGGAGTAGCATTTGCCTGATTCGCACAATGTGCCGGATTTTACTGCACTTTCCGGCGCCTGGAGACATTTTCTAGGGAAAGCGATTGCGATGGAAAAGTGAGAGTCAAAAAGAGCAGTGTGCAGGTAATGGAAAACCACGGTTGAGTACTTGAGTACAATTCTAGTGGGCGCGTATATATGGTTAACGGAAAATTAGAATACCCTTGAGGTTGGAGATAATTACGAGATTGTGTCTGTTGCCCGACTCGTAGTCAAGCCCATGTGACACTCAGAAGGGAGAGAGTATCCTGTGGGCTTAGCCCACTGATTGTAATTCTTCAGTATCGTGCATTGTCACCTCTAGAACTAGAGGATCATGTTATAAGGTAAAATTGAAGCATGATGATAAAGTAAAGTATGTTTCGCATTTAAAAATAAATAAAAATTTGAATGGTATTTTATCAAATAATAATTTATTAGTAAAACCTTGTTTAGTTTAGTGGCTTTGGAATCACTATGTTGAAGTGACTAATAAGTGGGATATGTGTAACAGGATTATTTGGCAATGAAAGTCTTCTTTTACTTAAATTATCAAAAGAATTACAAGGATTCGGTTTTTATTGGTAATGCTAGAAATAAGAAAAGATTGGAACCTCTTTTCTCCAAAAATAATGTCAAAGTATCTTTAGCAAAATAGGAATGCTCTAATATGCAACAATTATGAGCACTGAGTGTTAATTAAAAAAAAAATGGAGGAAAAGAGACACCCCATTATGTAAATGACACCTCTTTTTGAATCTTTGAGAAGAATGGGGCCATCCTTTTTAGTTTTTTCTTTGTGACAATGACTTGAAAAATGCAAATTAGTAAATTAATTTTACAATTACCTTATTTTTGAAACTATTTTTACTTATACGGTAGTTTTAATTTTTTTAATATTATTTGATTCTAAAAAAGAGAAAGAGAGAGTAGCTGGAGTCTATTAATATTGACATTTGCCATATTTCGCCACCATGTAAATTATGTCATTTGTCATATGTCGTTACAATGACATCACTCAAATGGTGACGACATACACTGGCCAAATGGCGTTACTTATATGGTGGCGACATATGACAAATATCGATACTAGTAGGCATTGCATTATATCTTTTTTTTTTTTTAGGAAAATATAATATTAAAAATAAATAAAAACCATCGTATTAGTGGAAATAATTTAGAAAGTAAGGTAATTGTGAAATTAATTTTCACATTTGCATTATTTAAGTCATTGTCCCTTTTGATTCTTCAATTGTTAATATCTATATCCCATTTGTTGATAAATTAGATAAAACCATAAATAGATTGAAATAATAATTTCATGGTAATCATATCTTCCTTTTCTTTGAAGGCAAGTTATTAGTTTGAATACCTCATCTTTCACGGTGATAGTATTAAAAGAGAAAATATAATATTTAGCATAATTCCACCCTTTTAATAATATTCATTTATTTAGGTTGGATACAAATTTTAATAGGGAAAGTGAACAATATAATCTATATGTCATTGTAATATCCATAAATATTGATCCCTTGATCGTTAAAAATGCTAGAAAATCCTACTCACATGTCATTGTTAATAAAAATAGTATTGAAAGTTAAACAAAGTTTGTCATAAATAAAAACAATCTCATTACCATGTCATAATAAAACCAGACAACCTCATTTAAAACTATTTTCTCCTACAAACTTTGTTTAGAACTAATGAATTTAAATAAATCCACATTACATGTGCTTGCATTAATTAATTTTTGTCTTTCACTCTATGTTGCAACGAAATCTATCTACACTCGAACTTTGTCTTTGAACTGCATAAGATCCACAGCACAAAAATGCATGTAACTTTCACTTGCCTATGAATTAGATATACATTTTGTATAGACTCAAATCCGGTCATGTGACATGAGTCATGTCACAAAGATCTGAGCCGTACATTTTATTAAAGCTTATCTGAACCATTAAAACACATTAATATTTAATGGTTCATATGAGCTTTAATAAAATGTACGACTCAAATATTTATAACATGATTCATGTTACATGATCGGATCCAAATCTATTTTGTAAATCTACACACGATCTGTGTCTTTGAACTGCATAAGATCCACAGCACATAAACACATGTAACTTCCATTTGCCTATGAATTAGGTATATATACTATTCATGCACCAATCAAGGGCACAAAAATGGGAGTGCATAGCCAATCATGAATCATGATGGCTAGAAGAATCGAGCTTTATAAATAATGGAAAGAACATTAGCGCCGTTCGGCTCTATCAACCACCAAACACAATCATTTTGCAGTTTGAATTGATTAACTAATAAACTGTTTTAGAGACTATTCATTGACTCATAGGAAGGAGAAGGAATGGAACTTGGCATAATGTAGTGCATGTTTCCAACTAACGAAATACTATAAATAACCCATCTACAAAATTTAAAAGAAAATAAGAATGGTAGCAAGCAAAAGAAGATATAAATAAATAAACGGAGATTCTATGATACTACATGTGTATGTTATACTACATTGATGTGACAAACATACGTAATTTTTATATTTTATTCGATATAAAATTAATTTATCTTATTTTTTCAAACAAACGTAAAAACAGTTAATTTGTATACATGTCATTCACACATTGACTATTCTTATGTAGTATGACATACAATAAAATATTTAAGAAACCTCCATAAATAAATATTAAGGCGCAAGAGAGAGATTTTATGATAACAACATCCAACTCAAATTAATGGTTGTTTATTAATTAACTAAGCAAAAAATGAAAGGGTAAAGAGACAAACATGTAAGACTAAATCAACACTGATTTGTTTTCTAATGTTACATTATCTTAATCCCATGATTTCCCTGTCTCCCAGTATCCTTTTAACACAGTAATCCTGATTTGCATATAGGAGTATATGATTGAAGATTTGGGAATATATGCTGGGCCCAGCCTAACCACAATGAAAAACTTAACCACCGATAGTTATAAAATATTATCTTAGCAAAAGTTTCTTTTGCTACTTAAAAAAAGGAAAAAGTTTTTTTTTTTTGGTTGGTACTTAAAGAATCTTTTTGTTGAGAAAAAAAATCATTTAGAACTGGAAAAATTTCCATAATGGTAAGCCCAGTATAGTTATATTGGAAATTGGCCCATGGGCTATTATTCATCCATATTAGTTTCACAAATGAGCCCATTTTTCTCTTATACGGGCTCAATGGCCGGCCCAATTAGCGGTTAAATGTTATCTACATGTCTCAAAAATCTACTCGCTACACTGTTCTTGGCTGAGTGACCGAGTCTCAGACTCAGAACCAGCGATTCCACGAAAACACAAACCCACGCGAATTTGTTCATTTCTTTCTTTTGAGTCCCTTTTCGATAAGAGAGTTGCCAAAATCAAGGGGCAATAATCTAATTTGAAGTTAGAGCAATGTTATACCTGCTCCACCCAGCACTGACAGTAACACCATGCCCTTCTCGGCATCACATCCCTATACCACTGACCACAACCACAATCACGATAAACCCAATTCGAATTTGCTCAGGGAACCAGTTGGGAAAGTCAAGTATTGGAGCCACAATTAGGTGCATGGCCAGTCCAAGGCGAGTGAAAATGGTGGCCAAGCAGATAAGGAGGGAGCTTTCGGACATGCTTCTTACTGATACAGTCTTGCAATATGCTGTTCTACCTGAAGCTTCCTTAGGAGCTGACCGATACCTCTCCTCCCTCACCACCATTAGTGACGTCGAAGTCTCCGCCGATTTACAGGTATGCTAACTGTAATTTTGTCTTTGGCAATGTTGGAGTTTGATTCCTTTATCTCTGTGAGTTTTTCATAATTTTTCCCCTCTTTATGTATACTCTCATCAAGAATATTAGATTCATTGGCTACTTAAAAGGGAAAATCTGGTACTTAATTTTTTTTGCCATAGCCGTGAACCTGAGTAAGTAAAGTTGGAGCCTTGATTTCGGTACTGTCTATCCCTAGATATTAAAAAGGATTGTAGTTTTGGCATTGTGTGACTAAAACAATACAACCAAGTTTATTGCGTTGGTACATTCATCATGTTAGACGTGAATCTACTGGCTAGGCACTTATTTTCTTATATAATTGATTGTCAAAGTTTCATTTGTTTTTTGTTTTACTTGTTATATGTACAATTTTACATTATTTTAGTTGCTAGCTATCACCATAGAAGGGAAATTATGACTCTGAGGTATAGGTTATGCCCTACTAATTGTCTTAGCTCAACATCTGTAGGTGGTTAAAGTATATGTATCTGTTTTTGGAGATGAAAGAGGGAAGGAAGTTGCCATTGCTGGCTTGAAGTCAAAGGCTAAATACGTCCGCAGCGAGTTGGGTAGGCGCATGAAGTTGCGGCTGACCCCCGAGATACGCTTTATGGAAGATGAGTCTTTGGAGAGAGGAAGCAGGGTGAGAATAAGCATATGTAGTTTTTGTTTATATGGTTATATTTGTATATTGGTATATATATATGTGAGTTTTATACAGTTCTTACTTTTCTTATCATTTGTCCTTTTCCTTGTCTGTCTTCTAGTTTTTTCTGAACCAAGGATCAAGTTTCATCTTGTAATTGTGATTCTTCTATTGAGGTTTGCACATTGATGTGTCAAAAGTTGAACTCAAGACTATGATTATGTATGGACATTGATATGTGTCTTAATTCTACGTGGGAACTTTTATGATCACCTTGAGTATAAACAGTGAAGCATACAATATGACAGAGACAATTTCTTCTATAAGATGTCTCACAGAGTCCATTACTTTCTCTCATGTAGACAATTACTCATACTTCTACTCCCATTCATTTCTTTTTGGTATTCAGCTCCTCTATTTCTGAAGATGAACTTGTGGTGGATTGAACAATATTCTGAGATGACTTAAAGAATCAGTGATCTGATCTGCGGATTAGCATGCTTCCCTGCATATGTTTTCTTACGTGGCATTACTCCACGAGTATATACTGATCTGAAACGTTCACAATTTTAACGTTTCAGGTGATTGCAATTTTAGATAGGATAAAGAATGAGAACAAGAGTGCAGAGAGTCAAAATAAAGACCAATCCAATTCCTCTGCAGTAAATGAAGATGATGATGATTGGGGTGGTGAAGACCCTGATGAAGGCATCATTTACGTGGACTAGATGCTCGCTAATGGATCAGTCAGCTCTATACCTGTTTGAATTTTGGCGGAGCTTTCCTTATTGGCAGGTAAGGTTTTAATGAATTAAGTTGAGAATTACCTTTGCTGATCCTACTTTGATGGTTGATCAAGTTTTAGCTTTTTGTTGATGAATCAATTTTTGTTTGTTTGTCCATTCTTAATTTCTTACTTCCCTTGAGACCAAACTGCAAGAAAAGGTGTACACATATATAATATGCCAAGTTTGGTTAGTTGGGCTTGTAGCACATCATGAAATGCAATTGTTTATCATAGAATTATTTTTAAATTGGTCAATTATGTGCAGGGGGAAGGCTTCAGTGAAAATGTTTATCTGGGAAGAAGCATTCCCTTCTGCTGGTGACATTATCTGAACATGAAACTTGACCATGTCATTAGATTCAGTCCATCTGAATCAGACCAAATTTTGGCTTGTTTCTCCTTGTATAGCTTTGTTTAATATAATCTTCTGTGTGACCAAATTCTGCTTTCCATGGCACTTCAGATGTCCAGAATGAAGAGGACCTTTTGTGTACATTTCCAAGGCATTTTTGGTGGGTTTTAATTTTTGTGTATTGCCATAAATGAGGAAATATGGGGACCAATTCCTTCAATAATGCAGTTTACTAACTTATTTATATCAATACCGTTCTTTTGCAAATATTTCCATGATTACGGTAGGGTTTTTGTTTTGTTTTGTTTTTGTTTTTTTTAATTTTATTTCGTTTGGCTAAACGTGGGGAAAGAAAATGGGATGTTGAAAGGCGCCATATCATTTGTCGCCTCTCAAGGTGAGAAGCGACAAATGATATGGAGGCTTTGAAATTTACTATTCAAAGGCACCATATTATTTGTCGCCTCTCACCTTGAAAGGCGACAAATGATATGGCGCCTTTGAATAATGTTTTTCCACCCCCTCGTGAATGAACTGTTGCTACATGTGTCACTGTAGCTGATGGATTCACGACATATGAAATGGAGCCACTTCATTACCCAATTCTTCCCCCACTCCATTACATTTCAAATAATATTTAAAAAAACAAACTACCGTAATCATAGAAATTTTTGTAAAAGAACGATATTGATGGAAATAAGTTAGTAGACTGCATTATTGAAGGAGTTGGTCTGAAATTTGGAGATTATCATCAAATATATTAATAGCGAACATGAACTGAATTACTTTCTTGTTTCCTAATTTTAGGAGCCATGTTTTCACTGCAAGCCAGAAATTAACAAAGTATTATGAAGATAATCCCTTTCGACCTAACTTAGATTCGCAAGAGTTTCATCTTTTACATACTGCATAAATGTCATCTTCATTTGAAGACTTTTGTTCGTTTGAATCAAATAAATTATGTAAACCATACATTTTTTATTTGATTCACAAAAATGTCATAATGTTAAATTTTGTGAAAGATTTATCATAAAAAGTAAACAGTCTTAATATATTTTTCTACGGCATATTTTAAACTGGAAAATTTCTTCCATTTGTAAAAGTATAAATTACATGTTCCTGTTCTCGAAACAGTAATTTCCTTGGATAAAAAACCATTTTTGTATTGATTACCTCACAAAACATAAGAAAATAATATAATTTATGAAACAAGCCCAGGAAAAAAAATTACATTTTTCATCATTAAATTTCAAATAATTAAAAAAGTGGACATTGTTTTCCATGAGACCAACACAATCAAGGAACCTAACAATTTTCTACGTTAAAACGATAGACTAAACCACTAACTGTCAGGATGTCAGTGGGTGAGAAGTTAGCATGCATCCATATTACATGCTTGAAGAATAGGGTGACTCAAACACAGCATCATCTTGAAATATAAATTCGCAAGTCAAAACAAGGCAGGCTAATTATTATAAATTTATAACAATATGAAAACATGATCACTGAACATTCTTTCCATTGTCCACTAAACTCTAATGTTGTAACATCATGCAAATCTTCATCCAGAAAGCTTCAAAAATACGGAAGAAAACATGGTACAATTCCTTGTCATGAATTATTTCTGTATTCTATCCCATCCCTGGGCAGAGTCATAGGTGTCCCATGCCTTTCAGTGATGAGCCTTTGCTTCAGCCTTCTTTTGAGACTTGGCTTTTGCCTGGAAGTTGAAACAAACAGGTAAACACAATCAATCATCAATGATATAGTGTTCAAACAGCCAAACAAGGCAGCAGAAATTCCAAAAAGCATACAATTCTTGTATAATTTGGAAGCAAGTAAAAGCATCCTCAACTTACAAAGAGAAGCAAGACCATTTTAGAATGTGAGAGAGAAAGGAACAATATGAAGGCCACCATCCTCAACTTACAAAGATTTATTCAATTCATACAATAAAACCCAGTAAATGAATTCATTCTCAAGAGTGCAGATCAGACTTAGAATGGTCTTAAGCATGATCTGCAAGTTAATCTTTCCACTCATCAAACCAACAATTTTAAATCCGTGTAGCTCAGTTTCAAACTTTCAATCCTCTCCAAATCTGCCATACTACTATTACTGACCAAAACAATGGAATTATAGCCTAAGTAGGTAGACACCTGTCCAATGGACACCCTTGTTTGGATACTACAGTACAGAGAGCAAAACAACATGCAGTTGATAGGAAAATCATCAGAAATCAATTGGAAACATGAGGGTAGCTAAGTTCAGCATAATTGTCTGCAGGTATAGATCAAAACTATTCACACTCGATATGAATGTGGTGCTAAACAATGAGAACTGCAATCTAGATCAAACTAATTTCTATTTCTATTGTATGAAAACTAAAAATAAATTATTTTGTTGAGAGCAGTCTAACGCAATTAAAATAGATTACTAAAATTAAGAAAATAAACAGATGCAAAACGCATTAGAAAACAAGCAGAATTGTCAAAGAGTGAGGTGCATTAATATAAGATTCAGACAGGATTCATTAGAATACCTTGAGGTACTTGAGTTTAATGCTTCCATAAACGAGGCCAAAAGAGAATGCAGACGCACGAGCGACCTGCCAATACAGGAGTTTTACTTCTTTGGATATGAATGTTGCATTATTTTGTGAAAATAAAACGAAGAAAGCAGATTAAGCCACCGCTCAACTACAAATGTAGATTAAAGATACTTTTTTTAACATTATCGAGGGAAACAATCAGAAAAGAGAATTTGGGAGTACCAAAGCTAGCGTGCTTGTTCCAGAATAAGGTCCCGCTGGTGGCGCCATAGGTTGATTCTTGTTCAGTCGTGCCTGCGAGCAAGAGAGGGTAGGAGACGACTAGGAAGAACAAGACTAGCACAAATCTCGAAAATCGAACCCTAACGATTGGAGAGGGTGACTTGTACAGCAATCAGAAGCTTAATACGATGTCGTTTGATGGGCAGATAAACTGACAAATCAAGGCTCAAAATCCTTTGTTAGCCCAAATTGAAGTAGTTTGATGGGCAGATAAACCGACAAATCAAGGGTGAAATCCATTGTTAGCCCAAATTGAAGGCCCAATAAGATGTAGTTTGATGGGCAGATAACCGACAAATCAAGGCCCAAAATCCTTTGTTACCTTTGTTAGCCCAAATTGAAGGCCCAATACGATGTCGTTTGAAAGGATGATAAACACACCAATCAAGGCCCAAAATTCATTTAGCCCAAATTCAATGATGGCCCAATTGAAGGCTCCATATGATGCAGTTTAATGGGCTGATTATCCGACAAATCAAGGCCCACAATCCATTGTTAGCCCAAATTGAAGATGCCCAATACGATGTCGTTTAAGTGGCAGATAAACCGACAAATCAAGGCCCAAAATTCATTGTTAGCCCAAATTGAATGATGGCCCAAAATTAACCAGGCCCGGCTTCCTCGAAACCAAATGGACCCCTTGCAAGTTTAGTATATAAGCACTCGTGGTGTTGTTCCTTTGTTTGCTGTATTGTGGTGATGGTAGGGTTCTGAGTCTTCTGACTTCTGATAGGCTTTGGGTTTGGGTACTGCGGAGACGAAGCTTAGGATCCTCATCCAGCTAATAGGTCTTGGGTTTTGATTATCACCATAGAACTGTTCCAATCCAATTTTCTACTTCGACAATTCTCTGACCTTTTTTCTTTTCTGTGTCTGGAGGTATCTATCTGATTTACAATTCTATTGATGATATTGCTTCTCTTCTGTTATTCCAAATCCGATAATTCATGGATAACTTGGTCCATGCCTCCATCCATCACTTGTAGCTATTCTAATTTGGTGCTACTTGTATCAAATTTAATTTATTTGAAGCCATTTGGAACTGTCCCTCTTCCTTAGATCATTGCATCCTATTGTCAATTGTCCGAATAAGGGTGTATAGAAATGAGTTGGGTTTTGGAAGAGTAAAAGAAGCAGAGCGAGAAGAAGAAAAAATTGACCATAAAGGGACTTCCGATAACTAATCCTAGAAAATTCATCAAATGCTCTATAGTTGAGGATGGTCATATTGGAAAGGTTATCTTTTTATCTCCTCTACTAACAATGCCTCGTTGCCATATGCAATCTTCCATATTTTTTTAATTCTCTTTCTTGCTTCACTGGTTTGTTTTATATATTCATTTTTGCACAACTAATAATCCTTTCTTCTGTGCTTAGTTATTGACTCTCTTGTATTTCACGGGCAAGATTATGTTCTCACAGTTTCTGATAATTTTTGGTGCCAATGTTTGGATTGATGGGAAAACTGTGAACACCAGTGACACTAAAATTATCGAGAGTGGGAATATAATCCTACAGAGAAGAGAGTAAAAAACCAAACCCAGAAGAAATTAGTTGTAGAAAAATAAACTTACAGAACAAACCACAAAAAAGCAAGAAAGAAAATAAAAATGAAAGATTGCAAACAGTAGGAAGGTATTAAGAAGGCATGTCTTTCCAATATGACCATTCCCAACCGTCACGCATCTAATGAACCTTTTAGGATTACTTAAAGGAAATCCCTTGCAGGTCACCTTGACGATGGATATGATGCACAAATTCTTCAGAGGATATAGAAGTTGAGTATGACAGGTATGAAATATGGAATATTGAAACTAATAAAATTCTTTTTTACATGCACCCTTGTTTATCTTTTATGTAATCTCTTCCCATTCAATGTTGTGGATCTAAGGCCCCATTTGGATAGTGTAGCTTATGGCTTATTAGAGCTTTTCTACTATTATAAGTGCTTATATGTAGATAAAATTGTGTTTGGATAAGCTTACGTAAATAGCTTATTGTCCTTCCAAAAGCCGATTTTAGCTTATTTTATGAAGCTATTTTTTTAGGCTTCTTAAAAAAGCACCATGCAAAAGCTAAAAAAGGGATGACCGGTAAGCTGTTTCTAATATTTTTGAGACAATAATATCCCCATTCCCATTGTCCCTCTGTCTGTCGCGTCCTTATCTCCCACCAAATTCTTCAATCGAAGTTGTTTCTCTTCATCCATGGCTTCTCCATTTCCGTTCATCGCTTCTGCCGCTACAAACAGGTATGAGTTTTTCCAGATTTTGGTTTCATTTGCTTTTATCTGTATCTCTGTTTGTGCTATTTTTTTCATCTCTAAGATTGGTTGTGAACTATGTGTGGCTGTGTGCAAGTGAAACAGAGAGTGATAGAGAGATGGGCTGTGAAGCAGAGAGATTATTGTTTATTTATTTCTTTTCTGGTTTGAAAAAGGTCTCCATCTTCTGTTTTTTTTTTTTTAATTTGTGAACTTAGAATCCCACTAACAACAATTATGTGTACGATAAAATATAAATTTAATAAAGTTTGAAGTGTTGGGATCTGAATACTACATTATGTGTGTGATAAGGCGCCAAAACCAATCTTGGGGTGATGATGTTGGTGAAGGCAGGCAAACTAGCACCCAGGCAGGAATTGGTGTTTTTGTAATTAACTCAGCTTGAAGGTGAAATTTTGGGGAAATAGCTTTTTATATATTTTGTTCAATTTTGTAAATTCTTGATGCTGAAGAGATAATTATCTTGTTAGTTATCCAATCTAGGTACAGATTTAGGCCTAGAGATGTTCTAAGGTTCCCAACGATAATGTTCCTTTTGCTTGTGAAATTACATTTTCAATTATAATAACTTTTCCAAGTTGATTGAAATTGGTAGCTTTTGAGTTATAACGTTCTTTCAATGAATAATAGTCCACTGACAATGTTATCGGCTGCATTTGATGATGTAAACCGTTTGAAGTCTTGAAGGTTATATAGTTGGAGTATGATATTCACACGTTTACTTTGCAAAGCAAGTCCATTTCCATTTCCTTAATTAACGAGATGAACAACATTAGAGTTATGGGGTTCACATGCATATATGCTAACCATATATAAACTCACGTTACTCACAGTGCTATTATTGTGGGTGGGAGTTGTGTTCTACCTGTTGTTTTCTTTCTCACTTACACCGCCAGAGTATAACATATAGACTACCTTCATTTGCACCAACTTTATTGCATGTTTGTGTCGTCAGGAGTCTACCAAACTCGTGTAGAAAATTGTTGAATATATGTAGTTCTACTCAAGCACACCTTAGTTTCTTGTAGAATTAATGGTGGATATATTCTTATGTTTTTCTTGCAAAGTAGAAGTATTACATATGTATATTTGATGATTTTTGCTTGCTTATTTACAGTTACAGCAGTTGGCCTGCATATGGACAATCAAAGCTTGTTAATGTCTTACACGCCAATAAACTTACAAGACGTATCAAGGTATGTTGCATCTCTTGTGCAGTGAAGTGATAATACATGTTTTATGGTGAAACATTTGATTAATAGCATTCTTTGACCACTATGCAACATTTTAGCTGACCCTTAAAGGCCACTATAAGTTAGCTTGAGCATTCTAGGTTGTTTAAACTTTTGCATATTGTTAGATTGATGTATAACCTTTTTAAAGTCTAATTGACAATCTTGACATTTTGACACCAACTTCCATGTGACAAGTAGTGGTTTGTGAATACCATGCTTGTTTGTTGAGCAGTGTATGATCTAAGAGGATTGTAGTATGCTATCTAATTCTTGGTTACGGAAGACTAGCAGGTCTATATTGTGTCAAGTTTGTTTCTTCAATTTCATTATTTCTGTTCTTTGGGCTCTATGAATTGAAGCACTTTAGGTAGCTATCAGGCATTTTTTTGGGCTATTATCAAGTTTTATTGAAAATCACTTCTTTTATATAGTATGTCATGTGTGTGCTACAGTCCTTCTTGGCCCCTTGTCGGTTATGTGGGGAAAGTTGCTTCATTATTTCTTGTAAATTGAAATTGACATTGACCGCAAGTCTTTGGAGGAGATAATTGTGGTTAATTTTACACCAAGTTGGTGGTTACCAGTGATCACGTTTTGTTAGTCATTCATTTCAGATTTCTGGTTTGAATTATGCATTTTGGATTTCTGGTCTTCTAACTCCTTGTGACCATAATCATAAGATCATTTTGTTTAATTTCATTCTAGTTCTGCTATTCTCTGTATGGAGTGTCAACAACATGCTATGTGGCATTCCATCCTCAAGTGAAGTGAGTTAAGTGGTGAGTACTTTTCAGATAGTAATCTATCCAAAGCAACCTCATAGGGAACAGATATTAAATTGGCAAAGAAATTGTGAGATTTCGGCATGAATTTGACGGGACGGATTATAAGCTAGAGGCAATTGTGAAGATGCATTACGAAGGCTTTTATTTTTTTCTTGCTATCTCGGTCTTTTTGTAAATATTTGATAAATTTGATGGATCTATAGTTGAGATTTACATTTTTGTAATGTATACATTACTAACTAATAAAAATGTATGAAATTTTCTTGTAAAACAAACAAAAAGAGAAGAAAATCTTGAAATTATCCAAGAATCACTTTGATTATAAGAAATGATAATCCAAAATAACAATTATCTAACAACTAAAAATTAATTACTTGAATCAAAATATAATAATTATGGTATTAATATATATTTAAAATATTTTATTATTGACATTTATTTTTTTAACAACATATAACAAGTGTTTATTTATGTAAACATAGGGTTTGTTTGATTTCAATTTTTAAAAATTGTTTTTTATTTTTTTAAAAAATAAAACAAAATAATTTGTTTAATAGGGTTATTTTTGTTTATATGTTTTAAAAATTTATTCTCAAAACATTGTTCTAAAAATAAGAGAGAGTTATTTTTATTTTCAAAACAAGTAAAAGGAGGAGAATGTTGTTTTCATTAATAGCACAATGGTAAAAATTTCTAATCCTATTCCATTAGTTCCCTCACCCGGTTACGTCCCTACCACTGCAGCTCCCTCTCGCTCTCGACTCTCCCTATGGCCCCTCTCTGTCTGTCATGCTTTGACGGTTTGCAAGTCCAACAATCACCACTACAGTCTGCTACTGTCGAAGTGAAGGCAAGGACTGTGCTCTCCTCTCTCTAGCGCACACTCCCTCTCTCTCTTGCATGATGCTTGTTCTCTGTTAAGAGAATACTTTTGTGGCTTTTTTACAGTAATAATACGTTTTTAAAAAGTAATAACGAAAATGGGTTACTTTTTAAAGTATTTACCGAACTGGGTCTGTTTTTCTCTCTAATAAACGCGTACGCGTTTTTATCAAAAAAACGCTGATATAAAACAGCGTTTTTAACAATAAACGCGAATTTAAAAATGCGTTTTATCAAAAAAAACGCTGAACCAAATTACCAAAAACGCTGAAATGAAATAACGGTGCCCGAGGAGAGTGCACTGACAGCAGGAAAATTCAAGAAAACTTGGAATTGGATCCGCGTTTTCTTTAAGAAAACGCATAACTGGATCCGCGTTTTCTTGAAGAAAACATGGATCCATTTGTTACACTTGTTAAATGCGGGTTTTCGCTGTGTAAACGCCATTTTGTTATGACCTCAAATCAGCGTTTTTTTTTCATGAGAACTCTTCTATAAATACGCTTTCGGTTTCATTTGTTCGAAGTCGAAATCTAAGTCTTGAGTGGATTCGGAGAGGTGCAGAAAAATTTATTGTGAAGTTATTATCGTTGATCGTGCAAGTTAACGTTTTAAAAGTGATTAAGGTATGTTTTATTTTGTTAATATGTAATATACTTGTTAATTTAAATTTTTATTAGATTAATGTTTAATATTTGATGTATAATTATTATTAGTATTTAAGATTTAAGATATTGTGATGATATTAATAACATGTATTATTTATAATTTAGGCGGAAGATGCTTCTATTAATTTATTACAATGGTCAAATATATGATGGTTCTCAAGGTGTCATGTATAATGGTTCTAGACCCGTTGGTTTGAATTTGAAGAACAGATGTGGACTACAACGTTTAGAATTTTATATTCATCGAAAATTGGGTTTGTCAGAAAATACAGTTGTTGACAAGATTATTTATAGAGTTCCTATATCTGTTAATCCATTATTTTATAATGTTATTGAGCTAAGCTCTGATGAGGATGTAGAATCTATGTTTGAAAATCATAGTAAACTTAAATCTCTAGGTGCCATTGAGTTATATGTTGAGGTGAAAATAGTTGACAATGAAGTTAGTGGTGGTGATGATGAACAAGATGGTGATGAACAATGTATTGATCCTAGTGGTATTTGTTCAATTCCTACTTCGTATCCTCCATATAGCCAAGAAGGGATAGAAGCGGAACCATATTATCAACCAGAACTTGGTTCATATGGATTTCAGCATAATTTGGCTAGTTCTAG
>QAOA01008791.1:262943-291228 GCA_003255065.1 Cercis canadensis
TGATAGGAAAATCATCAGAAATCAATTGGAAACATGAGGGTAGCTAAGTTCAGCATAATTGTCTGCAGGTATAGATCAAAACTATTCACACTCGATATGAATGTGGTGCTAAACAATGAGAACTGCAATCTAGATCAAACTAATTTCTATTTCTATTGTATGAAAACTAAAAATAAATTATTTTGTTGAGAGCAGTCTAACGCAATTAAAATAGATTACTAAAATTAAGAAAATAAACAGATGCAAAACGCATTAGAAAACAAGCAGAATTGTCAAAGAGTGAGGTGCATTAATATAAGATTCAGACAGGATTCATTAGAATACCTTGAGGTACTTGAGTTTAATGCTTCCATAAACGAGGCCAAAAGAGAATGCAGACGCACGAGCGACCTGCCAATACAGGAGTTTTACTTCTTTGGATATGAATGTTGCATTATTTAGTGAAAATAAAACGAAGAACGCAGATTAAGCCACCGCTCAACTACAAATGGAGATTAAAGATACTTTTTTTAACATTATCCAGGGAAACAATCAGAAAAGAGAATTTGGGAGTACCAAAGCTAGCGTGCTTGTTCCAGAATAAGGTCCCGCTGGTGGCGCCATAGGTTGATTCTTGTTCAGTCGTGCCTGCGAGCAAGAGAGGGTAGGAGACGACTAGGAAGAACAAGACTAGCACAAATCTCGAAAATCGAACCCTAACGATTGGAGAGGGTGACTTGTACAGCAATCAGAAGCTTAATACGATGTCGTTTGATAGGCAGATAAACTGACAAATCAAGGCTCAAAATCCTTTGTTAGCCCAAATTGAAGTAGTTTGATGGGCAGATAAACCGACAAATCAAGGGTGAAATCCATTGTTAGCCCAAATTGAGGCCCAATACGATGTAGTTTGATGGGCAGATAACCGACAAATCAAGGCCCAAAATCCTTTGTTAGCCCAAATTGAAGGCCCAATACGATGTCGTTTGAAAGGATGATAAACACACAAATCAAGGCCCAAAATTCATTTAGCCCAAATTCAATGATGGCCCAATTGAAGGCTCCATATGATGCAGTTTAATGGGCAGATTATCCGACAAATCAAGGCCCACAATCCATTGTTAGCCCAAATTGAAGATGGCCAAATACGATGTCGTTTAAGTGGCAGATAAACCGACAAATCAAGGCCCAAAATTCATTGTTAGCCCAAATTGAATGATGGCCCAAAACTAACCAGGCCCGGCTTCCTCGAAGCCGAATGGACCCCTTGCAAGTTTAGTATATAAGCACTCGTGGTGTTGTTCCTTTGTTCGCTGTATTGTGGTGATGGTAGGGTTCTGAGTCTTCTGACTTCTGATAGGCTTCGGGTTTGGGTACTGCGGAGACGAAGCTTAGGATCCTCATCCAGCTAATAGGTCTTGGGTTTTAATTATCACCATGGAACTGTTCCAATCCAATTTTCTACTTTGACAATTCTCTGACCTTTTTTCTTTTCTGTGTCTGGAGGTATCTATCTGATTTACAATTCTATTGATGATATTGCTTCTCTTCTGTTATTACAAATCCGATAATTCATGGATAACTTGGTCCATACCTCCATCCATCACTTGTAGCTATTCTTATTTGGTGCTACTTGTATCAAATTTAATTTATTTGAAGCCATTTGGAACTGTCCCTCTTCCTTACATCATTGCATGCTATTGTCAATTGTCCGAATAAGGGTGTATAAAAATGAGTTGGGTTTTGGAAGAGTAAAAGAAGCAGAGCGAGAAGAAGAAAAAATTGACCATAAAGGGACTTCCGATAACTAATCCTAGAAAATTCATCAAATGCTCTATAGTTGAGGATGGTCATATTGGAAAGGTTATCTTTTTATCTCCTCTACTAACAATGCCTCGTTGCCATATGCAATCTTCCATATTTTTTTAATTCTCTTTCTTGCTTCACTGGTTTGTTTTATATATTCATTTTTGCACAACTAATAATCCTTTCTTCTGTGCTTAGTTATTGACTCTCTTGTATTTCACGGGCAAGATTATGTTCTCACAGTTTCTGATAATTTTTGGTGCCAATGTTTGGATTGATGGGAAAACTGTGAACATCAGTGACACTAAAATTATCGAGAGTGGGAATATAATCCTACAGAGAAGAGAGTAAAAAACCAAACCCAGAAGAAATTAGTTGTAGAAAAATAAACTTTACAGAACAAACCACAAAAAAGCCAGAAAGAAAATAAAAATGAAAGATTGCAAACAGTAGGAAGGTATTGCTAGTATAGGATATATGTATAAGAAGGCATGTCTTTCCAATATGATCATTCCCAACCGTCACGCATCTAATGAACCTTTTAGGATTACTTAAAGGAACTCCCTTGAAGGTCACCTTGACGGTGGATATGTTGCACAAATTCTTCAGAGGATATAGAAGTTGAGTGAGTATGACAGGTATGAAATATGGAATATTGAAACTATTAAAATTCTTTTTTACATGCACCCTTGTTTATCTTTTATGTAATCTCTTCTCATTCATTGTTGTGGATCTAAGGCCCCGTTTGGATAGTGTAGCTTATGGCTTATTAGAGCTTTTCTACTATTGTAAGTGCTTATATGTAGATAAAATTGTGTTTAGATAAGCTTATGTAAATAGTTTATTGTCCTTCAAAAAGCTTATTTTAGCTTATTTTATGAAGCTATTTTTTTAGGCTTCTGTTTCTAATATTTTTGAGACAATAATATCCCCATTCCCATCGTCCCTCTGTCTATCATGTCCTTATCTCCCACCAAATTCTTCAATTGAAGTTGTTTCTCTTCATCCATGGCTTCTCCATCTTCGTTCGTCGCTTCTGCCGCTACAAACAGGTATGAGTTTTTCCAGATTTTGGTTTCATTTGCTTTTATCTGTATCTCTGTTTGTGCTATTTTTTTCATCTCTGAGATTGGTTGTGAACTATGTGTGGCTGTGTGCAAGTGAAACAGAGAGTGATAGAGAGATTGGCTGTGAAGCAGAGAGAGATTAGTGTTTATTTATTTCTTTTCTGGTTTGAAAAAGGTCTCCATCTTTTTTTTATTTTTTTATTTGTGAACTTAGAATCCCACTAACAACGATTATGTGTACGATAAAATATAAATTTAATAAAGTTTGAAGTGTTGGGATCTGAATACTACATTATGTGGGCGATAAGGCACTAGAACCAATCTTGGGGTGATGATGATGATGGTGAAGGCAGGCAAACTGGCACCGGGCAGGAATTGGTGGTTTTGTAATTAACTCAGCTTGAAGGTGAAATTTTGGGGAAATAGCTTTTGATATATTTTGTTCAATTTTGTGAATTCTTGATGCCGAAGAGATAATTATCTTGTTAGTTACCCAAAGTAGGTACAGATTTAGGCCTAGAGATGTTCTAAGGTTCCCAGCGATAATGTTCCTTTTTTGCTTGTGAAATTACATTTTCAGTTATATTAACTTTTCCAAGTTGATTGAAATTGGTAGCTTTTGAGGTATAACGTTCTTTCAATGAATAATAGTCCATTAACAATGTTATGAGCTACATTTGATGATGTAAACTGTTTGAAGTCTTGAAGGTTATATAGTTGGAGTATGATATTCACACGTTTACTTTGCAAAGCGAATCCATTTCCATTTCCTTAATTAACAAGATGAGCAACATTAGAGTTATGGGGTTCACATGCATATATACTACCATATATAAACTCACGTTACTCACAGTGCTATTATTGTGGGTGGGAGTTGTGTTCTACCTGTTGTTTTCTTTCTCACTTACACCGCCAGAGTATAACATATAGACTACCTTCATTTGTACCAACTTTATTGCATGTTTGTGCCATCAGGAGTCTGCCGAACTTGTGTAGAAAGTTGTTGAATATATGTAGTTCTACTCAAGCACACCTTAGTTTCTTGTAGAATTAATGGTGGATATATTCCTATGCTTTTCCTGCAAAGTAAAAGTATTACATATGTATATTTGATGATTTTTGCTTGCTTATGTACAGTTACAGCAGTTGGCCTGCATATGGACAATCGAAGCTTGTTAATGTTTTATGCGTCAATAAACTTACAAGACGTCTCAAGGTATGTTGCATCTCTTGTGTAGTGAAGTGAAGTGATAATACATGTTTTCTGGTGAAACATTTGATTAATAGAATTCTTTGACCATTATGCAACATTTTAGCTGACCCTTAAAGGCCACTATAAGTTAGCTTGAGCATCCCCGGTTGTTTAAACTTTTGCATATTGTTAGACTGCTGTATAACCTTTTTAAAGTCTAATTGACAGTCTTGACATTTTGACACCAACTTCCATGTGACAAGTAGTGGTTTGAATACCATGCTTGCTGTTAAGCAGTGTATGGTGTAAGAGGATTGTAGTATGCTATCTAATTCTTGGTTACGGAAGACTAGCAGGTCTATATTGTGTCAAGTCTGTTTCTTCAATTTCACTCTTTCTATTCTTTGGTCTCTATGAATTGAAGCACTTTAGATAGCTATCTGGCATTTTTTGGGGCTATTATCAAGTTTTATCGAAAATCACTTCTTTTATATAGTATGTCATGTGTGTGCTACAGTCCTTCTTGGCCCCTTGTGGTTAATTTTACACCAAGTTGGTGATTACTAGTGATCATGTTTTGTTAGTCATTCATTTCAGATTTCTGGTCTTCTAACTATGCATTTTAGATTTCTGGTCTTCTAACTATGCATTTTAGATTTCTGGTCTTCTAACTCCTTGTGACCATAATCATACGATCATTTTGTTTAATTTCATTCTAGTTTTGCTATTCGCTGTATGGAGTGTCAACAACATGCTATGCGGCATTCCATCCTCAAGTGAAGGGAATTAAGTGGTGAGTACTTCTCAGATAGATATCCAAAGCAACCTCACAGGGAACAGATATTAAATTGGCAAAGAAATTGTGGGATTTCAGTATGAATTTGACGAGACGGATTATAAGCTAGAGGCAGTTGTGAAGATGCATTATGAAGGCCTTTTTTTTTTTTTTTTTTTTTTTTTTTTTTTTTTTTTTTTTTTTTTTTNAGAGAAGAAAATCTTGAAATTATTCAAGAATCACTTTGATTATAAGAAATGATAATTTAAAATAACAATTATCTAACAACTAAAAATTAACTACTTGAATTAAAATATAATAATTATGACACTAATATATATTTAAAATATTTTATTATTAAAATTTATTTTTTTAACAACATATAACATGTGTTTGTTTATACAAACATAATTTTTAATAAGTGTTTATTAATATATATTTTTTTAGTAATTTTTATAATTATAAATATTTATATATTTATCTATCTAAATATTTCAGAAAGACCTTATAAATTTTAAAAGTATTTATTTAACTATGTATTTAAACATTAAATAATTTAATTTAGAATAAATTTATTGTATAAATTTTTTTCATATAAAGTCTTTTTATATAAACGATTAAATAAGATATTTACCTAAACATTTCGTAACTCTTAACTCGTGAGCCAGTGAACCAGAAATGGATTCAGGAATCATCATCTCTTGCAAATGAAGAATGTGTCTAAGCCCAAATTGAAGAGATTCACCAGTGGACATGCTATGAGAAGCTGGGCACTGGTTTTTAAGGCAATTTCGATAAGCTTTTTAGCTTCTCATCCCCATTCTAAACACAATTCCTCCCCTGATTTTCACCAGGAAGCTACTTGTATGATTGTATCTATCTACGTATGTATCTCCTTGTAATATAGATAATAGTAGAGTGCTTAAATATATATTGTAATAACATTAATTAGTGGTCCAAACACT
The DNA here is from genome assembly GCA_003255065.1 of Cercis canadensis. Classification (NCBI taxonomy): domain Eukaryota; kingdom Viridiplantae; phylum Streptophyta; class Magnoliopsida; order Fabales; family Fabaceae; genus Cercis; species Cercis canadensis. The sequence goes on from QAOA01008791.1 coordinate 268,728, forward strand.
CCAAACAGAGCTGTAAATAACTCTTTTTCAAATAAAAATAAAAACTTTAGCTAGAAATATCCAAGTGGACCTTCAAAAAATGTGTTGGTTTGAACTTTGAAGTTGGTTTTCTGCTGTTTGTATTCTGAGAAGGGTTAAATATAGGTTTGAACCACTTCCATGTCCAGCTGAAAACCCAGTGAACTGCATAGTTTCTGGGTCCAGTACATTAGACATTATCTTACTTGACAGAGTTTTAGATCCCCTTTTTTCTCTTTGTTGCCTCTTCGAATATCGTTTTTGTTTATTCATCTTGGACTGACTCTTCCAAAGACTTGGGGAAGGGAAGGCATATCCAGAGGTCTGATGAGGATTGGCAGTTCCTTAATGACTAATGAGCTGCGCATCATTGGTGAATGTTAATTTTACTATATAATAAAGACTGGTTCTGTTTTTAACTTTTGTCTCAAATGGTGCTATTAAATTCCAGGTAGCTGAGATTACTAGAATATAAATTGGGACAGAAAGTATGTTAGGAATGAAAGAAAATGAAAAAAGGAAGGTTTGGAATTGGAGGCGATAAGTTAGTGATGGTGGGGCTGGGATGTGCTTGTGGAATATCCTTTTTTGTCTGAATGAGTCATGAGGCGGCTGTGGTCTATCCTCCTATCATCCTTACGTTTGCTACCCATTTCTCTTGGCCATTGGCCATTTGCTACTCATTCTCATTTCTCACAAAGACAAAAAGGCAAAACCTTTTCTGGATGTGGCCAGGGATTCTGAAAAAACAATAGTATTCCACGCCACTCCTACATCAAATAAAATGTGCTCACCACTTGTTCGATATAAGTACATTAGTACAAAAAAGGCAAGCTTATCAGCCAAAACAGGGGCCTAGTTCTGCGAGCCGACTATGCTATTTTGGTTCTTCAAATTATTCATATTCATGCAAACTAGGCACGGCTCAAGTGATAATATAGAATCAGGCTTAGCACACACAAAGCAGTAAGAATCTAACCCAAGAGATGAGACTTGGGAGTTGGGAATAAATTCTGATGTTGCTTTACCCAATTTCAACTCTCTTTTCCATTTCACGTGGAAAGAAAGGAAAAGGAATGGTAGAAACTAGAAAGTGATCAACATCTGTTTTTTAAAAAATTCCCAAACTAACGAAAGTTGCTCAACATGTCCAAGAAAGAATAAAAGAGGTAAGTAAAGTTAACTTGAAACACTTTCAAACAAAGAGCGACTCCTCGAAGGAAGCTTTGGGTACATACAATACAAAGTCAGAGGTCAGTTTCATTCATCTACAAGGAGATTCCCAATTTTGATGTCCAGAATTTGAAGGGACCAAAATCAGGTAAATTTATCAAAATAATATTATTTAATAAACAAAAATTATGAAATTAAGCTATTTTTTAAATTATTTATTAAAATTGATCATTTTTTTTTTTCACACAATACACGCTTAAATTAATTATACGTTTCTTTAAAAAAAAGGCTAAAATTAAATATGCGTTTCTACCAAAGTTTTGACTTTGATTGCATAAAAATTGAAGGCTCGTACGTATTAACATTTTGTCGTTTAACCATATTTGTTCTCATTCATTAATGATTAAACTACCGAAGTTCATGAATTCTAAAATAAATTGCATATGGAATATGGATGGAGTAATTGTATTAGCAACTAAAAGTAGGATTTCGATAATACTTAAATGGATGCAATAATTGCTCATATGAGCAGTGATTGATTGGAATCTCACCAACCATGGTTCCTGCAAGGAATTCAAATTTTACTAGAACATGAATTTGAATTCAGTCATGTCACATAACTCATATTATAAAAAAATGTTAATGTAATAGTACACCGTCAATAATTTATATAAATTTTAAATTAAATGCGTGATTTAAATTTTTACAACATAAATCATGATATGATTGAATCTAAATTCCCAGAACATTTTGATTTAAATCTAAGCAGAATCTAACAATGAATCTAGAACAATTTTATAAAGAGCCAAACAAGAAACAAAGGCATCAAGAGATGGCTGAGAATGCCTTTTATTATGAAAGTGTTATGGTAACCAATTTGGTTTGGTAACACAGTACAAGAACACCATAGCTTTTTCTGCTTTATCTTCAATGACTGAAAGTATCAAGACTTGAGATAAACTATTCAAATATCACCACAAAATAATAGATAGGGGGCTTAATGAAAAAATAGCTTGACATTCTCAGTAAATTTTTTATTACATCCTAAAGAGATTTAAATAGTGATAGAGAAAGGGATTAAATAGCAATATTCCATTCTTATATTGTTTGAGAATTTCTTTGCTTTTCTGGGCCTTTCTCTTTTGAGCCGCCGTGCATGACCTATTGACCTTTCAACAAAGGAATCACATCACTCAAGTCTTGAATCCTTTGACTCATTGCCATTCTCATCAAGTAATATAAAAAAAAGGAAAATTAGCATTGACTGAGGATTTAAAATAAAATAAAAGCAAAGATTAGGGCAATAAGGCTAGGCTCTCTCTCAGTCTCTCCAAATTTAAAATAATAACATTCAAAAATATTTAAAACATAATACAGTAAGAATGCTAGATATGAAAAAGAATTTTTTTTATTTATTTCAAAATATAAATTTTTCAATATTTCACATGAATTTCTCAAAATATCTTTGACTTGAGAGATTCCAGCATGCGTGGTTGGTTGACCAAAATAGATTCCAAATAGCAAAGATAATTATTCTATAATAAAATCAAAAGAATCACAATTTCGTTAATTCACATATATAATTACAATTACTTAATACAATTGCCCTTTTTTATGTTGAAGAATTATGAAAAATAAAAAATAAAATTACTTGGTTATTTTGAGCTACCAAAAACCTAGAACAATCTGTTTATATTGCTGCTGCTGCCTGGTCTCCCTCCTCAGTATCTCATATTCCCTTCTTGGTGTTATCCCAAGCTTCTCCCTGCGCCATGGCTGCTGCCAATCTCTCTACTCTGTCCTCTTCTCTTTCAAAACCCTCTTCTCTTCCTCTCAACCCATCCAACACCCACACTTCTTGTCACAACAAAACCCTCCAAAACCCCTCTTTCATTCACAAATACACTTTCTCTCACGCCGCCTTGGAGACCCACAAAAGCTCTTTCGTAGCTGCATCAAAAAATCCAATTTCTGACATTGTCTCCTCAAACAAACCATACCCAGAAGTCTATTATGATGATGACGAAAAGCCGCGTGAGGAGTGTGGTGTGGTGGGCATATACGGTGACCTAGAAGCCTCTCGCCTCTGTTATCTGGCCCTGCACGCGCTCCAGCACCGTGGCCAGGAAGGTGCTGGTATCGTGGCCGTGAACAACAACGTGCTTCAATCGATAACCGGTGTTGGGCTTGTTTCCGAAGTGTTCAATGAGACCAAGCTCGATCAATTACCTGGAAATTTGGCTATTGGGCATGTTCGCTACTCCACTGCAGGTGCGTCGATGCTCAAGAATGTTCAACCCTTCGTTGCAGGGTACCGATTTGGGTCTGTTGGGGTTGCCCATAACGGCAATTTGGTTAACTATCGCACCTTAAGGGCGAAGCTTGAAGATAAGGGTTCGATTTTTAACACTAGTTCTGATACTGAGGTTGTGCTTCATCTTATTGCAACATCGACGCACAGACCTTTCCTTTTGAGGATCGTTGATGCCTGCGAGAAGCTTGAGGGGGCTTATTCTATTGTGTTTGTTACTGAGGATAAGCTGGTTGCAGTGAGGGATCCCTTTGGATTTCGACCTTTGGTTATGGGGAGGAGAAGTAATGGTGCTATTGTCTTTGCCTCTGAAACCTGTGCACTTGATTTGATTGAAGCCACCTATGAGAGGGAGGTGTTCCCAGGTGAAGTGTTGGTGGCGGATAAAAATGGGCTTCAATCACTTTGCCTAATGTCTCATCCACAACCAAAGCAATGCATTTTTGAGCATATATACTTTGCTTTGCCCAATTCAGTGGTTTTTGGAAGATCTGTGTACGAATCTCGCAGGAAATTTGGGGAAATTCTGGCTACTGAAAACCCAGTTGATTGTGATGTTGTGATAGCTGTTCCAGATTCTGGTGTGGTGGCTGCACTTGGTTATGCTGCCAAAGCTGGGGTTCCTTTTCAGCAGGGGCTGATTAGGTCTCATTATGTGGGGAGGACTTTCATTGAACCATCCCAGAAGATTAGGGACTTTGGTGTGAAGCTCAAGCTCTCACCAGTTCGTGCGGTACTTGAAGGTAAGAGGGTTGTGGTTGTGGATGACTCAATTGTGAGAGGAACTACGTCTTCCAAAATTGTGAGGTTGATTAAGGAAGCAGGAGCCAAGGAAGTGCACATGAGGATTGCAAGCCCACCAATAATTGGGTCATGCTATTATGGAGTGGACACACCAAGTGCGGAGGAGTTGATCTCTAATAGGATGAGTGTGGAGGAAATTAGGGAGTTTATTGGATCAGATTCACTTGCTTTTCTGCCAATTGATAGCTTGAAGAGGTTGTTGAGTAATGATTCACCTAATTTTTGTTATGCTTGCTTCACTGGGAAGTACCCTGTGGAGCCTAGAGAACTTAAAGTGAAGAGGGTTGGTGACTTTGTGGATGATGGCTTAAATGGGAGCTTTGAATCTATAGATGGGGGATGGGTTCAGGCAAACCCTAATCAGAAAGAGGTTAAGGTTGGTAGTCTCTGACAAATGTCCTATTTGTGATTTTGAGGTATTTTTTTTAAGGGTAGCCCATATGTGGTGCGGTGACTGACAGATGATGTCAAAGGATCTAACTATAGTAGTGTGCTTCATCTAATTCATTTTGATTATGAAGGGCAATGCTTACATTATTTTGTTGCCCGTCTCTTCAATTTTGGATATGATATTTTGGATTTGTTTTTGTTCATTTAGAACAGTGGTATAAGAACTCAGGAGATTTTTCCATATTATTGTTTTTGATATAGGATTTTATTTCTTTAATATATATGAGCTCAAGTTTTCAACTAGAAAATTTTAGTTTTTTCCCAGGATCTTCCACTTTATTTCACTTTACTTGATCTTGTTCGTATGTATTATGTTCACCTGGAGACAGTTTATAACGGGGTAACCACAAGGGCGTGTTTGCTAATACCGTAATAGTTAAAATACGTGTCCATGACATCCCCTTAAATTCTATGACGTTGTATCAAAATTTCAGACATTCGTACGTTGTTAAATTTTACACCTATTGTCTTGTATATATATTGCACATACAAATGAATATAGGTGCCCCAGATTTAAACGGTGAAGTACTGTACTGTTTAGGGGATATTTAATGAAATTTTTTTCACAACGTTTTTCAATCGATTGTCCATGGATTTGTTTTTTTTTAACGTACAAGAGAAAAACCAAAGAAACCACACCCGAATGAGGATTGAGCTCAGCACTACACCCTAACAAAAAGAATGAGGATTGAGCTCAGCAGCACATTGGTTGGCATGATTAATCAAGATATTTTGCACTCTCATGAGAAGAGCAACAATGTCACCGCTTATTTTCTAAAAAATAAGAGGAAAAAAATTGGTGCTACAAATGAGTGAATGACCAATGAATTGCAAGTAAAGAAAATAAATTGCCGAGTTATGTTTACAATATCAAGAGTAAACATTTTGTTTCCCACTAAAATCGCCTTATTGTGTACAGCTTTCAAAACACTGTCTTTCTCTCTTTTGTTATTTATCAAAGTAATAATAAAATTCTTAAGATTCATCCTGCCTTTAGCATTCNATTTAATGAAATTTTTTTCACAACGTTTTTCAATCGATTGTCCATGGATTTGTTTTTTTTTAACGTACAAGAGAAAAACCAAAGAAACTACACCCGAATGAGGATTGAGCTCAGCACTACACCCTAACAAAAAGAATGAGGATTGAGCACAGCAGCACATTGGTTGGCATGATTAATCAAGATATTGCACTCTCATGAGAAGAGCAACAATGTCACCGCTTATTTTCTCAAAAATAAGAGGAAAAAAATTGGTGCTACAAATGAGTGAATGACCAATGAATTGCAAGTAAAGAAAATAAATTGCCGAGTTATGTTTACAATATCAAGAGTAAACATTTTGTTTCCCACTAAAATCGCCTTATTGTGTACAGCTTTCAAAACACTGTCTTTCTCTCTTTTGTTATTTATCAAAGTAATAATAAAATTCTTAAGATTCATCCTGCCTTTAGCATTCTAAAACTAAGCAGAAAGCAGGAAGGCAGCAATCTTTCACCTTGATAACCACAAATGTCTCTCCACGAGTGGGCAGGTTTTCTGAGTAAAAAAGGTTCTTCTCAGAGTGAGAAGATACCATCACAAGCAGCAATTCATAATAAACTGCAGCGGATCAACCATTTTCAGCTCTATCATACGCATTTGATTTATGCTTTGGCGCAAACGTAAAGCCATCTGGAACCTTGCCAAGTAACATCTCCGATATCCGTATCTGTGTATAAAAAGGCAAATGTAAATTAAACGACATTCTTCAGTCGCATGAAGGAATGGGATCCCTCAATGTCTAAGTGATTAGGTGTTTTCAATAAGAAATATATTCAAAGGATACTGCCACAAAATTCTAGCTTGAGTCTACTCCAGAAGATGACTTTCATTTTCTAGTGGATGCATTTCTACATTTTGTTGAATAAAATAAATACTGTATTGATGTCCCCAAAAGTTGGAAAATACCTCCAAGAATCCATTAAAGAAAAAATAATGGAACCTAATAAGTCAAAATAAAGGGCAGTCACATACCCAGTCAGCTGCAGAGTCTGAGGCCATTAGTGTCTCAAGGTCATCACGCCCATAGTAAGATGGCGAACGCCAGTTTAGTCGCTGTGGAATAACATCTAAGAGCCCAACAGGAATGTATCTACACGTGTAGCTTAGCCATTCCAACAAGAATCGCCTAGTTGTCTCCACTCCTGTAACTCAAGAAAAGTTCACAATAAGAACTCAAAAATAAATTGGTCCACTTAAACCAAAAAATAAAAACAAAAATGAAAAGTACTTATATAAATAAGACTTGCCAACAAAACTACGTACATATGAATATGAATATCATACATCTAATTAAAGCGTACCAATTAAGATATACCTTTTGTGTCAGAACCCCAGTGTTCAAGGCCAAAATGTACAAAATCTTTCAAGAGATTTAATCGCTCCCCAGAACTAATGTCCCAGTGCCTCTGTTCCTTGATCTCGGTAAATATCCAGGGCTGCAAAACACAACCAATAGTTTAAATGCTTCGAACTTAAATCTTTGTTCAAGCAACCAAAATATTCTCAACAAAGTTGACTGGCATTAAGACATAATACTCAAAGGACAAACTTGGGATATTAATAGAAGGGAATTTTCACCCAAAGATACTAACCTTAATCAATGCTCCACGGGCAATCATGCATGAAGCAAGCTCAGAGCATTCAGCCTTGCGGTTGTTCCAGTCTACAAATGAAAAAACATCTCCATTACCCACTACTTGCAAAGTGCTGGGGGCCTTTCTGGCACACTGGTATATGTAGTCCCAGTCCGCAAGCTTGCTATAGCGTTGTTGACGTGATCTACCATGTATGGTTATCGCACTGGCTCCCCAAGAGCCAATGTCTGTAATAAGAGAATCAATACGATGTTTTCCTTCAAAATAACCAGTCCGTACCTTGTATAAAAGATAAGGAAATATAACACATCTTGAACAACCTTAATGAGGAAAGTCAAATAGGGGAAGGGGATGCACCGAAGCATGAAAAGATGATATTTTTTTGTGCGAAGGAAACTAGACTGACAAATCAAAATTTAAGAATCATAGAAGAAAAAAAGGTTTGAAGATGCTTGCAATTGTACGGTGCCAATATAGCAAGTACCTTGACAGTTATTGGTTTATCCACTGTGCCTGAAGCTACTTCCACAATACTTTTCATCCGCATTGGTTTATTAAGAAGAGCTGATCCAGCACCCTTGTTTACTACAATATCAATTGGACAACCCATGTTTATATCAAGAAAATCTACTGTACATTCCTGATCTATTAGTTCAACAGTTCGAGCCACAGTATCTGGATAAGCCCCACATATTTGTACACCAAATAAATCTTCAGATGAATGACGCCTCAGCAATGCCCATTCTGAAGCTTGACCCTATAACCACAACATATAGATGTTAATGGAACTTCACTATAAAAGCAGTGAAGAACAGATGGAAGGAATGCAGAGAAAACTACACAAAAAAGGAAGAGGCCAAAAATGCATGGAATAAACCAAAGGGAGAAAAATATTCAAATTCCACCACATATGATATATCAGAAGAATGCCACAACATAAACCAACTTGACTAGATTAATTAAAGTTGGGGCAAGAGAGAAGTCAAAGCTTTAGGAAACATGCCTGAAATTCATATCACATTTTTACCCCAATTTCAATATGACCCAGCACTGCTGCCTAAATTTTGCAGGCTGTAAGTTCAGTAGCTGAACACAAAGGCATGAACTTTAACAAGAACATTTACATCTTATTGAGGAATTAAAAAAGCAACCATATCAACTATTGAAAAAGCCATATATGTACCTGCAAAAGATTTGTACACATTGCCATTTCACCACATGTTACATCAGCTCCTAATACTTTGCAAACCCTCCTGAAAGGGAGATTTCCAACAGTGGTCAAAGGTGCCAGATACAACTTCTCCCTAAAATCAATAAGCATCTTTTCACGTGGGTGTGACTTAAGGCTTCTATCAGTTTCTACAGGTATGACATTAGTTCCAGCTTCAGGTTTGGTTTGTATGCAGCTTCCCTCAATAATTTCCTCAGCAACACTTGCATCTATTGCAACTCTATCAGTTTCTACGGGTATGACATCAGTTACACCTTCAGCTTTAGCTTCAGGTTTGGCTTGTACACAGCTTCCCTCAATAATTTCCTCAGCAACACTTGCATCTATTGCAACATTATAAAGCTAAGCTGCATTAGTCTTGCAAGTAAAAATATTAACAAAGTTGAAGATGAAGCTACTACCTTCGCTTTCTGCCTCACCAGGGCCATAATTTTCTCCAGTTTTTCTTCTTTTCTGCGGACAAAGTACATCAGGTTCGACTTTTACATCTATATCATCCTCTTTTATATCTTCTAGGGAGCATTCAAACTTGGAACCTGAGTCACAGTTTACTTCACAAGAGCCATTATCATCAGCAAGGGGGCACTTAGTTGAATCAGTGTTGTCACCCTCCTTGTCTTCACAGAAATTCCATTTTGACTTCCTATACAGTCCCTGCAATAAAATTGTAAAAATAAAATAAGTATGATAAATCAAAAAAAAATGAATAGAATTGACCATTTTAAAGAAGAAACTTTTTATGTATAGCAAATCCAGATTAAAGAAAGAGAATAATAAAAAACTGAAAGGATGGCAAGGATCTGTGCGCATTACAATTTTGAATCCAACCAACGCTTGGTGAAAATGTTGCCATTTTAGTACCTATTAAAGCTATCCAAAGTTCAGATGAAACAGGACATCAGAAGAAAAACTGGCAGCATGTTAATGACCTTACATATTGATTGGATCTTTAAATCCATTAAGTTCACTCTCTAACTAATGTAAATAACCTTTTTTTCATGCCTCTTATTATTGCATTTAACTTGTGGAGTTTGCTTCTTTATGCATTAAGTGATATTTGTTAGCTACAAAGAGTCAAAAAGACACTATTTATAATCTTGTCAACTTTAAAGTTTAAACCCCCTACAAAGGGTAAAATTTGCATTGTTTATGGCATTTCTCCAATAACATATTTTACAGAAAGGAAAAGGTAAACACATACATCAAGAAACAACAAAGCAAGAATAAAAAAAATACCACGAGCCCAAGAACTCTGAGTTTGGCATCTGCCTTGGGGAAGCTCATCTTATTTTTCCACAAGAGCTTTTGAACATCTTTGATCAATCCATTAATCTCAGAACTTTTTTTCTGACTATTCAGATTCCCAGAAGGCGCACCATCTGTATGTGTACTTGAAAATCTACATGCTACTCCATAAGGGCAAGAACCTTCAGATTTAAAGAAAGGACATTCTCCCTCCAGATCAACTGGTTTCTACATTTAAAGGCCTTTGTCATGACTCATGAGGGTTGACATAAAACTTTCTAAAAAAAAGCATAGTACATAGACATATCAGTACCTGGGCCTTGAAGGCTTCCAAGTCATGGCTGAAGCGGCATTTATCATTATAACGACATGAACTGATATCTCCTGTCTTCGCTATTTCTGGACAGAGGTTTCGTGCAGACTTTTGATCCTGAAAATAAAAGGCTTGTTCACGTAAGCAAATATACCACAGGAAAATTTAAGTATAGGTATCAAAGATATGGAGAACCATTGCCACCATTTTATAGAATCTATGTGCAATAATAACCAAAGGATTCTGCTTTTGCTATCAGCATACATAATTAGACATTCTAACTCCATATGCTCAATGAGATGATCATTTCATCATATCCGCCTCATTTAAAAATAATTTCAAAGAACTCTCTGTCAAATTAGAGTTCAAAATATTACATTTATCCAAATATTAATTTACAAAAAGACATTATCAAATTAAATTTTAAAATATGTGCCACTACCAACTATAACTCAACCAAGATTTAAATTACATATTAGATTATACTAGAAACATTGAGACTTCTGATATATTTATTTGTTAACTGATTGATTAGAACGGAGAAGCATTTTGGCATAACTAAATTGCATATATACAAGCAAGCATCACAATCCGTTCATGATCAAACTTCAGTTCAAACAATCAAGAAGGAAGTACCTGACGGCGTTCACGTTTGAGCTGGCGCTTGGACTTCTTCTCCTTCGACAATCCTGATTGAACAGGGGTCTTATCCTTAGCATCGGAAACGTCATCGTTTTGGCTTGTAGAAGAAGTTCGAAGAGGTGGAGGACGAAGGAACTCCTTCTTCACTGGAGCTATGGCCCTAGCCACGAGTTGCTCAGGCGTTTGCTGAGCTACTCCATTGGAGTTGCATACTGATGACAGTTCTTCTCCCGGTATTGTCGAGTTTTCGACGGTTTCTGGCCCCGGTTCGTCCATGCTGCTGCTGGTACGATGTGGCTGTTGCCTGTTGGTCTGTTACTGTTCTGCTTTGTATAATACTAGGGTTTTCACTTTTCATGAGCACCAGCAGGTGATGGACGAAACGATGTGCAAAAGGACCGTTTTGGCCTTTTAGGTAAAGAGGATAACGTTGTTTTCCTTTTAATTTTCTGTGCTCTCATCTCTTACCTCCTTTTAGTAAATATCTTTCTATATTATACTCACTAATAACAATATACAAAATCTATATATACACACACTACTAAATATATATATATATATATATATATATATATATAATTTTTTTTTTTTGGTATCACAAATTTATATTAAATTTTTATTTTAAAACTACTTGTATTGAGCATAGAAAAGCTAGAACATTGGAAATTAAATTTTCTTAACCAGACGCGGCCGTGTCGGGAGTCTTGGGACGATGTGAAATGACTGGATAGTATGGATCAAAGATTCAGATAATGGAAAAATTCGTCTTAAGTACTGTTTTTTGCAAATTATTTTCATCACTATCATTTTTTTTCCTTTTTCTAATACTATCTCAATTTGAAAAAACGAGAAAGAGAGAAAGTAGTGACGTAATATGCAAAATTATTTCACTAACATAGTGATGTCATTGTGTATATTGTGTTATCATGTTGGTGATGCAATTGTGTATATTGTATTACTATATAGTACATACAGAGGTTTTACTATGACAAAAAAAAGGTAATGCAATTGTGTAAATTACCTCACTATTATGGTGACTAGGGGTGTTCATCGGTCGGATTCAATCGATTTTCAGGGAAAAATCACCCGACCGACGGTCATCGGGTGGAGAAAACAGCCACCCGCCGCCGACCAAGTGATGGAGGAAACCGAGACATATCAGTTTGTTCGAGTTTGATCTCAGGCGGTCGGTTTGATCGGGTTAATGTTTCATGGTAGTTGCAAGCTTGAAGTGGGGGAGGCTGGTTCCACCATTTTTGTGGCCGTCTGAGCTGGTGAAGGAGAAGAGAAGAAGAGAGATGAAAGAGGGGAAGAGAAGAAGAAGAGACAAAGGTTGAAATTTAAAAAGCAAAGTGAAGAGAGAACGGAATTGATAGAGGAGAGAAGCAAAGAAGAAAAAAAAAATTGTCTGACACATTTTTCCACTTTTCACATGTGAAAATTGCAACAGACATAAAAACAAGTGAAGTATTTAATGTATTCAGCTTTTTTTCGGTTTTTCTTAGTGAAAACCGAACCGGCCGGTTCAAGCAGAGATTTTAAATTTTAGTCATCCAATTCCGCCCGCCCTTTCACTATAACCGATGGATTGACATAAAAATTGTCCGGTTCAGTCGAGTTGGAGTGGGTTGGTCGGATAATGAACACCCCTAATGGTGATGCATCTTCTCCAATTATGCAATGACATCATGGTGGCACAATCAACAAGAGTAGCAAGGAATCACTGACATCGAGAGCAAGAAATCTCTAACTTCGTGTGACGTAATTATGCAATAATATCATTTGACAAATGACGTCATCATTATAGTAACCCATCTTCTTCAATTGCGACACCAGATTCATATTGAGATAGTATAAAAAAAAATGGTATTGGTGAAAATTATTTGTAAACAAAAAGTAAAATGAGTTTNCGACCGGTTCAAGTGGAGATTTTAAATTTTAGTCATCCGATTCCGCCCGCCCTTTCACTATAACCGATGGATTGACATAAAAATTGTTCGGTTTAGTCGGGTTGGAGTGGGTTGGTCGGGCAATGAACACCCCTAATGGTGACGCATCTTCTCCAATTATGCAATGACATCATGGTGGCACAATCAACAAGAGTAGCAAGGAATCACTGACATCGAGAGCAAGAAATCTCTAACTTCGTGTGACGTAATTATGCAATGATATCATTTGACAAATGACGTCATCATTATAGTGACGCATCTTCTTCAATTGCGACACCAGATTCATATTGAGATAGTATAAAAAAAAATGGTATTGGTGAAAATTATTTGTAAACAAAAAGTAAAATGAGCTTTTGCATTATTATCTAGATAGTGATGTAATGGTGGCGGCAAAATATTGAAGAAAATGTCAGAAGTGGGATTTGAACCCACGCCCTCTCACGAAGACCAGAACTTGAGTCTGGCGCCTTAGACCACTCGGCCATCCTGACATCTCTGTTGTGATTTTGAAGTTTAAAATATATAATTGTATTGTGATAATATGAAAAAGTTCCCTAGAAAACAAAATGATAGTTTTGCTATTATGTATTGATTTTATACGCAGAAATTTTTTCAGCGTGTAATTAGACTAGTATGTAAAAAGAATACGATATGTTTCTTTTCAGCATGTTTTTATTCTATAATTTTTATTAATTTTAGAACTTAATAATAATTATAAAGATATTTTATGTATATTCATATAATTTTAGGTGCAAAAATATGATTCGATTGATTTTCGTTTTTATACATGAAGAATTTTTTAGAGTTAAACTTTATATTTACTTTTTGACAAACAGTTGAGAAAAATATAAAAAAGGATGTTACAGTTCTGTAAAGTAGTAGAAACGAAGAGATAAAAAATGGAGTTTTCCCTTCAAAAAGATAGAAGGATGTTACAATTTGGAATCAACCGCTTACATTTGGCAGGTATGATAATTGACAACTCTTGTACAAAATTTATTTAGATCAGCAATAAAACGAATGAGCTGAGCCACAAAATTAAGAGAATCATGATTTTTTTACAAAAGAAACATATATGAAGAGTGTTTCGTGCCCTTACAGCATTATCATAAAACATATAATGTTTACAATTCAGAATATCTACTGAAATTAAATATGATACCAGAATTAAGACTTGTATATATGACTTCATGCCATAGTCCAGACGGGACATTCAGGGCAGATCAAATTTATGATCATCAGACCTTAAGAAAACTCCTGTGGAGACCCAAAAACTATGAAAGAATTCAATGAAATGCTAATAAATTTAGAAAGCTAGCAGCCACATAGAAAAGAACCATCCATTTGCAGAACGCACTTCACAAGCTAGTGTTTTGACTCGGCCTTTGTGGTTGTGCTACCATTCTGCTGCTGTGGTGGAGGTGGCTGATGCTGTTGATGCTGTTGTTGTTGTTGCAGATGAATGTTTAGTTGGGATGAAGAAGGTGGATGCTGCTGTTGCTGCAACTGGAACATCTGGGTGTTGTAAGAAAGCTGAGGGATCAAGCTGCTGGAAGGGTGAGAATCACCATTCAACTCAGCTGTAGCTATCTTCAGTCGTTGAACCTCAGTAGTTAAGGCTTCATTTAGAGCTGTCAGATCAGAATAAAAGCAGGAATCCTTATCAGTATATAGCACTTATTCAATTCCTATACTCTCTAATTGGTTAAGATAAACTCAGCATATGGTAACTAATAATAATTTACAACAAAATTGTAGCAGAGAAAGAAAGAACCTTAAGAATTAAGAAAAAATTGCATGGTAAAAATGATTGAGCAGAAACAGTTGATGTAAGAAAAGAAATAAGCATCAAAAAGATATTACAAAAATTAAAATAGAAAGCGTGCAAGAAGAGAACCTAGCACACTCTGTACATATTAACATTAAACTAGGAGATACGGCCACTGGCAAGAACAGAACTTTCATGTAAGACTTGACATAAGAGCTTAAATGCAAAGGAAATCTAATAGTCAAATTTAGAAGGTGTGCAAGTGTAGATTAGGACACCAAATGGATGCTTACTAACTCACAATCCACATATTTTCCCTCTTCTGCTATGAGCAGGACTTCTCATCTCATTTTAAATATTCTAGCATCATCTCTTTTGCTTGTATAACCCAACTTCAAATGATAAACAAATTTCAGACGTCATTTAGTCCAATTTGTGAGCTTGTCATTTACGGATGTTTGAGTCCTCTAGGTTCAGCGGGCAGAGACACAGAGCGCAGTTGCCTTATTTGATTACCCACGTTTTATTGTAACATTCAAATATTAAACAAAATGCTCTTTTCTGACACTTTTAACACCCATATGGCTCATGATGTATCGCTAGGCTATCTATAACCCCATAAACTCCTTTACTTGGTAGCTATCATGCAACCATGAAATTATGCAATACATCTTCTGTCAAAGGACAGATACTCTGATATTATGTCACTTCACCATCTAAAATCTAAATCAGCAGTTCAGTACCAGCACACCAGAAATAATAATGATGATTAAAACGTTACCAAAATAATAATAATCATGATGATCAAAATGTTCTAGCCAAGTAAAATCAAGAATCTAATGGCATTTCTAACTTCTACAAAATCTCACAGCTCTGCTTAAATTATAGATTTTTCCATGCAAGTTACCTGCCATGCTTCATCACTAGCTAACAAATTGCTGTACATTTACAATAAGTGGACAACATCATGAGCATTATGCCAGAGGACAAGTGACTTGAGCATATGCCATCAATGACTCCCAACCATGTGTTTTAAATATTATTCTCAATAAGATCAATGATGAAAATTATAGTTGACAAAATTTGATCCACAAAAATAGAGCTTCTTGTCTCCAGACAAGTAACAGAAGGAGATAGAATGAAATTTGGGGCAACCGACATAAGAACTAAAATGGGCTACATCAACATCCAATACATACTACAATAGTGTTCTATAAAGCAGGATCATATATCACTTCTTTTAGCTGCAATAGAATGTCAATAGTAAACCGCAGTAATTTTCTCATCCTTAATTGATGTTGTTCCACTTCTACTTTCAGTCTCCGCGTCATTGCAGCATTGTACTCCCTACTCTTAGCCTAAACTCATTTATCTTAAGCATACTCCCTTTGGCGCATATTCTATCTGTGCATGCACATACACTATGATATAAACAACAGTTTTGTTCAGGCCAGCAATTAGCTATTTAGAATTTTCCGTTTTCATACAGAAACGAAGGTCACATTTCTTGCTCACTCAGAAAAATAATTTAAGAAGAGAATCTAATAACTATGATGAAGAAAGAAGGGCAAGAGAGAAATACCATCTCGGAGTTTTGCCTGTTGTTCCATGGCTTGGAGGCGAAACTTCAACTCATTATTCTGGTTTGTGAGTCCAACAGAGTCTCTCTGCGTTCACATAAAGTAAGGAAGTAAGGAAGCAAGTAAAACAACAATACCATTAATTACTGTATAAAAGCATAGATATGTATATACATGTCCCCACCTGTAAGAGAGTAAGCTGTGCAGACAGCGTGGTGGCTTCAGTTTGTAGAGTCTGCACCTTATGTTCTAATTCTGAAATGTACCGCATCTTCCGCTCTTTTGATCGAGCAGCTGATTGACGATTTGCCAATATCCTGAAACGAACCAAACACACAGTTTAAATTGTCTATAGATACTACGACTATTAGTGACTGACTAATGATAATGTTATGTGTGAGGTTGCTATATATTATTGATTTAGAGGTTGAATGTTAGAACACCTTTTTGCACGCTTTGGATCCGTTAATGCAATCTCAGCAAGTTTTTCGTTGGCCATAATCTTCTTCAACTCAGGCCCACTAAATTCGCCATTTCCAAACTCCAAGCTAAAGCCAGCTGAATTACCATCAATTGAATTGCTGGGTGAAAGTTGACCTGGACGAGTACCAGGTGAAGGTGGCAGTTTAGGTGAGTCGTCGTTGAAGTTCAACTTCCCAATGAAACTATCCATTGAGACACTCCTGTAGTGCCTGGTGGTTGGTGCAATATCTCCTCCTGCACTCCTTTTCATCCCTTCCCTCTTTTCACTTCCCTGTCTTGGCACGTTGCCACCACTTTCATTCACACTGCTTTCAGCTTCATTATCACTACTATCACCTCCATTAGTTTTTGTTCCACTAGCCCTACTATCCAAATCATCACGATTTTCACCACCATTTTTATCATCAGTCCCCGAAGAGTTTAGTGCATCAATGTTATCCAAATTCATGTATGCAGAGAATAGATCATCCACAACCTCTCCTTCAGGAGATTTCTTCTCACCGGATCCCTCTGCATTATGGTCAACACCTCTGTCCCAACTCGTTTCTCTTTTAACCAATTGTGCAGACTTTGCTAGCCCTGAATTTTCTCTGCCAGACATTGACCTCTCCAATCCACCCGAGCCCCTCAGTGGAATAAGGGGTGGTGAAGATTGCATAACAGTAGAAAACCCAAAAGGAATATCACTGCTAGAGCGCCTATGTGCTTTACGAGGAGGTAAACTCTCTCCAACCCGTGAAGGATTACCCCGTGTAAAAGGAGAAGGTGGCAACAAAGAATGTGAACTTACATCCCGATCCTCCATTGATACATCAGCTGAAGCTGGGTCTGACATGGAAGTTGACGAGGAATCACGAAAAGGAGACGGGCTCAAAGGAGGCAGAGAATCAAGAGAGAAAAAAGATGGCTGTGATAACGATCGTGAATGAGTAGGTCCTGGGCTAGTGTTCTGTGCACCCATTTGCTGGGTCGTTTGGCGCGAGACTGGGATCTGGGAATATGGAGAAATGGGAGGGATCTGGTGGGGATGTGATGGTGGTATTCCTACTCTTTTATTACTATCTCCACCAAAATTTTGCTGAAAATGCCGCGCGCGCATTTGTGAGGTGTTGAATTGGGGTATACTGAGTTGGTCCATAGATAAAGGTTGTTTTAACATCGAAGATGAAGAAGTTCCAAACGAGGATTGAAGCCTTTGCATCATATCAGTATTGGCTTCTTCAGTGTCACCCATTTGGCTTCACCACCAACTATAGCAGGGAATATATAATGACCCGTAATATCACTCACTGTAACTTACCAACTCTATATTCAGATTCAACCCACTCCAGCTCCGACCAAAAAATAAGTGAATCAAATAACCATAATCTGCAATTCAAAACCATAATCAGAGACGAAAAAGAAGCATAAATATGTGTGAATTAAATTTGACATTCTAAGTGAGGTTCATTTCCTATAGTTTTTATGAAATTATAAAAAAGCACTTGAGCTCAATGAGTGGTACCTTGTAAGTCATCTCCATTTCAACCAAAAAGCATATCAGCAATGGTTGATACACGCAATTTAACAAGGTCCTAAAGAGCAACCATTAATAGAATCGTCTACCTCTGAATCTAGCTCAAGCTTTTAACTTTATCTGGCGGAAATGCCGAAGGAGCAGGCGCTTATCTCTCCTAAACTCACTCTTCTCTCTCTAGAAGAAGAAGAAGAACAAGGAGGAGAAAAAAAAAATAAAAAGTAGCTCGCTATCTATCTCTCTCTTTCTTTCTGTCTTTCTGCTTTCTCTCTCTTTCTTTCTCTACACAACCACGACGATGACTACTACACGGATTTCATGACAACTACGCGTGAATTTAATAAGAATTTCATTTGGGCGGAATTTGAATTTCGTCCACATTTCAATTTCATTCCGACCTCATTTAGCTATGTCCTCACAGTTTTTCCCCTTTGTCTCCGCAGTTTATGTAGCGACTATATTTTCTCAAATATAGTATTATTTTACCTAAAATCAGAATTAATTGACTCAAATGGGAAACTGTGATGGTCATAAGTCATACGCGCTCGCTAAACACCATATTGTTTATTCCTTACCATTTTATTTCTTTCTATGGGATAATTTTTTAGATAGATGTTGATTTCAATTGTAATAAGTAATAACAAAAATAGATTTATTTTCATTTTTTTCATTCTATGTTTTAATTTACAATTCTAAGACATGATTTTCTTTCCACATGTGAGTTAGAGATTCGGTTAACTTTGTGATGGAGTAATAAAGAGTTTAAATAGTATATAAAAGATTAAAAGTTTAAATTTTTATGCTATTATGTAAAATATATATATAAATTTGTTAAAATTATCTTCTTCTATAAAAGTTTAAATTTTTATGCTATTATGTAAAATATATATATATACAAATTTGTTAAAATTATCTTCTTCTTTTTTCATGAAATTTTATACAAATTTTATTTTTATGTTAACATAATTTTTATGGGATAATTTTTGAAGAAACCTTGATTTCAATTGCAATAATAAACATAGATTTGTTTTCCTCTTTTACATAATATATGCTTTGATTTGCAATTCTAAGAGAGGATTGACTTTCCATGCACCTTTTACTTTCCATATGTAAATAAGAGATTAGGCCAAGGGTAGGTTAATAATATTTTATAATTTTTTTTTTTTACATAATATGTTGCTATATTAAAAAAAATGGCAATAATTATAATATTAAAATAAATAATTTTAAAATTACAATAATAAAATAAATAAGTCATCAAAATTGTAGACCATGTGCAGAAGACTTGCCCATCTAGCCTAATATGGGTGAAGGAAAAAATAAACAGTATGCTTTATTATAATATTGATTTCGCAAATTTAAGTGGGTGTTCTAGAATTTAGACCATTGAAACATATTAGAGCTCAAGAGTAAGTTTGGAATGTTAAAATTTTTAGAATTAAATTTATTTATGAAATTTATTTAGATGTATATTAATTTAAGAATTTAATTTATTTATAGATTATTTATATGTAATTTTTTAGGGTTTTTAAATCATTTCATTTCTATTTAAAACGTGACCCAAACACACTCTAAATCTAAAATTGCACTAGTAGTGTACAAGATTATTATTTACTCCTTTCATACTCATATTTTGTAATATGGAATTAATCAACGAAGGTGCATGAAATAAAAATTGCAAAAAACAAAAAATACGAGAGAGAAATGAAATTTGACAACGTATTAAGACACACCAGTACACCACAACTTCGAATATGTCAACGGTTTTCAATTTCAACCAAAAAGATAAAAGTATTTTACAAAAATCATCACAATAGACTATCTTTTTAAAAAAAAAAAATTATGCTTTATTAAAGGTTTCGTTCGTATATACTCTCCCATAATCTCTGTCTCACCAATCCCAAATAGAATTTGAACACAATCACTAAAATATCCTTCTTTGAATTAATTTAATTACCTTAGTAACATGACATTTTGTATTCCACATGTTTAAATCTTTATATTGGAGATCATGTAAATTGGTAATAAAAACCAATTAACCTCACTTGTCACTACTCTCCTCCTTTACTGTAAAATCCTATCATATATCAATCAACATAAAGGGTGTCAAGTTTAATTGATAGTGAAGAAAACGGTGGGAAAAAAAAGAGAGTAAATTTATATTTACGTCTCTAAAAGATTTAAGATTTAACAAAATAGTATTTGAAAGAACACTAACTACAAAATAATCTTCGAAAAAACTTAAATGCATAGTAAAATAATTCTTGAAAGATTCAAAATTTAATAAATATTGAACTATTTTGTTATGCATATCAATTCTTTCAATAATTATTTTGTTAAATCTTAAATCTTTCAGGGACTCAAATGTAAGTTCACTAAAAAAAAAAAAAAATCTTTGTGTTCAGTGACATTGTTGCCGTGGCCATTCTCAAAATCTATATTGCAAAGGTGAACTTCAGCCTAAAACAAGCGCACAATTTTGGAGTTGCACGTTTCTAGATTAATTATATAGTATTGTCAAACTAAACCTTATTAGTCATTCATATTATAATATAATCACTGTTTTGCATTGTTATCAATATGAAAAAGATATTCATTAGTATCCAAGACCACCATCAATGGAGTAACCCGGCTAAATGACTAAAAAAATATAGTTTTACATAGTATTTACATAAATGGGATAGTTTAAAAACTATTTACCAATTTGAAGTAGTTTTGATTAAATTATTGATAGGCACGCACAAGAAGAGGTCAAACTACTTTGTAAGTAGTGTAACACTTTGTAAGTAGTATAACTCTGAGAGTCACACTACTTTAAAGTAGCATAGCATGACTTATCTTATCTGTGTGATATAAATAAAATAATAGAAAGTACACAATTTTAATAAATAATTTACCAAAATATATTTTGTTCGTCAATTTACCAAGTAACCCCCTTGGAGGGACCTAGCGG
This sequence comes from Cercis canadensis, assembly GCA_003255065.1. Classification (NCBI taxonomy): domain Eukaryota; kingdom Viridiplantae; phylum Streptophyta; class Magnoliopsida; order Fabales; family Fabaceae; genus Cercis; species Cercis canadensis. The sequence goes on from QAOA01008791.1 coordinate 289,801, forward strand.
TGGAGATACTTCAATTTTAACAACATTTAGTTTCTTTTACTCTTTATCTTAATCTTAATTTTTAACTGCATAAATTAACTTTAGATCAATGAATTAAAGTTTCATTTGTTTCATAAGAACACGATTTTCTTCTGATATATATGTCTTTGATGGAACAATATAATGATACATATTTTAAGGATCAAAAAAGAAAATACTAATTATTTGAAATTAACTTGATAAATATGTGCAAAAAAATGAAAAATACTTAATTTTTTGATTTTTCATAATAGATTTTTCTCCAGAAACCTATTATCCAACCATATTTGCAGCAATGAACTACCAGCTTATGAGTGTCATTAGGTTGAGTCATTAGCCACGAGCCCACCACTCATTTGCAACAGTCCATCGCTCATTTACTTTTCTATTTACAGTTTCTATCATCTTTTGTACATGTGAAATAGTATTTAAAACATAATTGTTGATGACCAGCATCTGAGCCAAAGTTTTGGTGTCATCTCCGACGCTTAAATTAGCAAGATCGGGCTAGGAAGCGAGAAGAACCCGAAGAAAAAGAAAAAACATGAGAAAACGAAAAGAACATAAGATCTGAAGAGAGTGTGAAAGATAATGTATACCTTAACAATGGAACTTTGATCCTTTTACTGTAATAATGAGTAATGAGTTTATTAAGTATCAACAATAATTTTTAACGAAATATATTTTCAATAATACTTGCCTTGTTAAAATGATTTATTTTGAATAGAAAACAAAAAAAGAAAAGAGGGTAATTCACGAGATGCGCCGAGAGCCAAAATAATAGTTTCTTTTGCACTTCTTCGAAGCAATGGGATTCTAGTGTTTGATTGAGCGATAGACACCATTTTGACCAGAAAGCAACAATTTTCAAACACACTAACGAAACACATATATGTGTTTGATTGAACGATGATTGGATTTTACAAGTATTCGATGAGTTTGAGTTGTGTTCGTCTCAACTTGAGAGAGAGGGCCTAAAACTAAAAGGCAAAGTGTCACCAAAAAGTGAGACCGTGGCGTGGCATGGCATGGCATGCTTATGCTCATACATAGTCAAGTGTAGCTATAACTTAAAACACTGCCACAACATTATACCAAAAAAAAAACACTGCCACCACACGCAACTTGCAGCTTTTGATATAGCACAAATTAATGGTAAGGGAAGAAGAGTAGAATCTGTTGTACGCTTATACTTTTTGTATGATTTTCAACCACTCACTAAGTGTGGTGCTGGCTTGCAGATTTATAGTGTATCATCCACTCGTTTAAGGAATTTGGAATTGGAACAACCTATTTAAAAGAAGCCCTTTTCTTGCATACGAGAATTCCAGAGCTTGTTTGAACCGCAATTGTGTATAAAGTTCATGTTGAAAGTACATTGCCTATTAGAATTTGTTTGTGAGTTATTTT
>QAOA01008791.1:295462-429668 GCA_003255065.1 Cercis canadensis
GTTAACCCAACTCGACCCATCATGTAAACAAGATGGATTGAGTTCATATAATTTATGCCCGTTTAAAAACGGGTTATTTTAGTCTACCCTGTTTCAATTATGGGTTAAGACATGTCAAGTCGAGTTGTGTTGTCTCGTTAAGTTTATTTTTTTAAAAAAAAAAAAGATAAATAAAAAATTCTTAACTAAAATCACAAAATCCTTAAATATGAATCTTGTTCTAAAGAGTTAAATTCTCAGTCTTTTGTTGTTATATATCATTTTGACTATCACAACCCAACCATGCATTTATTCTAAATAAATTTAATGAATTGTTGTTGTTGTTTTTTTTTTTTTTTTAGTTTTGGTGGGTTGGCCCGCCTAACCTATAATCCAAAATGAGAATATGCAATATATTTAAACCTAAAATTTATAAAGTCTAAAGGATACTATAAGTTATTTAATTTCTTTTTTCTTCCTTTGTTCTTTTAAGATTAATTAATTTTTTTTCTAAAAAAATTTATTATTCTCAAATTTTAGAATTTAAAAATATTTTTCAGAGTAAATATTTTTATATTTATATGAAATTAGCAAAATAATAAAAATATTTGTTAATATTACATGATTATTTTATTCGTTAAACACCTACTTAAACCTGTTAGATTTAACTAAAAAAGGAAATTTAATTTTTTGTACCTACATTTTGTCTCAATTTTTTATCTGGAAAATCTTAAAGTTCAAACCTCGTGCTCAGCCCCCAATAGACGCTGAGAAAGTTCATCTTACTCACTAGTCACCGTCTGTGTCTCAATTGACCATTTTCAGCTTACATCTTGTGAATTTGAAGATCTAGCATTGAAACAAGAGTTGTTAATTTTCTCACATGCAGCAGTTAGGACATGTAAAACAGTAAAAGACAGAGATGTTGACAAACAGTTTATCCAGGTTTTGAGCTTTTGAATTGATTGAGGTTTTAGATATGAATTATATTGCTTGTTAGTCACGTTCGATGTCGCATGTCCCATCATATAATTAGCTGCTGGAACTAGACAATTATTTGAAGCATGGAGGCTAATGTCCATGATCACCATATTAAATACTTTTCCGGCTTATTCTTTCATTGATCACAGGGAATTGGGTGTCACTTTAGTGCCATAAATTATTGAAATATAACAATTGACACACTCAATGACATGAAGGCATGCCATAAATTATTTATCCGGTTAAGTAAATTTTATAAAATTATGTTTTTGCTCAAAAGTTGTATTAATTACAAAATCGACCAGTTTAATTTTTTAAATGTTAATATAATAAGAATCAAATTAGGAAATGTGATTGGATATTTTCATTTCTCATATTTCTTTTTCGAGCTATTTTATTTTATCATCTCCCTATCAATAGAGTTTCTTTAAACTTTTGATTGGAATAAAAGTTTTCGCAATGTTAAAGACTGAGATTACTATTTTTCATTTCAAACTCTACAAGTATATAATAGATTTTTGACAAATTTGCATTCCGAAGTGTAACCTTCTATCTCTTCCAATGTGTAAGCCATTTTTGAAAAGATACATTTTATTCATTTATTTTAAAAAGCTATTATGACACGTTATTTTATAATTATCATAACTTNATAATTTCTTCGACCAAAATGAAATTTTAACATAATTGTAGACATAATTTCCAATTACCCAAACTAAGCCATTAAAATGGATGTCAATTATCTAATAAAATTGTGTCACATGTTGTTGTCAGTTATTGTTTCTCAACAACTTGTGACACCAAAATCGTTCCTCAATAAATTAGTTTATTAATTTTTTAAACTTTTGGTTACAATTTTAAATTTGAACATAAAATTTTATAAGCTTTAAGAATAATATTCATATCACTTGACCACGTGCTATTTGATGAAATTAGTTTATTAATATGAAGTGAAAAAAAATACGCAATAGTTTAAATAATTAATCCAGCATATGTTGCTGTTCCCTTCAGCTTCTCTTCAATTTTTTTCCTTATTGGGTTGTTGGTGAAAGTTGAGAGATCTGCAGAATTGATCTCCAATTTCTTAGGTACATTTTTTTATAATAGTAAATGAGTCATTTATTCCACAAAATAAAAAAAAAGTCATTTCCTCCAAAAAAAATAAAAATTAACAGTGAAGAAACTAAAATCAGAAAACAGATTCATATGCTTAACATATATATATATATATATATATATATATATATATATCCTTAAATCTGGCAATTCTAAGTTTTGTAAATTACTGAATAAATTTCAAATATTAGTGATAAATCCTATTTTTTATCAAGAGACTACTTGAATGATGGATCATATGATTAACGCTTCCTACTAAACATGATTTATATTATTAGATTTGTTTACATAGGTACATACATGCGTGTTATAGTTTTTCATTTTTATTTGAATTTTAAAATTAATTGATAACTTGTATCATATATCAGTTAAGAGGATTTTTTTGGTACATATATCACTTAAGAGGATGAGTATGAATAATGAGCATTTATAAGAACGTAAATTAATTAATTTTTTTTTAAAAAAAGATAAGAACGATCTCTTTTTTTATGATCTGTACTCCTTAAACGCACCGTTTNTTAATTAATTTTTTTTTTTAAAAAAGATAAGAACGATCTCTTTTTTTATGATCTGTACTCCTTAAACGCACCGTTTTATTCTGCGAATTCTGTTCACTTCTGGAAACGAAGACACGTACTTTACTTCGTTTCTCTTCACAGTTCCGAGTCGCTCCGTTATTCTATTTAGAATCATTGATTACATTGTTTTATGGGGCCTTTCATGCGCTTCCTCTGCAAAACAATAATGGTTATTGAAGAATCTTGAAGCAGAAACTAGTTGTTTCCCACTTGTTCAGCTTCGTTTCTGCCCAGAATGGAGGTAGGTCTTGTTCAATTGCTGATTTTGGCTTGGATTGCAGGAACATTGCCTATAGTCATTGCTTCTATCCCGATTTCTAATCTGAATTGGTTCCGTGGAGCCTTTTTGGGGTTTGCTAAGAGAGGAAAAATCATGCAATCTTCCTCACGAGTAAGATAACATTATCTGTTAGTGTTAGGCATTTATTTATGCAAATTTTCTATTCAGATGAGGAGATCAGGTCTTTTTTTTTTNTTTTTTTTTTTTTTTAAGAAAAAGTAGAAAGTGATGTTATAATAGCAACTTTAGTGAAAACGTTGCATTTTGCTTATGCAAATTTTTGCTAAACTTTCTTTGCACAATTCTTCAGAAGGTAAAGCATCGTTAAGATTGGTAAGGAGGAGGCCAGAAGAACTAGAGATTTCTCCAGCATTAATAGACTACGGGCTCCTGTATAGGTAATCTCTTCAAAATCGATTAGAATTTGCCTCATCATTTAACATGTACGATTGTTGGTTCTCTAATATACACTTGATTTCTCTTTTCAAATGAAGAAAAATTGTCTTTTGTTGAGCTACTTCCTTTTAGTCATTCTCTGGGTTTTATTCTTTGATTGTGAGATGATTTATTTTGTGGGTTCAGAATCTAAGCTATATGGATCGATGTAATGTTATTTTTCTTATGAGTTCCTGAGCCAATTTGTAGGTAATTTAAATATTCCAAGTTTTGGATCTAAAGAGTTGCTGTTTTGTTAGATTGGTTCATTTCTCTTCTTTTTCCTTTTGCTCATATGATAAATGGATTTTCCCCATGGCTGCTGTGATGATGCCAAAATTGGATATCTTCTATATGTATTTTGTCTCGTATGGTTTGATTGTTTTAATCGATTATCATTGCAAATTTTTAGTTTTAAATTAATGAGGAATTTGGGAGAATCTCTATCATTTTTCTCCCTTATTCTGTTTGTAAATGGTTGGAGAATTCACCTGTGATTTAACAAGTTATGGGGATTGACTTGTGGTTTGAGTTTGGTAATGAATATGTAGATTTTGATGTGTACGTTGGAGGCAATGAATCTAGTAATCTGATTGTTAAATGATGCATATCTGTTTGGCATATTATTTTGGTGCTATTTTAGGAAATTTTGAGAGATGTCAGCAATTGTTTATGGGTAATCTTTGCAGCTTGGTGTTGTTTATTTATCCTCTATCTCGTTGGTGTTCTTTTAGCTTGAAAGTAAGAGAGGTGTAGGGGCTTTGGGTTACTTCATGTTAGTATTTTGGTGCATGATCAAATGAGTTTTAGGTCAGTTCATTTTACTATTTTAGGTGTTGTTCCGATTTATTTTGGTTGGTTATTTTGTGCATATCTTGGGTTGCATTTGGTCTACTTTTCTCATATTTTGAGAGTTGTTTATAAGTGTGTTATTTGCTCGTGAGAATGTTTTAAATTGGAATGATCTTTGTTTTGGCATAAAATGAGCACTTATGTAACCATTTTCGCTACTATGAGTTTCTCACTGGCAGCATTCAATGTTATAATTTTTTTCGGAGCTATAGATTTCATAATTTAGCATTGTCTATCTTAATATAACCGTAAGATATATATCTTCAATGTGTGCAATTTTTAAAATTTTTGCATGTCTACTTTGCTCCCAGTTTCAATTTGAATATGGTTGTTCATTGCTGTATTGTCACTACTGTCATGTCTTTAGCAATGTTCAGTATTTTGTCTCTAATTTGAGCTATAGAGCTTCATTTTACATGATTTTCATCTTGTTAGAACCATAATATATATATTTTCGATGTGTGCAATTTTTAAATTTTTTTCATGTTTACCTTGCTCCCAGTTTCGATTTATGACTATTCACTGCTGCAATATCATGTCTTTAATACTATTCAGTCTTTTGTCTATAATTTGAATTATAATGATATTTTTTGCATGATTTTTGCTTTGTTAGAACCAAAAGATGTGTATCTTTGATATATGTAATTTTCAATTTTTTGGATATTTCCACTGATCCCAGTTTGTATTTCAAGTTAGTTGTATTTTCTGTGTTGTCAAGTTGTCAAATAGTCATGATAGTGCTTAGCCTTTTGATTCTTTTGGAGCTACAGAACTCAGAATTTAGCACCGTTTGTCTCAATAGAATCGTAGGATGCGTGCCTTTGATGTGTGCAATTATTAGAATTTTTTCATTTTTTTCATTGCTTCCAGTTCTAATTTAAATGCGACTGTTTTGGATTATACTTGAGTACATTTTCTTAATTTTTCATTATTTCANCCTTTTGATTATTTTGGAGCTACAGAACTCAGAATTTAGCACCGTTTGTCTCAATAGAATCGTAGGATGCGTGCCTTTGATGTGTGCAATTATTAGAATTTTTTCATTTTTTTCATTGCTTCCAGTTCTAATTTAAATGCGACTGTTTTGGATTATACTTGAGTACATTTTCTTAATTTTTCATTATTTCATTTTTGTGAGTTTTAGCTTGGTTCTAAACATTGTATAAAAGTTGTTGACAATTTAATTTGGTAATTTTTGCATTTGTCTACATGAAGGCTGATTAGTAGTATTATTTTTTAGGCAGTTGTCTTCAATTCATTTTTTTGAGTTTAATTTAAAATAATTATTGAGTTATTGAATTCTCTAAGTCGTGGTCTTTGTTTATTGAGTGTCATTTGTGATCTTTCTTGTATGCTTGAGGCATGAAATATACTTAAGATGATGATATTTAATTGTGAATATTTTAACTTGTATTTGATGTTTTCTTAAGCAACTTAATATATGACTTAGAGTGATTGTGGTCGTAGACAAATTAGAATGCTCTACTCGAGAAGGCTTTGCTGCAAGCTAAAAACAAAAGATTTTCATTTATTTTATTTTATTTTTTTCAAATATAATTAAAGTCCATTTTCTAGAGACAAATATTCTAATACTTAAAATCATGCATTTGCATTGTATATTTTTTATGTTTTCTTGCAGTTGGGTAATTTATAATAAATATAGGATGAAGTTTGTATATTTTTTCGCACACATTGCACATTAATACTTTAACCCCGCACACTACTCATTGGCTCTGTACCCGCACACTACTGTTGATTTATACGAAAGTTTCCTCTCGAATTACGGATCATCTTATTGATTTGGACAAGCAAAGAAGTTATCCCCTTGTAAATCAGGTTAGTAGGTTGTGATCTCCATCATTTTGGTTGGAGCAGTTTGTAGTACTTTGGACTTTTAAGGTATTAGTATCAATCGTCAAACTATGCACATAGTTTAACTGTAGATGTCGTCTAATTCAGGATAGACCTTGACCATTAAATTAGAAATCTTAAGCTCAAGGCTGGTCATTTCATAAGACAAAGGGAAAAACTTATTTTTCTTCTTGGATATTTACATGTTTTTTGTCTTATTTTTATTTATTTATTTGGTTCTGATGATTCATTTTGCTTTGCTTAATTGTTAGAGAGTAATATTGAGAGATAAATTGTTAGCATGACTACTCAAGATCCAACTTTTCCACGTTCTTTTAAAGAATTCATGAGAGACGCTCAAACACAACAAACAAAATAAAGAAATTGTTTGCTTAACAGATATAATTTTGAACTGTTGAAAAAATTCAAGGTTATTGTTGAAGTGAATGACATAGCTGACAATGAACTCTTTATTCACAAGATGCCTTTTTGTGAGAAAGGACCCCTTTACACAGAATACCTTAAGCTCATGAATCTATTGAAGATAAAAGTATAAGAAATTACGTTGATTACTACAGTGAACTACTGTGACCTATCCTATAGGTGCTTCATTTTTAAGAATATAAATTTGACCCCAACCTTAGAAGAGTACAATCACATGTTGGGAATACCTTTAACTAAAAATAGTCTAGTGTATATTTATACTGTGCATAAAGTGATTGAAGAGAAAATTGTTAACATTTTTTAGGTAAGTAAGCAATAATTGTTCAAAGAAAAAAAGATAAAAGAATGGGAGGCTCAAGTATAGCCTATGTATTTTGTAAAGAAATATATGAAGATTTTTTTAAGTCAAAGAAAGTAGAAAAATTTGTGTAAGTTGGTAATTCTAGCCATATATTGATTAATTATTTTTCTTAATTGCAAAAATGCAATTAGTCATGATGTTGTAGATGTTTTTCAAAGAGTTATCTGCAATAGGGTAAATCCAATTTCAACTATTTTAGTTGACACATTTTTGTCCCTTAATTGTTGTAAGAAGGATGTTGGAGAAAAATTGAGATGTTGCTTTCAGTTGTTATATGTTTGATTGTTTTGTTACACATTTTAGAAAAAATTTGATTATATGAAGAGATATATTAGAACAGTTAATTTTTTAAAGAACTTTTATATGTTAAAACTGTCAGAGGATTGGACTAGATAGCGTTGGTTGGAGGAATTCAATAAAATTTATGAGCAGATCGTCTTCTAGAAGATCCCTTAAGTAGGAGGTCTAGGTATCTTAACCAGTTGTAGGGATTTCTCTTGTGTCCCTCTTATGAGGACACATGGGTGTATTACTTATACTCATCTTTTGGTTCTACGTCAATTTGGTCATCAATAATTCATTTTGCTAACAAAAGAGTTTATAGAGATAGACTTTGGATATAAAAGCTAGGAAAATAGAAGTAAGATAGAGAAAATTTGTCAAGCATGAAAACACCTTGTCATNGGGTAAATCCAATTCCAACTATTTTAGTTGACACATTTTTGTCCCTTAATTGTTGTAAGAAGGATGTTGGAGAAAAATTGAGATGTTGCTTTCAGTTGTTATATGTTTAATTGTTTTGTTACACATTTTAGAAAAAAATTGATTATATGAAGAGATATATTAGAACAGTTAATTTTTTAAAGAATTTTCATATGTTAAAACTGTCAGAGGATTGGACTAGATAGCGTTGGTTGGAGGAATTCAATAAAATTTATGAGCAGATAGTCTTCTAGAAGATCCCTTAAGTAGGAGGTCTAGGTATCTTAACTAGTTGTAGGGATTTCTCTTGTGTCCCTCTTATGAGGACACGTGGGTGTATTACTTATACTCCTCTTTTGGTTCTACGTCAATTTGGTCATCAATAATTCATTTCGCTAACAAAAGAGTTTATAGAGATAGACTTTGGATATAAAAGCTAGGAAAATAGAAGTAAGATAGAGAAAATTTGTCAAGCATGAAAACACCTTGTCATTTGTAAAGTAGATTTCAGTCAACTGATAAAGTACACTGATAAGGAGTATAAAAAGTGGTTTCAAGCTCGAGGAAAGAATGTGATAGTTCTAGAGAGAGGACATTCCTCTCATCAACCTCCGTCAAAAAATAGTATTAAAGATTTTGAAACAAAGTAATTTGTAAGAGAATTGTTGAAGTTTGAGGAAATGGAAAATAGTTTGACAAGAGCAAAAGAAGAGAAATAAAAATTAAAATATGAGAACACCATGTTGCTAGAGAAAATGAAAACGGTGAAAAAAGAAGAAGATATATTTGACAAATTAAAAAGAGAAATAACCTACTATAAGGGAAAAATTGTGTCATACAGAGATATGACTGTTTCTTTGGAATATGAAATATAAAAAGAGTGAGACATTCATAGCCAAAACATAATTCACCTGGAAAAAGAGACTCAAGAGGCTAAAAGGCAAAAATTGAAAGCAGAAGAAGAAAAAAAAAGGCCAAAAATCGACAATGTGATGATCTAAGTTAACAAATTAATGACCTTCAATACTAAATAGGTTAGTTGAGAATGTAGATTGCTTTTAGAGGGGATGTAACTGTCTACTGGAGACAACAATACGACTCACTTATTAAAAATTTACGGATAAGGGCATAAATGTTGTACCAAAAAGTCTCGACTGTGAAAATGTGTTCTACTATATGTTTGTCATTTATTAAGAAACTCGAAAAACTATTAATGAAATGTAAATAAATGTTGAATAATGTATTTAGGACATAGTGCTATAACAATATAGTACTATATCCCAAATATATGTTATATCATTATGTCCCAATACATTTCATTAACAACTTTTTGAGTTTTTTAGCAAATGACGAACATGGAATTGAAGATATTTCTACAGCCGAGACTTCTTAGTACAATATTTCTGCCCTTATTTGTAAATTTCTAATAAGTGAGTCATATTATTATTCCCATTAGACAACTACATCCTCTCTAAAAGTAACTCCCATTTTCAGTTGACTTATTTAGTATTGGAGGTCATTAATTTGCCAGCATAGATCATCACATTGTTGGTCTTTGATATTTTTTTCTTCTTTGGCTTCCAATTTCTATCTTTTAGCCTCTTGAGCCTCTTCTTCCAGGTGAACTATGTGTTGGGCATGAATGTCTCGCTCTTTTTGTATTTCATCTTCCAAAGAAATAGTCATATCTCCGTATGACACAATCTTCTCCTTATAGTAGGCTATTTCCCTTTTCAATTTGTCAACTACATCTTTTTCTTCCACCGTCTTCATTTTCTCTAGCAATATGATGTTCTCATATTTTAATTTCTATTTCTCTTTTTTTGCTATTGCCAAACTTTTATCTATTTCCTCAAATTTTAACAATTCTCTTACCAATTGCTCTGTTTTAAAATCTCGAAGACTATCTTTTGACGGAGGTTGATGAGAGAAATGTTCTATCTCTAAGACTATCACATTATTTCCTCTAGCTTAAAACCTCTTTTTATACTCCTTATTAGTGTGCTTTATCAGTTGACTGAAATCTACTTCACGAATGACAAAGTATTTCCAGGCTTAACAAATTTTTTTCATCTTATTTTCATTTCCTTAGTTTTTATATTCAAAATCTATTTCTATAAACTCTTTTGTTGGTGGAATGAATTGTTGGTGACCAAATTAACCTAAAACCAAGAGAGAGGTATAAGTAATACACCCTACCCAAGAGAAATCCCCACAATACCCAAGGGATCTTTCAAAAGACAGTCCACTCACAAATTTTATTGAATTCTTCCAACCAACATTGTGTAGTTTAATCTTCTGACAATTTTAACATATGAAAGTTCTCTAGAAAATTAGTTGTTCTGATATATCTTTTCATACAATCAAATATTTTTCAAAATGTGTAACAAAACAGCCATACATATAACAACTGAAATCAACATCTTAATTTTTCTTCACCATTCTTTTTACAGTAATTGAGGGACACAAATGTGTCACCTAAAATGACTGGAATTGGATTCACTCTATTGCATATAACTCTCTAGAAAACATCTACAANCCAGAAGATTAGTTGTTCTGATATATCTTTTCATACAATCAAATATTTTTTAAAATGTGTAACAAAACAGCGATACATATAACAACTGAAATCAACATCTTAATTTTTCTTCACCATTCTTTTTACAATAATTGAGGGACACAAATGTGTCACCTAAAATAACTGGAATTAGATTCACTCTATTGCATATAACTCTCTAGAAAACATCTACAACATCGTTGCTAATTGTATTTTTGCAGTTAGGAAAAAGAATCAATCCATATATGGCTAGAATCACCAACTTGCACAAATTTTTCCACTTCTTTTGACTTAGAAAAGTCTCTATACATTTTTTTACAAAATACATAGGCCATACTTGAGCCTCCCATTCTTTTCCTTTTTTCTTCTTGAACAATTTTTGCTTATTTACCTAAAAAATGTGAACAATTTTCTCTTCAGCCACCTTATGCACATCATAAGTATACATTGGACTATTTTTAGCTAAGTGTATTTCCAACATGTGACTGTACTCTTCTAAGGTTTTGGTCAAATCTATATCCTTAAAAGTGAAGCACCTATAGGATGGGTCTCAGTAGTTCACTGTAATAATCAACGCCATTTATTATACTTTTATCTTTAATAGATCCATGAGCTTAGGGTAGTCTGTGTAAAGTGGTCCTTTCTTATATAGAGACATCTTGTGAACAAAGAGTCCAATGTTAGCTATGTCATTCATTTCAACTGTAACCCTGAGCTTTTTCGATAATTCAAAACTATATCCGCTAGGCAAACAGTCACATTCTTTTGCTTGTTGTGCTGGAGTGTGTCTCATGAATGCTTTAGAAGAACGTGAAAAAGTTGGATCTTAAGGGCAATGTCCAAACTTCTAAGCTTGGGGGTAAGTGATGAGAATCAGCCCAAATGATTGGGTCGGACTCCAAGCTCATGATCCTACACTAGAGTTGACAAGGCACCACAATTTCAACAATTTTCACATTCTACAATTACTATAAATATATGAAAAGTGTAGTCTAAAATGTAACTTTTGTCATAGCTAAACTTTGGACCGCTGTTGGATTTACCTATTTTATCACTTTTACTGACTTAAGCATCAGAGTTATTTTCAACTCACTGCCAAGCTTAACTTCTTACAAGTGCATCTAGTAGACATTTCTGGCATCAGTAGCATAGCTCCTTACGAGAACATTGTAAACAAGTAGACAAATATGTAATCCCCGAGGGTGGTTGGTTTGAAATCGTTTCCTCACCGCACTCTCTCTCCGAAATTGTAACTCTCTTCTTCTCCCTCTTTCATCTAGTATTGTGACTGAAATTGAGTAAGCCTAATTGTTTAGACATGATAATAATGAAGGTTATATATGCTGGTTTCGTGCTTGCTAGCGGAAGAGCGAACCTGACAATCTGGTTACTTTCGTCTTTGTGGTAATATGTCATAAAGAAGCATTTATGTGATTTTGATTTGCTTCTTACATGTAAGTTTTTTGGGTGATGTTGGATGCGGGTGGCAAATTTGATGTTTGCCGCTTTGGAAACACATAGGTGGTATCTTCTAAAATTTGAAGAATATCTCAGCACTTGGTTTGCCATAATCCCATTTGTTCTGTGAGACTATGGATTTTGAGTGGTGTCGCGGTGTATGTAATTATCATGATCGATTTCCATAAATTCTCAAGATTATATTGAAAGAGTCAATTTTCTGGCAAGGGCCTTCCGCTGATAAATATTTCTTATTGGTATTTTTATCATGCTAGTCCTCACTCCTGAAAATAAAATTATCAAAGTCATAAACCGAAAACATATGGAAACACAATCTCATTTGGCAATATGATGTGATCATATTAAAATTGTAAGTCGTAAATTTCAGAAAATTTTGCGTGGACGCATGGGTTATTGAACCTCCTTGAGTTGTGAGTCTGAGAGATTACTAAGCAGGAAAGAAAAATAAATAGTTATAAAATATAATTACCTATCTTCTACTTTTTCTTTTTGATGATTGGCCTGATCAAAATCAAGCCTTATATTTCACTTCTATCTTCACTAACCATCAACACTTTGATTGATGCCTTTAATTAATGGGTTGTTCATGGAATGTTCATTGTACTATTACTTTTTTTTTTTTTTGGGTGTCTCCAAGAAGGTGCCGAAGACCATAATGAGAGAGTTAATTTCTTCCTTTGTGTTATATAGTGACTCTGGTTTCTTCTTAATAGAACCATTTTAATGATTTGCTTTCGAAGACCATTTGAATGCTCCCCTGCTACTCCCTGTTGATGAGCTTAGCAACTAGCTGCCTAAAGCAAGGTTCATATACATAAACACTCGAGTGGTTTTTTCAAAAAGATAATTAATAAGCAACCTTTCACCTAAGTGTAGGGGGTGGGACAGCAAACCAGAGGATAAACAAATTGAGCAACAGAATAGTTTTTCAATCATCACCAAGTAAATCGAATGAGCAATTGGGAATGGCCTAAAAGATTAGCCTATAACATATTTGAATGCCAATTCAAGTCTCAAGAATGTCAAATAGAAATGATGTTTGTCCATATTTTGAGAGTCATATAACACACCTAAGCACGACATACTCATGCATAAAGATCTATGCCCCAAAACTTGGCAGGTTGATTAGTTCGATGTTTCCTGTCCATACTGTTGATAAGCTCCATGTCCTCTTTAGACAGCTCGAAATCAAATACCTGGAAGTTGTCTTTCAATCTCTCAAGTTTTGATGTTTTCGGAATTACAACAGTATTTCTTTGAATACCCCAGCGAAGGGCAACCTGGGCAACAGTCTTTTTGTATTTTTCAGCCAGACCCTGAAATAAGAGAAATGAAATTAATTGGTTTATTTTCTACCCGTCAACAATAAAGTTAGTAATGGCTGGCAATTATAATCGCTGGCTACCAATGCATAAACATTGGGAAAATTGTTAACTCACTTTGAGAACTTGGTCATCCAAACATGAAACTGAACCAAACCATTCTGTGTTGGCTGCAGCACCTCCCAGAGGAGTGTGGGCTGTGACACAAATCCCATGCTTCTGGCAAAATTTGACTAGAGAATCACGCTGGAAGTATGGGTGAGTTTCAATTTGATTTACGGCAGGCTTTATCTTGGCATATGCTAAGCAATCTCTGGCCAGAAAGATATCATAGTTGCTGCAAGTAGTTCTCTGTCAGACTATAATTTTGCTAAAAGGAATTGGCTTGAAGATTACCAAATTATCTAGACCACAGAAGCATTTTTGATGTATATCAAATTATCTAATTCCCCTTTCTTCAAATATACATTTCACAAGAAATTTAAATTCAAAAAAGTGATAATTTAATCTGAATCACATAACAGACAACCGCTAGGATAGCTAAGACATGGCCGAATAAACAAGCATAAGAAAGTCATGAATGTGTGCCATAGTTATAACATTTCTACAGTTCAAGACAGTTTATTACATAATCCTTTAAGAGAAACAATATGAAAATATACTTCAATGCACTTTTTTTAATCATTGTACCGGGAGATCATAAACTTGCATGCAGGAGTTGTAGAGTGCATTTAAATTTTGAATACATGTGTGTATAATGAGAGATTGTCATGATGTCGTCATGAGCTAAACAAGATTGGTGCTTTTTCTTTTCTCATGCATGAAACATTAAGCATTTAATTCTCCTACTTAATTGACTAGAAGATGAAATTTATCAGAGTGAAGTCATTAAAGGAATTTTTCAGAGTATCTACTAGAACATAGGGAAGACTGTTTGGGTGCCAATTGTACCTGATCCCTATGCTTCGAACCAACCCCAATGAAACAAGATCTTCCATAGCATGCCAGGTAGTTTCCAAGGATATGGTCGTGTCTATGTCCAGGACTCCATCCTCACCCAAAGCACTATCAGTTGTACCCACTCCTGCATGCATGTGGAATAAGGCAAAATTATTCAGAAACCATCCAAGTGTGCTTGAAATCACTTGTAAATCCTGACCAAATAAATTTGATAACAGACCAATTTCACAAAGTAGATAAGTTAACTACAAAACCAGAAGAATAAGAGAGATGAACTATCTGAGAAAGCAATTAACTTAAAAGATTTATTATAATTTTGAGTAGAGATTTATGTGGCTGACCACAAGTTTTAAAAGTTAAAAAGATATACTCAAGAGCCAAACATAACAAACAGGACACACCGGTATGCCTTGTAGCTATAGGAAAATGAACAAGATACAAATCCAGATAATCTAACTGAAGCTTCTTCAGACTGTCTTTACAGGCCTCAACGACATGCCCGTGATCAGAATTCCAAAGCTGCACATGCCAAGAAAAGATTCACTTATTGCTTGAACAAAGACATGACAACTAGCACTAAACAAAGAACAGAGTGCAGAATTTGACATCAAACTGACCTTGGTGGTAATAAAAAGATCCTCCCTCTTCACAAGGCCAGTACTAAAAGCCTCTGCAAGTGCCTCTCCAACATCAGCTTCATTCCTATAATCAGCTGCAATGCATTTAAATCTTGTCAACCACAATATACTTTATGAACACATCAGAATACAGAAGGTAACTGCAGCGAAGGAATACTGAAGACAAAGAACCAGCAAGCCACAGAAAACACTTGTTTGGGGTACAGGTATTTATTACTGTTAGAGACCCAAAAGAGGGGACCCTTCCTTTAGATTATTATTACTATTAAGTTTTTACAACTTTTCAACTGAGAGCAATAGCAAGTATCAAAAGAGTGAATTTTAATACTGTATAGCTACATGTATAAAGAATGTTATTGTTATGCAAAGCAAGCAATTATTCAGTATATTTAGCAAATAACTCAATCATTCATTACTTAAACTAGACATAATTCATAAGACTGAAAGACGATGTACCCAAGAAAATAATCTGTCAGTAAAATTGAAGAAACCCATACACATATAATTAGGGGCAAGTTGAGAAAATACCAGCACAATCAAAATGACGATAACCGATCTTGATGGAATTAATAATAAGGTCCCTGATTTCTTTTCCTTCCATGCGCCACACACCCAGACCAATGATTGGCATCTTGAAGCCATTGTTGAGTGTGATTGCCATTTTTCTTCTCACCTTCGTCTCCTCTTCTAGTCCCTGTGACTACTTCTGCAGTCAGCTAAATTTCAGCTCGCTCTGAAATCCTCACCCTCAGACTCAGTCTCTCACTTTCTCTCTCCGCTTTTCCTTTTCGATAATTTAGATCTGGTATGGGCCGTATGGCGGCACAATGAAGATAAACCCATATAATAAACTTGTGGGCTGATCAAATTTCAGGAATGGCCCAATCAAAAGCCCATCTCTAACAATTGGATTGGGCTCGCCCATTGAAGATAAGCCCATGATAGAAACATTGAACAAAGCAGGCCTAAAATTATGGGGTGATCAAATTTCAGGAACGGCCCAATCAAAAGCCCAAACAAATTAATTGGGCTCGCTTACTTTGGTTTCGAGTCATTTTGACCCACCCAAGTCGGGAACCTCTGACGACTAACTATAAAAGCGATGAACCGGGGACCTCCACGTCTCTTCCCTCTACGGCAATAGAATCATACAGAGAGAGATCGAAACTCGGAAGCGCTCTGTAAAGAGTTGAAATTCTCAGATCTAGTCGACGTCGTTTTAGATCCACGTTCAACAATGACTGCGTTCAGCGGCGATGAGACAGCACCGTTCTTCGGCTTTCTTGGAGCCGCAGCGGCTCTTGTTTTCTCCTGTAATTGAATCTCTGATCTCAAACTCCAATTCTTCAATCAGTTAATTAGATCTAGTTCGATTTGAATTTTCTTATTAAGGATTAGCTTTTCGATTCACAAATTTGTATTATGTTTGCTGAATTTGGCCTGTAATTGTTACTTGATTTAGAAAAGAAACCATGTTATTAGGGTATTGGTTGTTGATTCAGTTACGAATCGCAATTGGACTCGATAAACTACTGCAATTTTTAGATTATATTTAATATGTAAATTAGAAATTTAATCTATTTGAAAATCTAAATGATCACAATCTAAAAATGTCTAGTTCATGGCCATGTAGCCATAGGTTCCAGTCATTGTTTTGCTTAGAGGTTTCAATTCTCGTTGGGATCTTCAGTTTTGGTCCTTTTGAAACTCAGCTGACAGAATACGTCTAGAGTAATTAAATCGCATATTTTGATTGTTCTTGCATCAATTATGTTTTTAACACCAGTGAATTATTTTAAGCTTACAATGTTGTGGATTTCTGCATTCCTTGAAGAATTATGGTGACAAACTGACTTGAACTGATGTTAGGTATGGGAGCTGCCTATGGCACTGCAAAGAGTGGTGTGGGTGTGGCTTCAATGGGTGTGATGAGACCTGAGCTGGTTATGAAGTCCATTGTTCCAGTTGTTATGGCTGGAGTTTTGGGTATTTACGGCCTTATTATTGCTGTCATTATTAGTACTGGAATTAATCCAAAGGCCAAATCTTATTACCTCTTTGATGGTTATGCACATCTCTCTTCTGGTCTTGCCTGTGGGCTTGCTGGGCTCTCTGCTGGTATGGCTATTGGTATTGTTGGCGATGCTGGTGTTAGGTATAATCCTTAAACCTTAGTTTCTGACATATGTTCTATTTTCATTTCAATTGATGTTATTAATCTGCTTTCTAGAGAACCTTTCTTTTTTCGTTTAATTTGCTCTAGCTCTATGGTCACATTGGATTGCCTTGTGGTAATCAACACTGCATCCATTGGCTTGTGATTAGAAGACATCGGACACATAGTTGGATCTTTTAGATGTTGGGTTTATTAATGTGCATTTAGGTCCCTCAGTACATATTTGCGTTGTAAAACTGTTCAGTTAGGAAGTACATGTCCTTAGCCTTTCCAAACCTCAACAAATATCATATGATCCTTGACAGAATCTGAAATTGCTTTTACTAGCCCGCTTTTGTGGTTAATTTTATACATGGATATATCTTTTGCAGTTATGCCCATTAGATTCCCCCCTTGAGCAGTTTATTTCCTTTTGCAGAGCTAATGCACAGCAGCCCAAACTTTTCGTTGGAATGATTCTTATCCTCATTTTTGCTGAAGCTCTTGCCCTATATGGTCTCATTGTTGGTATTATCCTGTCTTCTCGTGCTGGCCAGTCCAGAGCCGAATAAGGAATGAGCTGTGCTGCAAAATATTCTTTCACCGCCTGTTTGTGTCATCCTTTTTATTTGGGGGCAGGGGGGTAAATTTTTAGTCGTTACGAGGTTAGTGATGCTCGGACAGCATTTGCAGGCGTTTAACAATTATTTATGTGAAAGTAATTGCTCCATCGGCCATTTGGTGGTGTTCTGTTTGTATAAGTAGGTCTTTCTTTGCCCAATAAAGCTTCTGAAGCTTCCCCTTTTTTTCCTTATCGATGTACTATGCCATATCATCTTGCTGAAACTTGTGGACGTAATGATTTGGTTACCAATGTAGCTTGCATACATTCATGAGGCTTTCCATATTAGATATTGATAAGCAATTGGTAGTTACATATGTTGTTTGTGTTTTAAACTGTAATTTTGATGGATCCATCTTCTCTTAACGAGGGCTTTATAATTGAAGATTGTGGTGATTTAGATAAGCCGTGCATGCTGTCAATTTAGTTGAGTCCGATACAAGCTAAATCGTAGTCCTGAATTATTTATAGTCGGAAGTATATGTTTGCGTTCAAGTTTCATTTTCTGGTTTCTATCATCTATATATTACCTTTTGGACATTCGGTAGAATGAAGAGTAAGCTTATTTGTAAGATTTAATAAAATAATCTTTAAAAGAACACTAACTATAAAATAGTCATCAAAATAATTGATATGTGTAATAAAATAGTCTTTTAAAATATTCAAAATTTAACAAATATTAGATTATTTTGTTATACATATTAGTTCTTTCAAAAAAAAATTTGTAATTAAAATTTTTTTATGACTTCAATATTACACTTTTATAATTTATTTACACATTTATAACAGTTTTAAATTTATTTATATTAATATTATATTTTAAAAAAATTAAAAACTGAAAAAAAAAATTCTAGCTGGTAGGGCTCATTAGACACATTAATAGCCCCACAACATATCTATGTGGGACATGCCAAAAGAGCTACGGCATGTCCCTTCATAATCTTTTTATATCATATTTTAGCTTTTACACATTAATTTTTTTATGATTTTACACATCTATGGGATATTGCAGCTTTTTGCTTTTTTTTTTTCTTATTCTTAAAAGATAATAAGAGAGGACATGTCGTAAATTCATTGGCTTGTCTCACGTGTAAACACCGTGGGTCCACTGGCATATCTAATAGAACCTATTCACTTTAATTTTTTTTTTTAGTTTTAATTTTTTTTAAAATATAATATTTAAATAAATTAATTAAAAAATATTATAATTATATAAATAAATTATAAAAATATAATATTTAAGTCAATCATCCCTTATTTTTCTTTCTCTTATTAGTTTATTTTTCTCTCATTTTTTTTGTCTCTTTCTTGTTCTCTGATTTGTTTCTCTCTCCCATAGCTTTTCCTTCTCTCTCTCTCTCTCTCTGTCTCCGGCCTCTTTCTCTTTCTCTGTTTGTTTCTAAATTCTAACTGATTTTGAGAAGAGTGGGATTTCAAAGATCACGATACTGCATTGGGAATTGATATCTGATTCCTCTATTTCATAATCCCGTTGTTTTGTCAAATAACATGATCGACTTTGTCATTTTCTGCTTCAATTTTTTATTTGGAACAATACTATTTTAATAAATTGTTTATAAACTACTCTAAATGTGTAAATCGTTTTAAAAAAATGCTTTTTCGGGTCAATAAGCTTAAGATATGTTATACTTTTGTTTTTAAAAATATCATTAGCTAAATAAAAAAAGTGAAAGCATAACTGACTTTCATAGACGATCCTTAGCCAACTTCTAAAAGCATCTAAAATAAGATACTGTTTATCAAACCTAATACCCTGAATAAAAGAGCCTGCTGGACCCAATTGTGGACCTAATAGTCATTTGTTAAATAATGGAATAAGAAACGAGAGAAACATCTGATAAGTTATAAATCAAAAGTAGAGAGATATTTGGAAATGGAGTCTACACTGTGTAGTTAACTAAGATAAATTTTATTTTAACTATATAATACATATTTGTAATTCTATGATTATTATTAACTTATTCAAACACATTTAAATAAGATAATATATATATATATATATATATTTTAAAAAAAAATTCTTTAGGCCAAACCTTGCAGATGAAATTTTCAAGTATTCTCGGGCACTTTAATTTAAATATTATTCTTTTCAAACTTATTTACATAATTATAATATTTTTTAATTTATTTACCTCAATATTATACTTTTAAAAAAATTAACAAACTAAAAAAAAAAAATGAAGTCAGAAGTGGCAAGGCCCACCAAACATGCCAATGGGCCAACGGCGTGCTCACGTGGGACACACCATTGAGCCTAAGGCGTGTCCCCTGTATCTGACACAAGCAGCTTTTGGTCACTTTTACCCTACATCTTTATCCTTGCACAAAACAATAGGCAAAACTTATATTGACAATTTAACCTTTTTCTCAAAAATTGGTAGAAGCACACAAGTGTGTGTGTGTGTGGGGACACATCCTAGGCTTATTGGCATGTCTGGTGAAACTTACTCACTTTGATTTTATTTTTTTAATTTTTAATTTTTTAAAAATGTAATATTGAGATAAATAAATTAAAAATATTATAATTATGTAAATAAGTTTAAAAAATATAATTTTTAAGTTAAATGTCCCTTTTTTTCATTTTCTTGCTATAAAGTATTCTGATAATATTTTATTTGTCATAAAGTATTCTCGTAATTAAGAGTAGAGATATGCCATGAATCTTACGAGAAGGGAGACACGGATTTGTGGCCCAAGCTCAAAAAACAGGGCGTTACAGATCCCCAAAAAATGAAACCCGAAAACCAAAACAGGGCTTTAGAACTACAAGCAGCCCTCTGCCAAACTATCTCTTCTGGTATTACTTAGGAGGTCCAATGCTTATAAGTCAAGCCTACTTGTGAGCGACTCAGTGCTCACAGCTTAGCTCAGGAATGGCTTGATAAGCTAAACTCATGAGTCAAATTAGTAAGGTTAAATCGAATAATGAGGCTCATTTAATAAATGAGT
The DNA here is from genome assembly GCA_003255065.1 of Cercis canadensis. Lineage (NCBI taxonomy): Eukaryota > Viridiplantae > Streptophyta > Magnoliopsida > Fabales > Fabaceae > Cercis > Cercis canadensis. The sequence continues at coordinate 315,742 of QAOA01008791.1, forward strand.
CAAACTTGAACTTTAATATGTGCTTGGTTCATGAGCTAACTCATTTATGTTTGTGTGTGTTATTTTTAGGATTTTGTATGATCGTTAGTTTATGAATTTTGAGCAAAATGAGCAAAAATAATGAGTCAACTTGAGTTAACCCTTGAGCTTGTTTGGCTCATTTTGACTCATATGTTTTGTGACTTTAAGCCAAGCCAGACAGCTCTAAGCTTAACTTGAGCCAAAAAAATTTGCTCAAACAAAGTATGATAGGTTGATTGATCTCAATATTACAGTTTTACAACTTATTTACAAATTTATAGCAGTTTTAAATTTATTTACCTTAATATTACACTTTTTAAAAAATACAAAACTTTAAAAATAAAAATAAAAAATTGTGGAGCGAGCCTCACCAACACTCCAATGGGCCCACGACATGTCCACGTGGGACACGCCAATGAGCCCAAGGCATGTCCCCTGCATCTGACACAAGCAGCTTGTCCCCTTTATCTCTCCATTTCTCTGCCTTGCATCTTTGTCCTTGCACAAGACAATAAACCACGCTTATATTGACCATTTAACCTTTTTTCAAAAATTGGCAGAAGCACACAAACGTGGGACGGTGGGAGTGTGTGGGAACACGTCAATTGGCCCATAGCGTGTTCAGTGGGACCCACATACTCTGATTTTATTTTTTTATTTTTTAAAAGTGTAATATTAAAGTAAATAAGTTAAAAAGTGTTATAATTGTGTAAATAAGTTGTAAAACTATAATATTGGAGTCAATCAGTCAAGATAATATATATATATATATATTATTTTTCATGAGAATCCATTCAAGAATTTTTAAATACTTCTTAATAGGTAAATATTTTTAGAAAAAATAATAGATCCACCAAATATTTCATATTAAATTTTATAACTATGGATTCAGTTAAATTTAGGTCATTCACAAAAAAAAAATTAAATAGATCTAATTAAAATTATAAAGTATAGATTAAATTAACACTCACTATAGTAATTAAAAAAAATGATAAAATAATAATAATAATAATAATAATAACGAATGTAACATTACTCATATTCTAACTATAGGTTTCAACTAAATAATTAATCCCAAGGAACAATAACTCAAACCCTCCATGTCATGTAACATATATATATATATATATTTAATATTTTTATTTTTTTTATTTTTTTGTGTCTTTCTTCTCCTTCTCTCTGTTTAATTGCTTGCTTCTTTGCATCACCTTACATTAGTGGTCCTTCTTGGTGAAATATTTGCCAGACACGTAAAACATCCAATTTTTTTAACTGAATAGAACAAACCGAAGGTTCCTTTTTTGTGGCTCACAATCAATGGGCTAATTGCACTTTTTATCGGAAACACATCATTGGATACCCTAAAGACACCAATGAACAGTACAAGCCTATGATGATGAGCTTCAGCTTGAATTTCGCTGCTTATTTTCACCTCCATCGCACAATAGTTAGCAACTTACAATATATAAAAGAAAAAATCATAGCAAAGCCAAAGCCAAAGCCATAACAATAATGCAATGCTTCATCATCAAAATTAAAAGTAATGGCTCATCATTATCTTTCAATTTGCATGGTGTGTGTCAGAGTGTCAAATGATCTAGTTGGTGATATGGTTGATGACCTGAAAAAATTAGGTCATGGTTTCATGGATAATTAAGTTGAACCATCCATGTCTCAACCCAACCCATGTTAACTTATGAAGCTCCATTCCTTTCTTTAGATAAAGTAGGCCATGCTTTTCTCAGTCTATAGCTCAGCATATCTTCACGGGCACATGCCTAGCTACCTTTTCTATCATGCTTCTTCTTGGATCAGACAAACCCTTGTCTGCCAAATCATAAAGTGTGTTAGACATGCATTTTCTCTTGTATCCTCTTTGTGGGTCATATTGCCCTTTTATTGTAGTTAATTGGTCTTTTTCATTAATTAGGGGAAGGGGGGTTGTTAGACTACAATGTTTCAATTGGTGCTTCTTATGGAATTGTATTGTAAGGTTAAGATAATTAATTAATTTAAAAGCAAATCCAAATAGAATAATGTTTGTTGGTTGTTGCTATCCTATTTTACTTAAATTGGTCGAGCAAAAAAGAATAAACATTCTACTGGAAATTCAGTAGAATAAATTTTTAATTTTGGTATCATCGTAAAAATTTAAAAAAATTGAATCACTTAATATATGTCAAAACAATTAGTTCCTTGTAAAATACATAAATTGAGCAATATAGAAAATATATCAAAAAATAGATAATATTTTGTTTTAATCATATTAAATTTAAATTCAATTAACAATTTGAAAATGTAATTCATATTGGGTAATTTAATTTTTTCAAATTTTTACAGTAGAATTAAAATCAAAAATTGATTATACTCCAAACTTTCAATAAAAAAAATTTCTGTTTTTTTTTTTTTCCACCCATATGAGTGAAGTAGAAAAGAGTCTACCTTGTTTGTTATGAAGGAAATAAGTGCTTATTACGTAATCAATTTTCGCTTTAGCATTCACTTTTCCTGTTTTCGACTCCACCCACATGAAATACTCAACTTTCATTCAATCATTGAGAGTTCGAGACCACTTCCTCTATTCATGACATCTTTGAAAGTTATTTTCTTCGTTATTTTTTCAAACGTCTAGTTACATATCAATTGTGGACCATACAGTACCTAAGTTGTGAGATTAAATTATTGCTGAGGTCTTGCAAATTTTAACTGGAGTTTTGTTGGTTTAGATGTAGATATATCTAGCTAGTTATGTAAAACAATGTGCAATTAATGGTATTAAAACGAGTAATGATACAAATATAATTTTTTATAATATTTATAAACTATAGGGAACAATTATTTTTACACTTTATTTAATATTTAAATATGATATAAACTTATCCTCATTTAATATAAAAAATTTACATATTGAATGAAGTATAATGTAGGATTATACCAATAAATGATAGGTGATTTTGTCTATATAATAATTTTTAATAAATAGAGTGGGACATTAGTAATAATGAATGTGAAAATTAATAGTAATTTCCTAAACTATATATATTATATGATATATTTAAATTTAATAAGTCTCACTTAAATTTTTTGTCTCATTTAAATTTTATCATATTACAGATTATGTATAATTATATCAAGAGTTAAACCCTTTTTTAGTCATTGAAAAATTCAGCGATTGACAAGTTAGTTCCCCAAAAATGTTCATTGACAATTTTGTCCTTGAATTATGGTTTCGTATGACAAATTAGTCCTCAAATTATGTTCACTGACAATTTCGTCCTCAAATTATGGTTCCGTACGACAAATTAGTCATCAGTTGAAGACTAATTTGTCGTATGAAACCATAATTCGAGGACGAAATTGTTAGCGAACATAATTCGAGGACTAATTTATCGTACGGAACAATAATTCGAGAACGAAATTGTCAGCGAACATTTTTGGGGGACTAACTTGTCAATCGTTAAATTTTTCAGGGACTAAAAAGGGTTTCACTCATATATCAAATAGAATAAGTTTGTAAGTTTATAGTTTTCTATGTAAGCATATGCATGCACTCTTTCTTTTCTTTTCTTTTCTTTTTTTGGTATTTTTTTATTATTCTTTTTTTGTCATCCAGCCATCAATGCCAAATTAAATATCCTAAAAGGTCTCAGCCACATGAAAGTCTTTAGTTAATTTAAACCGACGCAATTGAAGGGCACTAAATGAGAGAATAAAAACATGGATTTTTAGAGATAACGCTGCGTAACATCGCACTATTTTTTGGGTCACAGTGCATTATACGATGAAAAGTAACCTTTCTTGGTGAGTTCTAAACACAATATACATATGTGTGCTTAATGACGCCAAGACCTATGTTAGAAGAATGGCTAATTGGCCCTTCGACTAAAAATTCCATTCAATACTTACCTAACCCAAGTTGAACATCATTGAGGAGAGGTCCTTTGTTAATTTACTTGGCCAAGGGGTTAGAAAAGTGCCATTTTTTTAAGTGTGTAATAATTGCTGGCCAATGAAGGACCTTAGCTAGGTTGAAGATAACCTCGACACTAACTCCCTATCCCTAATGCTTTCCTTTTTCTTATCTCTCTCGTTCTCTCTTGTGCTTTTCTTTTCTTTTCTTTTTTTTTTTTACGTACTTTACTTAAATTCAATCTTGGTGGTCCAATGAACTAAAAAGATCATCTATGCCACGAAGAAAGCAACTTCAAAAAGATATAATTGTTTTAAGGGATTGATAATGAATGAAAAGAAAATGATAAAATGTGTATCATTAGGCCAAGTCAATTTATTCTTTTTCCTATTTCTACTCACACTAAGCACGAAAGTTAGTTTACAGTGAGCCAACATTGAAGATAAACTTCAAAAACCATGTAATATAGCCGTCTGGTTTGAAAAAAAAAGAATACAATGATTTGTACTCTTAAAAAGACAAAAGAACGACATGCATATATTAAGATGAATATATTATCAGATATAAAATCATTATTGACTTTTTACCCAACAGCTTAAGTTTTTAAGTTGAATCAATTTCTTTTTCTTTCTATTTCTCGTATTTACGGATGGCAATGGGGCGGAGCAGGCACTTCCCGTTCCCGTCCCCGTCCCCATGCTTCATCCCCAGTTGGAGATTTTTCAACAACCTCATCCCCGCCCCATTAAATGCTCATTTGCCCTATGTTTCCCTCCATTTACCTATACAATTATATTTTTCTAAAAAACCCTCAACCAAAACAACATCATTTTGCCAAAAAAATTTTAAAAAAAATTATATAATGTAATCTATATATAAATATATATGTACAATACGGGGTGCGAGCGAGTAGTGACTTTTCCATCTCTAGCTCCCGACCCAATAAAAGTATTTATTCTCATCTTCATACTCATTTTTTCTGTCCCATATTCGTATCCGACCGAGTAAAAATAACATGACCCCATTGAGTATTCGGCAAATTGCCATCTCTACTCGTATTTCTACTCACACTAAGCACGAAAGTTAGTTTACAGTGGGCCAACATTGAAGATAAACTACAAAAACCATGTAATATAGCCGTCTGGTTTGAAAAAAAAAGAATACAATGATTTGTATCCTAAAGAAGACGTACGAAAGAACAACATGCAAACGAAAATACTATAATATATACTTTGAATTTTACAGAGAGTAGCATCTATTAACTTTCACGTTCTGACAATTACGAGGTCTCGCCAGTGATCTCGAATGGTCAATTTATTACAAGACACACTATTGCGCATGTGTTTGTCATGCATGGAAAACAAAATCTGCCACAGCACCTTTACTTTCTTGTGCAGGACATAAATAAACAAACAAAGCACTTGTACTATACTAGAGTTCTCACAATTATGGTAAAAATATATTTTTAGTAAAGTTAAATTATTTTTTAAATATTATTTTAATTATTAATTTATTTTTAATGTCACTTTAATATTTAAATAATTATATTATCTATCAAATCAATTTTTCGTAATACAAAAATTAATTATTTAAATAAATGACTTGACAACAGAATAATTATTTAAAAATTAAAGTGATATAAAAAATAATTTAGGGATACAAATTGTATTTAATTATTAATTTATAGTAAAGTAGTATCTTCTTACCGGGGACCCTTTATGATAAATGTAATTCATAGTTCCACACACGGTAATTTTTCCAACCTAAAACTTCAACAATTTTTAATATCTAAAAATAACGTATTATCATTTGTTTCTCACCGTGATCCCAATAATGATGAAAATGATGCATTTGTTTTAATATCTGGAAAAGGGAAAATTCCTTTTAATTCAATTTTTTTTCCTTTTTCTTATGACACAAGGCTTATGTAGATACTCAATTCTCGGTTAAAATTTAGGCCTATTTAACTAAAGACTCACACCATCAAATTTGTATATACTTTTCATATCTCTTAGTCATCACCTATAAATAATTTCATGCGACAGGTATAAAGACTTTTTGTTTACTTCAACATTTGATATACTATTTAGTTCGGACTGTGCTAACTTAGACATCGGAATTCAAGTATCATCATCCGACTCTTGACCATCTATTATTATTCAGATATTACACGTTCAACTAGTTTCTCCACTTTCAGATCACCAGCTCGGATCAGGCATCGTCAACTTCAATGAGTTTAAGATAAATATAGCTTTAACAACCACATGCACACCTGTTATGCAGAGTTGAAGGTGTGTGGATTATGGCCCAGTAAGAATTGTTCAACCACATGCACATCTTCTGGTTGCCACTTCCCAACACTAACTCCATGAAGGTATGGCACCTTTGAACATGTTTCTGGAAAAGTTACAAACAGTACGAAACCTTATATTCTGAGTATCACATGTATAAAGTTGTTATCAATCATATTATATAGTACAATAATATATTTGCGCAAATGATTGTGCACTATGACTATCAACCATACGGATATTTTAGACAAAATTAGATATAACTATTATGATTTTTGGGTGCAACTTTTTAACTTTTACACGTCATGATAAGACATAAAAAAAATTGTAAATATATCAGAATAGTGTTTGTGTGGAAAAGGAAAGAGGTATTCGGGGAGACGCTGAGAATTAAATTCTTAACTAGTTGAAAATGGTTCAACACATGGCTGGTTAAAATAGAAGAGAAATAGAAATAGCAAGAGTGGACAAAGAATATAATCATTCTTATAAAAAAAATGATTTTTTATTAGTATAATATAGTAATATCAAATACCATAATTTATATAATCTAAAAATGGTGAGGGTTATATTATATCCTCTCACTTAGGTAAAACTCAGTTAAATTTATAGTGTAATTTTAGTATTATTACGAAGATCTTAAAAAGTTAAATCATTCTGTGTTAGAACATATTTTTTTTATAAAATATAAAAATTACATAATATAAAAAAAATATCAAAAAATAAACTTAAAAAAATTAATTTTTAAATTTTTTCATATCATATTATTTTTATATTTTATAAAAAATTATATATTTTAACACATATTAAATAATTTAATTTTTTAAAATTTTTATAATAATATTAAAATTACTATATGAGTCCTCTCCAAATTCACTCACCAATGTTACATGGGTTCTCAAAAATATATTATTAAACTCATAAATTATTAAAAAATGTGACTGTGTGAGTGTAGTTGGTAAGTTTTGGAAGTTGTAAATTTGAAATGAGGGGTCTGTGAGGGTGAGGGTGAGGAGAGGGGAGGATAGCAGAACTGAGTGACCTATGAGGGAATTTCAAAACTATTTGAAATCCGGGAACAATGGTCAAGCATCTAGAAATGAAAAGGAGCCCCACTGAGCACTCTCACTCTGTTGCTTCTTGGACGTAACGTAATGGATGGTCCTGTCCAATAAATGAAAAATTCAGATCCCCTCTCCCCTTAACCCAAACAAAGCTTTTTGGGCCCCACCTCTCTCAGCTCTCCGGAATAACCGCTTGTCTCCTCCCTCCGAACGCCGTTTAGAACAAAAATTAACAGTGATTTTGAGATTGCCTAAGATTCTTCCCGTCCTATCATATGCTGCCTCCACTTCAGGCCTCAACCCCTATAGAGTATCACATTTACGTAATTACACATTTCTCCAGTATTCATTCTCGTGAATGCTTCTTCAATTTCAATCCAAAAGACTCCAATACCCCTATGCATCTCAACTTATCTTCTTCCCACCCTATTTGCCTAACTGGCTTAGCTATGCTATGCTATGCATCTATCTATTTTTCAAAATAAAGCTATATTTTCTTTATTATCAAATAAAGCTATTAAATTTGCACTTTAATAATTGTCCTTCAATGATGTATAATTAATTTAAGCTATTTTGTTTTTTGTACACTAAAGCTATTAAATTTGCACTTTAATAATTGTCCTTCAATGATGTAGAACTAATTTAAGCTATTTTTTTAAAATAACTAAAGCTATTAAATTTGCACTTTAATAATTGTCCTTTAATTAATTGTGTATTTCATATATAATAAATGTCTTCTTTTAGTACAGGCAACCAATATCCGTTCCAGTTTAAAAATAGTAAGTCGAAATCTTATCAAGAGAGAGCCTAGTGGCATTTATGAAATAAGATATGTTATCTTATTGTCTCTAGTCTATATTTCGATATATGAAAATGTAAATATTTTATTTTCAATCTTAAAATAGTATAAATAAATTGTAGCAAAACATTAAAAAAAATTATTTTTTAAATTTCCTTTGATATATCCATATACAAAAATGTAATCTTCAATTCTTTGTTCATATTCATTACGTTGTTCTTACATTCCTGTATAAACTATTAATATCATTAAAATCAATCTAAGGTGTAGGAAAAAAAAAAGAGTTTACTACTTTACTATTATTATTATTATTATTATTATAAATGTATGCAGCTATATTTTCTTTATTATCAATTTTTATTTGATGAAAAATAAATTAAAAATCATTTTTTCAATTTTTTTCTTGTTTTCTTTCAATCTCTAATACCATATATACTAATCACAGAGAAAAATTTTAAACATGCATAGCTCAAAAGGGTAGAATGTGTAAAATATAAAATTATTTATGAGTTTTTACTTAAAAAATTAAAAATTAAAATTAAATTAATTTTTGATATAATATTAATTTTTTTTTAATTAAATAAATTATTCTTAAATTTGCATCTAATAATTTAAATTTTTAAATTGAATCAGTCGTGATTTTATACTTTCCTCCATTCCAACTTTAATATCAGTAGAAATACGCCACGTCAAAGTCCACAAATCTAAACCAACAACCAACAACATAGTATTGGAAAATGCGTATTTTAATAATTTCATAACTATTTTGATATGAAAATTTGTCTTGAAAGTTGAAACCACATAATATTTCTGTTCTAATACTAGACAATGCACATAAGGCTGAGCCTAAGAGTGATCAGTACACCAGAAAATGAAGGACCAGTACTTTTGACATTCAAACATGGTAGGTTGCCACGTACTCAAGAGACCATGAACCAACAAATGATTCAATCTTCATAATGGTTCTGTACTAGGTACTATGACAGCGGCGAACCCGATGAAGTTGAAGAGGAACTTGTATCCTCATTCTGATGTACGATTTATTCTCATGAAAATTAATTGACTAAAACTATTTTATTGGCTATCGGCACATGAAAATTATTTAAAAGAACAAACATCAAGAATTTAAAGTTTTTCCATAAAAAAAAAAGAATTTAAAATTCTTATGTTTAATGATGCAATAATAAAAAAAATTGATATGATGATAAAAGTAATTTAGAATATACTAAGACATCCAATAATATAAAAGTATTTTACATTCTTATTTTTAAGAATTAATTCAATTTAAAAGTTTAAACTAAGTAAAGGTTTATGAATACTTTTATATTTAACACGTTTCTGAACACGAAAGTTCATTAGGCTTGAAGCGTGAATAAAATATATATTTATTTATATTTTGTGCTAAAATTTTAATTTAATTAAAAAAATAATGATAAAATTATTCGATCTCCTAATTGTTTGATCAAATATGACCTAATATTATTTTAATAACTAATTCAACTTAAAAATTTAAGCTATTAAGTGAAGGTTCATAAATAATTTTATATCTAACATTATATCATTAAACAATCTTTATACGCACATTAAAAAAAAAAAAACTTTATGGTTGTANATGGTTGTAGTTGGAATCAATGTTTAAGTACTTGAAAATATTTTTGGGTCTCAAGTGACAAGTAAAAATTGAGCTAATCACAAATTTATCATTTTTTTTTTACTTTTTAATTATGATTTTGTATTTGAAAAAGAACATTTCAATATTATTCAACTATAAAATTATTTGATCCAAATCCATAATTCCATTTGAGAGTGGCATGTATGAAACAGCAATTGTGGGCTCAGTCAGGTATTACTCTTCCATTCGGATCAAATAGTCAATAATGTTGTAGACAGCAAGCAAGTAGGAATTTGCACATGTAAAAGAGCTAGACTTGGTCTCCTTTTTTTTGTCACCAATTCCACTAAAGTCCATTTACATCATTGACTTGCGATCTTTTTTGACTTCTAAATATTTAGGCGGTGAGGATATGTTATCACCCTTTTTAGGGGTGGTAGAGTTATACTCTTTCACTTGGGTAAAATTTAATAAGATTTATAATATTATTTTAATATTATTTTAAATATTTTAAAAAATTGAGTCATTTAATATATATTAAAATATATAATTTTTTTTATAAAATATAAGAATGTTATGATATCAAAAAAAGTGCAAAAAAGTAAACTTAAAAAAATTATTTCTTGTTACATTTTTTTATATCGTGTCATTCTTACATTTTATAAAGAACTGTGTATAATAAAATATAAATATTTTGAAATTGGGTGATGAAATGTTTAAAAAAAATTATAAATATATACATTACAATGATGATTATTATACTGTTATTCTTAAATCAGTACATGAAAATTATTTAAAAGAACAAACATCAAGAATTTTTTTTTTTACTTTTTAATTATGATTTTAAATTTAAAAATGAATATTTTAATATTTTTCAACTATAAATTTTTTTGGTGCATTCCATGTGAGAGTGACATGTAAGAATCAGCAATTGTGGGTTCAGGCAGGTATTACTCTTCCATTCGGGTCAAATAGTCAATCACAAGGAGTTGCGGGAAAGAACTAAATGTCGTAGACAGCAAGCAAGTAGGAATTTGCACGTGTAAAAAAGGTAGACTTGGTCTCCATTTTTGTGTCACCAATTCCACTAAAGTCCATTTAGACCATTGACTTGTAATCTTTTTTGACTTCTAAATCCCTAAATAAATTTATTAGGCGATGAGGATATGCTACCATCCCCTCTTAGGGGCGGTGGAGCTATACTCCTTTAATCGAGATTCAATGAAACTTATAATGTAATTTTGATATTATTGTGAATATTTTAAAAAATTAAATTATTTAATATGTGATAAAATATACAATTTTTTTATAAAATATAAGAATGTTACGATATCATAAAGAGTGCCTAAAAGTAAACTTAAAAAAATTATTTTTTATTACACTTTCTTATATCATGTTATTATCATATTTTATAAAAAATTATATATTTTAGTATATATTAAATAACTTAATTTTTAATATTTTTATAATGACACTAAAATTACTGAATAAATTTTAGTCAAACTACCCAACTAAGAGAAGGTGTAGCGTTACCACTCTCTTTTGGAGATGTAGCTTAGTGCTCGCCTTATTAAGCATTCATTGCATGGGTACTTGGCTAGTTGCTCATCAAGCAAGACCAGTGAAATTTGATTGGATAAGAAGAGAATAAGAAAATAAGTCGTATTTTGCCTTCCAAAACGTTGTTTAACTTGATGCTAGATGCAAGCTATTAACATTGGGTTAAATTTAATAGTAATGATAAACCGTGACAAGAAAAAAAAATAAAAGAAAACAAAGGTGACAAACCTATAGACTCGCAAGGGTCCAAGGAAAGGGTTTTTCTCTAATATTAATTATTGATAAACATGCTTTAAAGGCCTATTAAACAAATAATTTCTTATAACTAAACGAGTTAAATATCATTTTAGTTATTAAAAAATATATCAAAAATCACTTAAATTTTTTACAATTTTTTTATATTATTTGAGGATTTAAAATTTTTTAAACTTGATTAAAATAAGAAAACTTAAATAATTTTAACAATATTTTTTAAAAATTAAAATAATTTTTTACTCATAATTATATAAAATTACTTTTTTTTTTCTTAACAAACCTGTGAAACAATACTTAATTTAACATCACCAATACACTTTCAAGTTATTTACCCAAGTTAACATATTTATCAGTGAAGTGTTACACGTGCATCTCGAGATCGGCGTTGCGCCTCCACTGTGTTGCCACGTATTATCAAATTATGAATGCGTGGAGGCCCCATGAAGTCATGAACCAGATCCTTGGAAATCTCGAGCTTTATTGAGACACGTCCGAAAAGGTTAAAAAACAGTTCGATAACTTGGCTTTTTATTAAAAAATATTTTATTTTCTTTTGGGCCAGAACTTGGCAATTCGCATATGAATATCGTGAACAAATTTGAAAAATTAATCCAAGACGCAAGCCATGGCGTGGCCGTGGGGAGACTAAAAGGACCTACGTTAGAAAATAAAAAAAATAGATTGAAAGGAACCTGACTTAATTGACCATTCCATGAGCACTTAGCCTGGCCCGGTTAACAACCTCCCCTGGATTTTTTATTTTTTTTAATGAATGTTTTATTTAAACTTGAAATGATGATTTAAGTCCCATTTGGATATTTTAATTTTTAATATGCATATTATTTATGTAAAAAATAGGTCTAATTGTAATTTTAATCATCTTATTTTAACAATTTAAAATTTTTACCAAAATATTAAAATTAGAAATTTTTATTTATCAAAGATCTAGATTTATTCACCATTAGATCAAGCTGAAATTTTGTGGAGAGGTTCACAAAATATAGCTCTTTAATCTAAACGGTGAAATTATAAATAAAAAAACTGTACACATTAAAATAGATTTAAGAAATTTTAGCTTAAAATTAAAAAGATAAAAAATAAATATTTTATGAATATAAAAGACTAATTTATTTATTTTTAAATAAGAGAACCAAAAAATTTAAGTTGTAAAAATAAAAAGACCAAAATTACAATTAAATCTAACAAATACATATCAAATTAACTATTACTTTTTTTTATTAAAAATGTAAAAGCGATATAACTTAGTAGAAAATCTATAGTTAATATCCAATAAAAAAAGTATATAGTTAATAAAACTAATAAATTAAAATTTTAGTACAGTTTCATGAAGTTTTAGTAGAGTATTTTTGATATATAAAGAAAAACCTGTGTGAGAATATACTTCAAAAAATAAGTTTCTCAAATGCATTATTAAATTTATAGTATCTAACTTTATAATTTATTATAATAATTTTTCAACTTTTTTTGGGTAAATAATAAAATTTTAAATTAAATGATATCACATTTTATAAAATAGTAGAAATTCTATGATATTATATGAGTATGTCATATTACGCTGACATGACAAGTATACGAAAATTTTATATTTTTTATAAATATAAATATAATTTATCTTATTTTTTTTAAAATAAACTTAAAAGTAGTTGACTTATATATATATCATTTACATATTAATATTTTTATAAATATCCAAAATATCTAAAAAAAAAATTCCTTAAAACGGACTTACTCATTTTAAACATTCTACACCATCCGTGTGAGATGCGCGTCAAACGCAAGACAAAAGAGGGACGTTTTTATTTTAAATTTAAAAGGAACACTCAAAGTCTCAAAGCACGAAATTCGTGAGTAATCTGAGGGAGATGCAGAGGTAACAATAAAACTAAAGAGTAGTTATTTAATATCCAATAAAAAAATAGTTATTTAATATTATAAGCAATATTTATATTAAAATAAAAATAATACTTAAAATAATTTATATATTTTATTTTTCTTAATAAATATAAAATATATGTAAAATTTATAAAATTATACCATCTAAATTATCTTTAAATTTTGTGATAATAATTAGCCATAAATACATTTTCNATTTAAAAAAAAAAAAAAAAAGCATGGCAGATTCTGTCGGAGATAAGGTTTGCCAAAGTATGACGGGCAGGTCATCGTGATAGTGTCCTTCGTCTCGAGCTGCTCTCCAATTTCTCTCGATATATTCATCTCTAGTACTATTTTCACTTTCTCCTTTGCTAACTATAAATCTCCTGCAAATTACGTATATTATATACGGTTTTTTTAATCATTGGAAAACTAATAAAATCCTTATGGTTGTTACGGAATTCATGTCACGTGGTTTTAAGTTTTAACTTGTTAGGCATGTATTATATGACAAATTTTCGGTAATTATGTGATTTAGTAAGGAGATGTTTTAGCTTAATCAAGAGTTTCGGGTTTGAGCATTTGAGTATGTAACTGTGTCAATTGAGAGAGTTTTGCCACTTTTGTGATTTTTTTCGGCTCGAATCCTAATTAATCGGGTAAAACTTAGACATCGATGAATAACCAAAAAAATAATAATTATGCTGGATAATTACTATATATATAAAATCAATTTACACAGTCTTGTGAATTTGAATCTTTTAAAGTGATAGGCATAATTTAAAAAGTAAAATCAAATATATGAACATATAAAAAAAAAAAAAAAGTAAGGTGTATGAAAATAATTATTATATAAGTGTATAAATTTTAAAAATGTACTTTGTTAATATTTTTATTAATAATTATCTAAATATATTTTATTATCCGAAATATATCCTTGAATTTAGAGAATATGAATCTTAATTTACTATTGAAAGATTTAAACTTCGATCAAAAGCTTTATGTTTATTTACTAAAGTAACCTACCATTATGATAAGAGCATTAAAGCATTGGCTAGTCTTAGATGGAAAGTTTTGAGCATACTTAAATAGAAAAATTCACATAAGATAGAGATAATTATAGTCGTATCCACTATCCAGCTCCATGCCATGTAAAAATAAAGAACTTTTCATTTATTCGGATAAGTAATCTGTCATTATGATGAGAGTATGAAAGCATTGTTAATTCATAATTGGAAAGTATTTCAGCATAGCTAGATATGAAAATTACATAAAAGGACAATTGTTTTCAGACGTAGACTTCTAACTCCCAATAATTGATTGTTAGGCATCATTGATTTTACACTATTCTCATGCCATTTTTTTTTTAAAAAAAAGAGAAAAAGAAAATAGGTGATAGATCTTAAAAGATATCAATCAAATTTAGTAATGATGATCACCTTATGAATTTGAGACGTGCATATCTATAATTGAAAACAAAAGTAGAAATTGATTAACATTGATGTGATTTTCAAAATTTATAAATTTTTTATTTAAATTTAAAATTATAATTAAAAATATTAAAAAAAGAGGTTTTTTTAGATATTTTTTATATTTATGTAATATGATATATTACATGAGATTAGTCAATATGTGAATGACATGTGTATAAATTAATTATTTTTAAATTTATTTGAGAAAATAAAATATATTTATATTTAATAAAATATAAAAATTGCGTATACTTGTCACATCAATATAATATGACATACTCACGTAATATCATAGAATTTCTGTAAAAAATAATTAAAAACAAAAGTATTTTGTTTCTCTTAATTGGATAAGTTGTTTTGTACATTGTATTGAGCAACATATTTTTTTTTATTAAAAATTACATAATAAAAATAATTTATCCTTTTTTATAAATCTATTTTATTTAATCGTAAAAAAAATTGAATTATAAATGTTAAAAACAAAATAAAATTATGAAGGGTCCCCAATCAAATGGGCTAGTTCAATAAAGGATCTAATCAAAGAAGCTAACCATGTTTGACCTATCCAGCCAATCACAATCATGAAGGGTCCCCAAAATTATAAGATAGACTAGGTCACGTGAGATATGCGTGACAACATTTAATATTTCTCATTAAATACTTTTAGTTTTTCAGAAACTGTTGATTCGTACCCTCCTTCCGCCTCCAAATTAAAAAAGGCCGCGGTAAAGTAACTAACTTATCCTGACGTGTCTCGATCCAGGCCGTTCCTCTGAAATCCACATCATAGCGAAACTTCCTGCTGGTTTCCTTTGCAAATATATCGATTTAAATTATCGCGATATTTATTTACACCTAATTTCCGTTATATCACCATTTAATTTGAAATGGATAGAAACCTCGAGAGAGAGAAAGAGAGTCAGAGAGATGCCTGAAAGTATGGGGCCCACAATAGGCAAGCCACGCGGCAACTCGACGCTGATTAGTCGTTAGGAAGGGATATGAGGGGCAAAAATAGAACTTTATAAGGTCCAGAAACGTAATTCAAGGCGAAAAGAATAATCTTACTGAGAAAAACACGAGAAATTGAATAGATATTTGTTCCGGTCCAAGATCCGGGTCCACGGCCCAAGCCTTCCCCGCCCTATATAAATTGGCTTCTCCTTTCATGCAATTCTCGCCCAGTTCCACCTTCGTTGGACGTCTTCTTTGAGCGAACTTGATAAACCTGACAGAGCCTATCTCTCCCTCTATTTCCGTTATAGCCCAGAATTTTTCCATCATTTTCCTGGTTGTTTTTTCTCTTTTTCCTGGAAAATTTCCGGAATTCACTCCCCCATCTTTCGGCATTTCCAATCGCATGCGTTAGATCTAACCTGAAACTTCTGCTTCCGTTTCGTCTTCTTTCTCCTCTCCCCGGTTATTTTATTCTGAAGATTTTATTGTTTGAAACCATGAACCAGATCTGCATGGTGTGGTTGGCTTTCGGTGCTTAATTCTTGACCTGTTTTTCACTTGTTCCTGTTTCATTTCCATATCACAGTGAAGAAATCCTTCTTCTGAGGGGTCGGTGTGGGGATTTCGGAGTTCTGTAGGGAGAAGCGGGAGGGGTTCTCCGTTTTCAATAGATCTCTTACTGTTTTCTTTTGAGGGGGTAGCCGGGGCCTCGGCCTCGGCGGGTTTTAAAGCCCCCATCTTCACAATCCCACAAAAATTTCGAAAACCTAACTTTTAACCCCTTTTTCTAATTTACTTTGATCGCCGCGGAAGAGATGCCGGCCTTAGCTTGTTGCGTGGATGCTGCAGTTGCTCCTCCCGGCTACGCTTTTGCTGGGGACAGCTCTCTTCTAGCGCCGGTCACATTTTCCGGCGTACCTCCGGCGACAACCAACGCCTCCACCGCCGCCGACGACATCGTCACCGTTGCTGTTGAGAATTCCCATTGGTCACCCTCGCTGTCTGCCGCTCTTTATAATATCGATGGGTGGGGCGCTCCATACTTTTGTGTCAATTCCTCCGGGAATGTTTCGGTACGCCCGCATGGTCCAGAAACCCTGCGTCACCAGGAGATTGACTTGCTGAAGATTGTGAAGAAAGTCTCGGATCCGAAATCTTCTGGCGGACTCGGGTTGCAGCTCCCTCTCATTGTTCGACTACCGGACGTGCTTAAGAACCGGCTTGAATCCCTTCAATCAGCCTTCGAGTATGCAATCCAATCTCAGGGATATGAGTCTCATTATCAAGGCGTTTATCCGGTGAAGTGCAACCAGGACCGGTTCGTTGTGGAGGACATAGTGAAAATCGGATCACCATTCCGGTTCGGACTAGAGGCTGGGTCGAAGCCCGAGCTTCTTCTGGCTATGAGCTGTTTGTGCAAAGGTAATCCAGAATCCCTCCTGGTTTGCAATGGGTTTAAAGACGGCGAATACATTTCTCTGGCTTTGGTTGCGAGGAAGCTCGCATTGAATACTGTAATTGTTCTTGAGCAAGAAGAAGAACTTGATTTGGTCATTGAATTGAGTAAGAAGCTCTGCATTCGGCCTGTGATAGGCATGCGAGCAAAGCTGCGGACGAAGCATTCAGGGCATTTTGGGTCAACTTCAGGTGAGAAAGGGAAGTTTGGACTGACCACAATTCAGATTTTGCGGGTTGTGAGGAAGCTGGAGCAAGTGGGTATGCTTGATTGCCTTCAATTGCTGCATTTCCATATTGGTTCTCAAATTCCTTCGACTGCATTGCTCGCTGATGGTGTGGGAGAGGCTGCACAGATCTATTGCGAATTGGTTCGACTGGGCGCTCATATGCAAGTTATCGACATTGGAGGTGGACTGGGTATCGATTATGATGGTTCCAAGTCGACTGATTCTGATATTTCTGTTGGGTATAGTCTTGAAGAGTATGCAGCAGCGGTTGTTCAAGCGGTTCAATATGTCTGCGATCGCAAGTCTACCAAGCACCCTGTAATTTGCAGTGAAAGTGGCCGAGCTATTGTGTCTCATCATTCAGTTCTGATCTTTGAGGCTGTTTCTGCAAGTGCATATGAAGCCCCTGCATTGTCCACACTTGCACTGCAGTACTTGGTTGAGGGGCTCCCAGAGGATGCTCGTGCCGATTATAATAATCTATCTGCTGCAGCGATTAGAGGTGAGCATGACACCTGTTTGCTTTATACTGATCAATTGAAGCAACGATGTGTCGAACAATTCAAGCAAGGGTCTTTGGGTATTGAGCAACTTGCCGCTGTAGATGGTTTGTGTGATTTGGTCAGCAAGGCAATTGGGGCAGCGGATCCAGTTCGAAGATACCATGTCAATCTCTCTGTGTTCACTTCCATTCCTGATTTCTGGGGCATTGGGCAGATATTTCCCATAGTCCCCATTCATCGTCTGGATGAGCGGCCCTCGGTGAGGGGAGTTCTGTCAGATTTGACTTGTGATAGTGATGGGAAGGTCGACAAGTTCATTGGTGGTGAATCGAGCTTGCCGCTCCATGAACTGGAAGGCGAAGGTGGTGGTGGTGGAAGGTACTGTCTGGGAATGTTCTTGGGTGGGGCTTACGAGGAGGCGCTCGGTGGAGTTCACAATCTGTTTGGTGGCCCGACTGTTGTTCGGGTGTCGCAGAGCGATGGCCCGCATAGCTTCGCGGTGACGCGTGCAGTGCCTGGGCCGTCTTGTGGGGACGTTCTCCGAGTGATGCAGCACGAGCCCGAGCTCATGTTTGAGACCCTCAAGCACCGCGCAGAAGAGTTTATACATCAACATGAGGATGATGACAGTGTGCTGAATGCAGCGGCGCTGGCCAGTGGCCTCGCCCGGTCCTTTAGCAATATGCCTTATCTGGTCTCATCCTCGTCTTGTTACTTGACTGCCATTAACAATAATGGTTACTATTGCGGTGGTGATGATTTCCATGCTGTTTCTGCTGATTCTGCTTCTGGAGAAGATGAGCAGTGGACTTATTGTTGTGCTTGAGTTTGGTCTTTTCAACATTCCCTGTCGTTTCTGTATTGTTGGTTGTCGTCGAGGTCGTCTGTTAAATTTTTTCTTTTAACCATTTTCTTGTTAGTTTCATTTTAGTATAGCTAAGGATGTAAGAAGCAGGACAGGGTCCGTCCTCTGCATTTTGTTTGTAAGAGGGAAGGGGAACCGATCCTCTCTTTTGTAATTTCGGTAACTTGTTCCCTCTGTTCATGTTTATCTTCTTGTAGGCTTTCAAGTTTCAAGAGTTCTAGTTTAGCAAATTTTTATTGTTGCCTTGTCTGTTGGTGTTTAGAATAAACCTTTCATGTTATCGTAAGTTTATTCTATGCAGTCCATGTGAATCATTTATGTTTTCCGTGATTCCATGAGTTGATTGCCTTTCTTTTCATTTCTTAATTATTTTTTAAATTTAATTGTGATCCTGTGTAGGGCCTGCTTAGGGCCGTTGGGTTATGAGTAGTGTGAATGGAGAACTAGAGATGGCGATGGGTCAAAGATTGATAAAAAAGGTTAGATTATGATATCATCATCGTTTGGAGTGTGGTCTTTTCTATTATCTTTTTCTTTCTTTCTTTCGGTTTAACACTTTTGCCTGCCAATTTGACGTAAAATAAGCTTAGAAACAGTTAATTGATTATGCTGAGTTATACCAGGTTATATACAAGCCAATGAAAAAAACACGTAATGAATAATTACACAAGTTCCTTAGTTTTGGTGGCGCCGCCCCTTCAATTTGGGGAAACACGATGCTTCGGTGGAATTCTTTGCGTGAGTAATAGGGCGTGTTGACCACAATTTCGTGCGCTTGTTATGCAGCCTCAGGGTAAATTTGTGGCCTTGATAAAAGATGCCAGTGGTGGTGGCTGTGCAATCTGAGACACACAAATGCTGTGAAAGGAATTTTATGGGTTTATAGCGTTAGCGTCTCAAATTAAAGCTCATAATATTTATTTCCGTCTAAAAGAAGTTGGAGGATATCTGCATGTTATAGAACAATTTAAGAACTTGGACTTGAACCCCTAGTTTGTATTAATCAGCAAGTGGAATATGCGGAAGAAGCCCTTATTAATTGGGACAAAATAAAAGTCCAAGATGTCGTTCATATTCTTACAGTCCCGTGGTTTGAACTTTAATCTGTAAATTTGTGAACTTGTAGGTGTTTGACTTTGATATTGCGTTTACTCGTGGTAGGGCATAAAGGGTGATAGGCATCAGCTCACAGAGAATGTTCAATATTCTAAAGGAAGGAACAATGCATTGGCTTTAGCATACAATGCGTGTTCACAGCAGTAAATAGCAGATAAAAACATCTAATGAATGTGTTCTTGCGTGCTCAGCAATCAGCATCTTACTCTTCCGGGCTTTCTTTATGAATAGAGGATGGCATCATGACGTGGAAGCTGAATAACAACTTGAAGCATTGACTCAGCCAAATAAAGTAAAATGCTTAGCATTTGATATGCTTATGTAAATGTGAGCAAGTTCTCAAGATTTAGAAGGTAAAATTCATTTTCTCATCATCTGTTTACTGAGTACCTGGATTCCTCTATGAAGTTCATTCTTTATCATTAATGTGTTTCACTTCATGACATTAGTATTTTGTCTTTCCAAGTGCTGCAGCTTGTTGGGGAGGCACTACTCAAAACGTTTGAAGCATGATGTCCCCCTTTCTGTATTTTTCAGTTGGTTAACCATGACGTGATGTAATTGTATGTAATATATCTCCATCTAAATCCCATATCTAGTATATTAATTGGCATGCTTACCTAATGTTCATTCGTATGGTGCCCTTATTGTTGGTTATGCTAGAACTGCATGCAATGCACTTATAGCTGCATGTCTTCAGTGCACTTATAGCAGTGTTTACAGAAAAAATAGAAACTGAAGGCAAACGCAAATGCTGGTCATGAGTGGCTTCTCTCTCCTTCCTCTGTAACCCTGTTAGCATACAGAAACAGCTGGCTAATTGTTGGGTCAGCATTTTTTGTTCTTAATATGTTTTCTTTGTCTTTTTTTTTTTTTTCTTTATNTTTTTGTCTTTATTAATGGTACTTGATATCTGTTCAACATTTAAGAATAATGTGCTTTCCATAGGTTGAATAACAATGAGAGGTGTATATGATGATACATCAATATGATGTTAATGGCACTCCAGAGGTCTACACTATTGCCTTTGATTAGCTTGAGCCATCTGCTATCAAGGTATGAGTTTTTTTCACCCATTATATTTCTAAAACTATCTACGGGTCAGTTTGCAGTTAGAAATTGGTACAATTTGCCTAAGGCTTGAAAAATATCTCTTATGAGTCTGGTTATACTCAAAGTAGTTCTTCAGTCATGCAATAGAGAAAGTAGGGTACGTAGCACAAAAGCTAGAATTTTGCAGAGCTAAGTGAGGGGAGGGGCTATGTGGATGGTTTAGTGAAACAGAGTGAAGTAAGGTATATATAATGTATAGTAAAATTGTAGAGGCTTTATTGTTAGCCTAAATTCCGAAGGCCCATTATGCTAAAAAGCCCATATTCACCAGAGACCCAAACTTAACTAGCTAGCTCATCGCCCCGTTTTGCTCAGAACTCTTATAAATAGTCCATCTATTACAAGTATAGGATTTTTGGACCCTTCTATTATTAGTGACTCATCTTTAGCTTGAACTGAAGTAGCTTAATTTTCAAAGCCTGAAAAGAAGAGTCTTAACCTTTTTTTTTTTTCCTACTTGTGCAGATTAACTCGATTTCACCCGACCTTCGAGATCTTCCCGATCTCTGAGATACAACTTGACCCCGAACTCAGACATCGTCAAAAACAAACTCAAATTATTAATTAAAGAACATAATAGAGATCAGATTTGAATTNCAAACTTAACTAGCTAACTCATCGCCCCGTTTTGCTCAGAACTCTTATAAATAGCCCATCTATTACAAGTACAGGATTTTTGGACCCTTCTATTATTAGTGACTCATCTTTAGCTCGAACTGATCTAGCTTAATTTTCAAAGCCTGAAAAGAAGAGTCTTAACCTTTTTTTTTTTTCCTACTTATGCAGATTAACTCGATTTCACCCGACCTTCGAGATCTTCCCGATCTCTGAGATACAACTTGACCCCGAACTCAGACATCGTCAAAAACAAACTCAAATTATTAATTAAAGAACATAATAGAGATCAGATTTGAATTATAAATGCAGGACCATTGATGGTTTTTTTTGGTAACTATTAAGGCATGAATTCAAGGGGCTTATAGAATTATAAAAATACAATGTAGGTGCTTTCTTGACCACTATCCTATTTTTTCTGCCTTCTATTTAGAAAAGATGATCTGGATCTGGATGCAGGTCAAGTGCTCCTATCTCAAGCCAGAAAAGATTGTATTGGCAGCTTTCTTTTGATGCAATTTGGACTTGATTCCGAAATTTGTGCTTACTGCTTATGATGGAAGTGGAATATACAAAGAATGCTTGAGAATGATAGAAGTTAAAGATCTCCTTGAAATTCGTAGTCTTATATTTGAATCTTTAATTCTTTATCTTAAATATGTGGGCTTGAATTTGATCACATTGGCAATGTAGCTCTGACTTCTATATTTTATAGCACTTACTCATGTTGGGGCATAAAGGGTTTTTGCTTTAGGCGTCAGCTCAGAGAAAGAATATTCAAAATTGTAAAAGGAGAAGCGTATTGGCTTTAGCATATAATACATGTTCTAGCATGCTCAGCATATGTACTCTTTTCGGCTCTATATGTATACAAGATGGCAACATGACCTAGAAAGTTTATAGCAACTTTACTTAAAGTAGCAAGTCAGCAAATCAAAGTTGATTAGCTTGAGCTATATAGCATCTTCTTTTTTCCCCTGAAAAGCTATATAGCGTCCTTAACGTGTGCCATCTCAGATTCTCAACAGCATCCAGCTGTGGCCAATCTTGTTTTTTGTTTTTTTAGAAAGCATCCAACTTTTGGGCTGGGCTTTAGTTGACCAGTTTCTTGGGTATGAAAAACTCATTTAACATGATTGAAAAAAAAGATGTATTATGTCAGAGAACAAATTGTTAAAATTTTAATTTAATTGAGAAAGTCGAACAAAATAATTTGATCTCTTAATTGCTTAATCAAATAAGCTTTAATATTATGTCAAGAACTGATTTATCCAAAAAATTTAAACTGTTAAGTGAAGGTCCATAAGCAATTTTTATATTTAACAACATGAAACAGACATCATGGCAGGAGCACAACAAAGAAAAAAACAATTGTTATCATGGGACATGCTTTTTTTTTTTGGCTCAAGGGACATCATTGACATGAACTCAAGCAAGTCGGAGAGCTCATCGGTCAAATATAAACAAAGGTGTAGAAACTAATTTTTAATTTTTACTTGTCCGTCAAATGCTTACATAAAATGTAATTATTAAAAAAATAGTTAATATATTAAATAAAATTTCTTATTTTGGGCCTTAGTTAGTAGCTCATTTTAAATTTATTTAAAAAATAAGATAAATTAATATTATATATAATAAAATATAAAAATTATATATATTTATCACGTCATTGTAGTATGATATACTTATGTAGTATCATAGAATCTCTGTTAAAAAATAATTAATATATTAAATAAAATTTCTTATTTTGGGCCTTAGTCAGTGGCCCATTTCAAGTCCGATATTAGGCCCTAGTCCAAGCGCAAGGTCGGATCATGAGCGATGCACGTGACAGACAACGACATCGCGTGCATGGTACGCAGTACGCACCGAAGCACATCTTAGTTATCTCGACTCGTTTCCTCGTTCCGCAAGCTACCTCCTGGTTCAGTTTCAACACTATATATACATGTTTATAATTTCATATCGTCTTCTCAGATCAAATACCCGGTATTCCAATTAGATTTTTCTAAGTCTGGTAAATTATAATTCTTTCTATTTTCCCCCCACATTTTTATCCTGTATCTTATCGATTCTTTTATGGGCTGAGTTTTACTCCGATTTCTCATGGTGTCAGTGTGGTTGCTTAGAGAGCTAAGGAAAACAGATAGAATATGAAAGTTAGATTTCTTACATTTTTGGGTGTTGCCTGTTCTTGCTTTTAGTAGTGAACTTGAGTGCTGTTAAAGATTAATTATATTTTGTTCAGCTTCCAATTCCCATACCCTCTTTTCTCCTTAAAAAAACTGAATTATGATAGTGTTTTTTATGACAAAAAGTTGGCATTTCTTCGAAGCAAAACTGGGTATTTGGATCTTTTTTCTTTCAATTTTGATGTCATTGGTTTAGCTTCAGAAGTTTCTGGGAGAATGCTTATTCAATTTGAAGTAACTCACTGTTATTAGTTATCTGGTTTATAGTAGCTCCATCTTTTTGTGTAAATGTTGAAGTCCCTTCTTTTGCCGTTTATTGTTACTTCGCTTAATAATTTGATTCTTTGCTGTTTTCCTTGTTAATTGAGCCGTTTCTTTGTTTCCTCTTATAGGGAGCTCGGAGAGTTGGTCATCTGGTGTGGCAATCTAACACAAAAAAAAATGGTATGCTTTGTAATACAGGTTTAACAGAAGAATGATGTCTCTCAATTTTTTTAGTCTGGAATTTTTTTTATTTTATCTATTTCAGCTCCTTTAGCTCTCCTAGAGTAGTTGTTTTCTGCATCATCAATATTAGTTATCTTCTATTTTTGTTTTTCTGCTGACATGTTACTTAGTAAGCACTTTTATATGTCTCAACTCTTCTAGTTACATGCTTATCATTCGGTGAGGGCTAAGCTACCACCCCTTTTTGATAGCGCTACACCCCCCTCAGTTAGGTGAGTTTAGGTGAGATTTACAATGTGATTTTAGTGTCATTGTGAAGATCTCAAAAAACTGAGTCACCTAGTATGTATCAAAACACGTAATTCTTTATAAAATGCAAGAACGACACAATATAAGAAAACGTGCCAAAAAGTAAACTTGAAAAAGTTATTTTTTAGCACGTTTTTCTATATCATGTCGTATTACATTTGATAAGAAATTGTGTGTACTGACACATACTTAAGTGACTCAATTTTTGAAATTTTCACAATGACACCAACTCATCCACCCAACCCAGAAGGAGTGTAGCGCTATCACCCCTTTTAGCTTAGTGTTCACCCATTCGTTATTCTAATTCCATCTATTGGTTGTACTAGCAGTTTTTTAATGGGTATGGGTATTATGGGGCGTCATTTGAGCAGACATATCGATGTTACCCTGCTTCTTTTATTGAAAAGGTCAGCATTCCTTCATTTCTGTGTATTATATGATTAAACAGAAACAAAAAAAGAAGACTAGATTTGATCAATCAAATAATATTAAATGTATTACATAAAACATATGCAACTGTTGAAAACAACCATAATTGCGAACCACATAATTTTATGCTTCTTTAAAATATCACAGAAACTAAAATTTCCATACTGTATGGGGAGTGCTAATTTTAGCTCTTAATATGGACCAATGCAATACACAATTGCCAATTACGTTGATGCAAAACTAAATACGAAAAGATCTGATTGAGACGAAGAATTGAAAAGTCAATTGGAAAAATAGAAGGCTGAAAGTTTAAGGATCAAAATCTGAAGAAAAAATTCAAAGAGATTCAATCATAGTTGTCTTAATGTGTAATAGGTGAAAGATGCTACTATCTTATTTCGAATTTTTGTTACGGAAAATAATTCTAACTATTACTTTTTGTCCCATTAATCTTGCAGCCCCAACTTGAAACTGGTGATAAAAGTAAGTCTCCACATGCAAGCCAGATTTGGATTTACGATTATCCTATTCTCTTCGTTTCCTGTCTAACAATGATTTCAATTCTTGTTGCTTCAGTTATAATGCCTCCTTCGGCCCTTGACCGCCTAGGTTAGTTGTTCAGTTTGATCCTCTTATATTTATATGCATTTGCAGATTCTTCCCATTAGTGTAGAACTGTAGATTTCCGACTAACAAGGTAACAGTTTAACAGAGTTAATATCAAGTGTTATTTTTGCAGCATCTCTACATGTTGATTATCCAATGTTGTTTGAACTCCGAAATGATGCTGTTGGGCGGGTTTCCCATTGTGGGGTTCTGGAGTTCATTGCTGAGGAAGGAGTGATGTATATGCCATACTGGGTAGGCATTTAAAGTAATTGTTTTTTTTTTCCAGGGAATACTCTTGTCACGACTAGTATCGTTCTCCAAGGTTCTAGGTTGTGTGCGTTTGTATTCATGTTGCTTCTTAATGAACTATTCTTATGCAGATGATGGAAAACATGCTCCTACAAGAAGGGGACATTGTAAGGGTGAAAAATGTGACACTTCCAAAGGGAACTTATGTTAAATTACAACCCCACACAAAGGATTTCTTGGATATTTCCAATCCAAAAGCTATGTAAGTTGATGATTGTTATTATGTTTGATGCAAATTAGAGATAGCTATGGTATCTCCTGACCGGTAAGTATCTTTACTAAGGATGACAGTCTCAAGGTTGGAATCTACTTCTTCTTTTAAAATTTATCTGATATGTGATATGTCCTTGATGTTATCTTTCAAAAACATATTCATGCTGTTTGATCTCAAGTAAGTTCAGTTATTGCTGCCAATGAAAGCCATTGGCATGTAGGGGAGTAGCTAGGTCTTGTTGTTCTATGGTTTGTGTTGTTAGGCATCCTCCATTTGTAGTGTACTTTCTTTATACGCTCTAAAAGGTCTCCATTTGGATATTTGACTATATTTTGTCATGCAGATTAGAGACCAGTTTGAGAAAATTTTCCTGCTTGACCAATGGAGATAGTATCATGGTGGCATACAACAACAAAAAATATTACATAGATATCATAGAAACCAAGCCTGCTAATGCAGTAAGCATCATCGATACTGACTGTGAGGTGGACTTTGCTCCTCCATTGGATTATAAGGAACCTGAAAAGCGCATTGCAGCAAGCAAGGCACTGGAGAAAGGTGCATAATTCTCTTTCTGATGTGGTGTATTTTCAGAATGTTTTAATCATTTTTCCTTTGTCTAGCGGGCTGGATTTCCTGCTCTTTCTTTAAACTTCTTCTATTATAAAATCTAACTATACTTTTGTTCATCCTTTCAGCTGAACTAAAATTCAACCCATTTTCCGGAACTGGACGACGCTTGGACGGAAAACTCATAGAGTATCAACTTCCTCCAGTTCCTTCTCCGGGGTCTAAAGACAAGAGACCTCATGTTCCCAATGGCAATTCACAATCTTCTGCAGCATCAAGCACACAAAGTAATGCTCGTCAATCTCAGGGAAAGCTTGTGTTTGGATCAAACGTATACCGTACTAAAGAAACAGGAAAGGTAATTCTGCTGTTCTGCTAATATTTCAGATCATAGTGCTGATTGTAGTCATCTCCCCAATCCCCCTACCCGTCAACCCTTTCTTCTTTAGATGGTAATATGCACACTGATAAGCCGTATGTCTCGTATACTTTGCAGGAAAAACAGACAAAACAAGAGCCACCCCAACAGAAAGAACAAAAGTTTCAGCCCTTTATGGGGAAGAAGTACTCTCTGAGGGGTTGAGCAATGGATGCACAAGTATGCATTATTTATGGTATCATCAGAAGATGGAACATTAGGATGCTATAAGAGACGCAGTACTTATCTCTACGCAGACTACTCTCCATTTTGTGTAGTCCCCTTTCACATTCTAGCAGGCATTCATTTGGAAAAAACTTTGGAGAATTATTAACCTAGAGAGCCTGGCTTTTCTGTATTAAAGTCTTAATCATTTTATAGCCAAGCATGAGATATTATCAAGTATGCAATACATATGATCATGTGAAAACTGAATATTTGGCTAATCTTTATTTTAATCTTTTTTTTAAAAGATATTATATACTATTTTGAGATTTTTTTTTTTTTTTTTTTAAAAAATGACTTTTAAAATTTTCTCATCCTTATAATTCTGAAGTGCAAATGCATCTTAGAGGAGCCAAGCACTTTATCATTTTCTTTGTGCCTTCTGATCCTAAGGAACATGCCAAGGATGCTCACCGCACAAACACAAGTTTCTGGGATGATCAAATATAACACATGAAAAAGAGTTCGTAAAGTTGGTGGTAGTCTTTGTCTTCAGCTCCATCCATTCTATTCATTCTGCTCAGTTTGACTAGTGCAGGGCTCGATTTAAAACGAGTCAGGGACCTTAATTCTTTTGGAAATAGATCTAACACCTCAATTACCATTTTCAGTGGTCTAGCATCCCTTACAAATTCAAAAGAACTCTTACAATTGCATAATTCTTTCAGATTTTCTCTGCAAAATTTTTTATATTATGTATCTGTTTGATAATTACATGATAAGTATATTAGGTGGCATATCGAGAGAACACCCAAATGATTGAGAATTGAGTATTTTATCTTGGAATTTCTAAAATGAAATCTAGTCCAAAAATCAACTGTCCTAAAAGAGAGGTGATGTTCTCTGAGAAAGGTTGATATCTCAGAAAGAATAAAGAATATGCGAGTTACTTGTGTCAAAATTGTATTATGAAAGAATTGCTTTAAGCGCATCTTTCACGTAAGAATATTTGAACGGGAAACCCAACTCCTTAGCTTTAGCAGGAAGAACCCTCTGCCCTTCTAAAACCTGCAAATATTTTAACATGTATTTCAAAGTGTTTAGTGTTTACATCAGAGTGTATAAGAATTGAGGAAGGAAAGAATAGAGATGAGAAGGGCATTTTACCACAGAAGCACCCTCTCCAAGGACAGCTTTGAGTGCAAAGTCAGGTACAGGAAGCCATGAAGGACGACCTAATACCTTTCCCAGATGGTCACACAATTCTGATAATCGGACAGGGTTCGGTGCAGTTCCATTGATAACTCCTAATACACATCATTAGTGAATAAGGTCATTACTTGAATAAAATTTTGAGGAAATTCATGTTGGAGACATGAAGTTAATACTTCACCTTTATAAGATGGATTTAACAGAGCTTCATATATTAAATTGACAATATCTTCCAAATGAATCCAGGAGAACCTGTGGAAACGAAAGAACAATTAAATCATTGTACCTACCTAGAAAATAAGACAGACAGCCAAAACCCAATTCTTGACAATAGCTGATCAAAGTTTTTCTGCATTGTCGGAGGGGTGGAACAAGATTTGCTTCCAAACATCATCATGAATTGTGTCTCAATAACAAACTAAAAATTTTACGAAGTAATCTCTTACAAGAGGAAGAAACTGAGAGCAATACCATTGGTTTCCAGAGCCCAGAGGTCCACCAGCAAACATCATGAACAGAGGGACCATTTTAGCTGCAGAGGCTCAAAGATTCAAGTATCAGCTTAATTATTTGGGCTCACATTTTTGGTCAGACTCTTTGTTATGTGTATCATTTTCCAGATTTTAATTATTCTGACAATGTCCATGATACGTTTTGGATGATAAGATCATAAAGCTAACATTAGATTAGAAATCTTAATTTTTTTTATCCCATTCAGAACTCGTGAGTAGAAAAATGCTGTAGTCAAATAAGTAAAAAAATTAAAATGAAGGGCATAAGCATATAATTGATTTGTTCATACCTAGCGCTCCGCCATCTTTACCAAGAACAACACCAATGCGAATTAGAGCTAATCTAACATCTCCATTTACTTTGAGGGCTGTTGCTTCCCATTCTCTGCAAACCTGAAAAGATTGAGCAGTTTTGTTGAATACAATGTGCTATAATTGTACATTACAAAACTCGCAATCAATTTAGAAAAGGTGTAATAGGACATTAATTCATTATAACTTAAAAGGTCCACAGTCTTTCAAGTCAGATGAGGAGAATCCATGGATTCTGGTGGAGATGCCTAATAACTGATAACAATCATTGCGGTGACATTATATCTTGAAAACATTTCATTTTTATCTGACTATAATTTTCAGAGTCAGTCTCTTCAAAGAAAAAGAAAAAAGAGAAAAAGCCAAGTAAAATGCCATGTTCTTCATCAAAATACTACACAGGTAAAATCAATATCCGTATGAGTTATCTGAGATGTGACTAATGCCCTAACATTTTTTTAGCAAAGCAAACTTGGCCATCTCATCAGACTTTTTATATGAGATTTAAAGATCTTATATTCTCTCAAATATTTGTAATAAACAGTTTGTTTACCTCAGCCAAGTAATCCCTCCCTGATGAACTTTTCTCATCAAATACTTGTGTCTCACTGGTGCCTGTGACATTATGAGGAAGAAAACAGACTTTAAATAATAAACTACAAGCAAAGTCATTATATGATTAAGGTGAACTTAAAACATGCTTCAAAAGACAAATGCATTTACCACCTGAAACATTCAACAACCACGTCTATTATATTCTAATAGCAAGACAAAATGATCAAGCAGTAGATAAATTGTTTGGGCCTAAAGGCTTACCATAATAACCAACGGCTGTTGCACTAATTAAGACTTTTGGCCGAATATCACCTGGTGAGCTGTTTATCAATTCTACAACCTTCGCCATGAGATGAAAAGGTGATGAGCAATGATAAGTGTAAATACTTGCTTATTTTGATAGGAACATTTATTGACCAAAAGAAAATTGAAAAAAACAGGTTTATGTTCATTGTTTTCAAAATGGAAAATGAAAGCTTACCTTTGAGGTAACTCTAATCCTGCTCTGCTTGATCTCTTTTTTTATCTGCAGCATTAAAATGAGTATACTTCTTTCAGGGTTATGTATGCATTGATTATATCAGTAACCAAAAGCAGATCGTAGGGAGAAGACAAAGACAGACAAAAGTATATTCTATGTCGTTATTGGACTCTTGAGAAACAATTTTTGCTACTGGTTTACACAATAAGCAGAGTGACAAAAATATGTTTATAAATGCTGACCAGTGATTTAGGATATCAAGTAACATTACTGTATAAATCTTGTTATTTCAACAAACTTCCTCAAAATGTAAAGGTCATATAGGTAATAACCTCAGAAGACCATCTCGTACTAATGGGCAGTCCAGCCAAATTCACAACACCGGTTGAGCCCTGAATGCAATCTCTCCATTCTTGCTCCTCGGCTATCTTGATTCCTGGAAAGTCTTTCACTAGAAATACCAGGACAGAGTTAACAAGTTAAGTCCAAATCAAATGGATATGCCACCTTGATCTATTGTTTTAAGTTGGAAGAACAACTTTCATTTATAGGACAAGTTTTTAATTTTGAAAGAGTTTTCACCAACATTTATCATAATTTTTCAAATTGTGAGTGCTAAATTGCTAATGCAAATTATTGCTTATATTCATTACCTTCTTACCCGGAAAAATTAGTTCTGCCTTAGATCTTGAGCGTGTCAAGACGCGAACAGTATGATTGTCTGCAGAACATTGTTAATTAAGGGGAAGAGAAAGTTAGCTTAAATTATTTACACTTACAAGCAGAATTTTAGGATTCAAATGATATCAATAAGCAGGCAAGATATACAACATTATTCAGGTAATTTACCGATTGATTATGCTAGGTAGTGAATCTAAGGCAGACCTTGTATATATCTAGTTTTGGACACTGGATAATACATTTCTAAGAGCAGTCTCAACTACCATGCAATTGCAAAGCTACGCTAATATTAAAAATGCTATAAACATATGAAAGCTGAAGACATAGAGAGGAGTAGCCTGGAATAGGGGATAACCTGCGTGCAGCCTTTGCACCAACCTTCTACCTATAAAACCAGTCGCTCCAGTCACTGATACAATCATTTGATTTTCCTACAAAAGCATTCAAGAGTCAATGCATCTTGAACGAGGTGAAAGTAAGAAGTATAGAGAACCGTGAATAGCTCCTCTTTTATCAAATTTTGGCTAATCTATTTTCATGTAACACTACTACGTGAAAATGAGTCAAAGAGATATGTCAATGGAACTTTCAAAGCCATCAATCCTAATCCCAAGTCACTCTCTTGTCTGGCGTTGGAAGATCATGTGAAAAGGTAGAACATTCCCAATTACAATGATAGTTCTCACAGTTCCCACAAAGACCAAGGCCAAAGAGTTCAACACTTTCTCAAAGAACAGAACTTTGATAAAATGCCGAATAAACAATTTTTTTTTTTAATAGAAAGCATCTACTTTTACTACATACCTTCTGGGTTTGATCAGAGCCACACCAAACTCTGAACCTCCTGGTATCACTGGTCTAGTCAAAGGAATGCGTGAACAAAGAAAAATTGAGGGAAATGTAGATTTAAAAACAAAAAAGTTCATTGAAACAAAAGGCAAAGCAAAATGAAGAAGAATTACAGAATAGAAATAGCAACTTACTGAGAGGGGACGAGGGAGGTGGAGAGATGGAGAGACATTGTGAGACCACATCAGGGCTCTGGTGGTTCCAGAGATTTCCATTAAATGGAAAGGCCTTCGAATTAGCTCAATCTAGTGGACCAGTAGTCAAGTGTTCTACTTCCTAGTGAGGAAAGTGAGGACGATGACTCTCACAATGTATATAAATTATTCTCTGTCGTGTTTGATTTGGAGCCACAGCAGCCACCGCCGCCATATCCATCACTCATTTCCCTTTTCACTCCACATGTGCAGTTCTTAAGCAGTTAGGCTAAGCCTCCACACATTTGCCTTCCACAATAATTCTTATGTAAGAACACGATAAAAGAATTTCTCATGTTATTATCAAATTTGCTTTGCAGATAGAAAGCGTCATATAAAATGCCTTATAAATTTTTTATTTATTATACCTTTTCAAATATGAAAATCATTTGACTATTTCATCATATAATATTATTCTAAATAACTTTTTAAGAAAACAATTTAATATACATTATCTTTTGGTTACACAAGTCAAAGCTCAAATGATTGAAAATTCATTAAATTGTTGGATTCTTTTTTTAAGCAATGTCTGTAATTATTAAATTAGTTGCATAAACTACTACCTCACATAATATATTTTTATTCTGATTCCAATATCAATATTGTTTACCAAACATTCGCTTGTGCTACCATCTAGATTAGCAATTATAGTATTAAGGATGGTTGGTTTAGCTAGTAAATATTGAAATAGACTTATATTTGAATTCCATCCTTAACGGTTTTTATTTGATAAGTAATCTATAAATTCTCGTTGTATCATGTCTTAGCTTTAAAATGGGATAGTCTTCATTCACTTTAAACATTTTGTTTATTTAAAAAAATAAATTTAAATATTCTGCAAGTCCTTATAGTTTGGACAAATTTTGAATCAAATCTCTATAATTTTTTTTTTCTCTTTTGGGGTCTTATAGTTTGAATTTTTTTAATTAGGTTATTGTCATTAACCCAACTTATAAATTTGTTAGCTTAGTACTTAAATGACAAATGACTTATTTATGTGGCAATAAAAGAAGTTGATATGACACCAAAGTGGTACAAAAATTGTCATCACATTATTTTTCTTCTTCTTCCCTTCTCTATCTACTTTGGCAATTTGTGTGTCACTTTGATGCCATATTAGCTTCTTTTATTGTCACATAGACAAATCGTTTGCCATATGAGTACTAAATTAACGAATTTATAATTTGGGATAATGACAAGAACCTAATTAAAAAAAAATTAAAATTATAAAGACCTAATTCAAAATTCGTCCAAACAATAAGGACCTGTTGTACATTTAAACAAAAAAAAAATAACAACTATAATATTTCAGAGTATAATTAAATACTTTTTTTTTGGCATTTAACAATAAAAAATGAGGATTATAATCCAAGGGTTAAATTGCAAAATATTTTTTTTGAGAAAATTTATATCATAAACATGGGTCACGGCCCACTAAATTCTTGAGTTGGTCCGGTTATTAAAAGTAGGCTTGACCCGGCCCATATGAAACTGTTGAGTTATTCTTCATCTTAGTCAGTGTTGTCTTTGTTTTCTGGTGTGAGCAAAGAAGAAAATGGCGACCGGTGTGATGCAGTGCTGCGGCGCAGTAGCGAGGCGGATGATGATGACAGAGCGGCCGGCATTGACGTGGTTTACGCCAGGTGGCGGAGCAGTGCCTATATTGTGTGGGCGTGGGGACAAGAAGACGAAGAAAGGGAAGAGATTCAAGGGATCGTACGGGATCTCTAGGCCCAAGAAAGAGAAGAAGATCGAGCGCATCAAGGACAAGGTCGAAGTTCCCAGGTCCACTCCTTGGCCTCTTCCATTCAAGCTTATCTGATTCTAAGCACACTCACTCACTCACTTCCCTCTCTCTCTGTTAAATGCTTTAGTTCTAGCTCTCGGATAGGAATTTAGGGGGTTTGGAACTAGGGTTTAGGGTTCATTGGCTGTCATCAAAATATGTACTCCTATTACCAGTTAATAATAGTATGTCTAATTTCGCTTCTGATTTATGTTTTTCATCTTTTGTTTTTGAAATATTTGCTTTTACTTGGTCTGAAATTTGAACGTGGTATATGTTTCCATTTGCCTGTGAGGTTCATCCAATTTATATATAAAAATTTCATGATTCTCTGTTTGGTTACCAGGGAAATTTTGAGGATGAAGACAATTATCACCAAAATTTGGTATAGTTTGTTATCTTGAGTTCAAAAGGAAAACAATTTTGTGTATATTAGTGCAGCTAGATAATTGACTATACAATCCAAGCTCACTGGATATGCTCCATTATTAGTACAGCTGCTCTCAAACATGCATAGCTTTATAAAGATGTCAAAATACTTAGGCTTAACGGCAGAGGGTGGTTGGGTATGAGAAGCAAATGTCAAAGCATAGCTTCATCCCTTGGTTTCTTTCCCCCAATAGACTTTTAGTCTGGACAGGTTTCCATAATTGGGATGTGATGGTACTGGGAGTCCTCTGTTAGCTACTCCATTTGGTTTTGGGGGCTAATTGGTTGATTTCTGGAGTCGCGGAATGCACTGAGTGATATAAGTGAGTAGCTACTCCGCTTGGACGCGGGAAAATATTGATTCCCGAATATAAAATCAAATATTCAGGATCACCTATGATGAATGGTCTAGTGTCTATAAACTGGTTCCTTTATAGTAGAAGTTTGATACATTCACAGAAAGCTTCCTGATTGGATATCACCATCTGGTTTTAAATTCTATAAATATGGTAGTTATAGCTTTCGGTTTGGGGGATTTGGACGTGGGGTTTAAGGTTCATTGCTTGTGATAAAAAAATGCAGTTCACATAACAATTTTTTATTAGATGCTTTATATAATGTGGTTTGACCTTATGACTGCTTTCTGTTTCTGCTTTTCTTTTTTGAAATATCTCTTTAAACTTCGTCCAAAATATGGAACTTTATCCGTATATAGTGTTCGTTATTTGGTTTTTCATCAGACAAATGGAAGTTATATTTGGTGATATCATGATGCCTTGTTTAGTTACCAACTTACCAAGAAAAGGACAAAACGAATTCCGAATTTCTGCTTTTTCTTTTTTTTCCTTTGCCTTTTTGTTCAGACTCATTCATAGATCATAAACATTAAATCAGGAATGTGAGTGATGATTTCAATTGAAAATGTGAGCTGGCAATGTTTGCTGTCAGAGACAGGCTCAGTTACTAGGTCCACTATAAGTAACCACAAAAGCAGTNTTCTGCTTTTCTTTTTTGAAATATCTGTTTAAACTTCGTCCAAAATATGGAACTTTATCCGTATATAGTGTTCGTTATTTGGTTTTTCATCAGACATATGGAAGTTATATTTGGTGATATCATGATGCCTTGTTTAGTTACCAACTTACCAAGAAAAGGACAAAAAGAATTCCGAATTTCTGCTTTTTCTTTGTTTTCCTTTGCCTTTTTGTTCAGACTCATTCATAGATCATAAACATTAAATCAGGAATGTGAGTGATGATTTCAATTGAAAATGTGACCTGGCAATGTTTGCTGTCAGAGACAGGCTCAGTTACTAGGTCCACTATAAGTAACCACAAAAGCAGTAACAGTTTGATCATAGTTTCATATTCACACACATGCGTGCTTTTACTTTAGACATTGAGCATATCCCTCATTCTTTTGGCAATTTATTTGGAACACTTGAGAAATTTTGCAACAGATAAAAGGATATTATCATCAAAGAAAGGATTAGTGTGCAGATGATTGAAAACACTGTCTTTTTTCGTCTACCTGAGAAAAAATGTAATTCTAGTTGGCATCACTGTTTTAATGGATTTACAATTTGTATTAATGGATTTATGCAACTCTGCATGAACTCTGATCTAGATTTCCTCTTACAGTACAAACTTTCTCATCTATTTTTTGAACTCAGAAATTACTTGTGCTTTATAATTCTAACACAAGATTGACTGATTTATAGACCTAATATATATCCATGTTCAAAAGCTGAAAAAATAGGGGAGCTTGCTTCAATCGTCAAGCACTTAAGTCACATTTACTGCTTCGATGGGATAAACAGAACAGAAAGATTAAATGGATAAAATATCCTGTTTGTAGCAATTCAAGGAGGATGGCACTACAATTCTGAAACAATTCTGAAAATATCCTGTTTCTGGTTGTGACCGTGATTAATGTCAGTTTCCTCTGGGTATTGTAGCTCATCTGACAATCTAAGAAACAAGTCGGCAATTATGGGAAGCCCCATAGCCGAAAGCAAGAAACCAAAGAGCATAATTAAAGCTCCAACTCGTGAAACCCATTGGCCATATTTTCGAGCCTCTGTTACAGCTTCATATCCATAGCGGATAGTCCATAACAGCAACGTCATAGCAATGAGAGACCCGATTATACGCAGTGATATTGCCCGAATAGGTGTGGTGTTTAAAAGGATCTTCTTCATCTTGGTTCGAGTTAACTTCACACCCATTTTGGTAAGGATTCTATTTCAGGACCGAGATAGTGATGAAAACAAGGTCCGAAGCTTGAAAGGTGGAGTTCATGAATATAGGAAACTAGGCAAGGGGCAACATCTATCTGTCACGCAAGCACATGAAAAATATGCAGAGTCTGCGTCTAGAATTTCTGACTCATGATTTTAATACGACATGATTTCAGGAATGCATGTCCTATCCTCGTCTATCTAATGAATAATGATATATATGGTGATGGAGATGCCAGAGGGAAGTTGGCTGGCTTAGTATTATACAGCTTGAAGCAAATACTTATGTTTGGAGCTCATTGAAAAAGAATATTGACGGGTAGTTCGAGATGTCCAATAGACAAAACCGCAAAAAGACATCCTTGCTCCTTAGGATACTTCAACGCATGGATAGACTCTCTGAAGCTTAGCTGCCCCAGTTTTCTCTGTATTTTATGTTTTTAGCTGAAGAGGGGGAAAGAAAGAAAGAAAGAAAGAGGACAGAGAGAGAGAGAGAGAGAGAGAGAGAGAACGAACACATTGTAAGTGTCTGTGTAAACGTATTCGGCATTCATAACCTAACTAAGATTAGGATATGTAACACCACCTAACCATTGTATAGGTAAGTGTTCAAAATGTGTGTGTGTGTGTTTTCTTTGTGCCTTAGTCAGAATGTGTGCCTAGTAGGAGAAGATGCATGGCATCACCTAACCATTGTATACTGCCTTGTATTTGTATATTAGGTACGTATTCAAAATGTGGGCTGAGATAAGTGACAATGAAATGGAGCAAAAATGTTAGGGCTTGTTTGTTTTCGTAAATATTTTTTTATTTTCATTTTTAGTTTTTATTTCTGAAAATACATTTTTATTTTCAGTTTCTAAATTTTAGAAAACATGTTTGGTTTGCAAAGCTGAAAATTATTTCTAGAAAATAAAAACAATGAAAATATGTTTGGTATGAAAATTTCAAAAAATGAAAACATATTTAGTTAATATTCCTTAATAGAACTACTATACTGTGGGGTCCAGCAATTTTATTTTATTTTTTGCTTGCTTTCTTTGGCTGATCCAAAATGACCATTAAGGTTATAATTTCTTTTACTTGATTCTTAGATGATGGGCAATGCTAAAAGGGGATTTCTAAAGGCATTAATATTATTGTCAAAATTAAGAATGCACCTAGGATAGTAGAAGAATCCTAACCATCAAATTAAAATAGATATTACAGTAAAAAAATTCCCAAATCATGCTATAAAACTTCCCTTATAAGCATAATTATTTAAAATTAAATTCAAACACTTTGCTCATTCTTCCTACTCTCGCAATATATACAAATTCACAATACCAATAAGCTTCAGCTTCAACACTTCACCAAATATAAAAATACTAACATCAATAAAAATAACAGCATCAACAGAAATCAACCNAAATTAAATTCAAACACTTTGCTCATTTTTCCTACTCTCGCAATATATACAAATTCACAATACCAATAAGCTTCAGCTTCAACACTTCACCAAATATAAAAATACTAACATCAATAAAAATAACAGCATCAACAGAAATCAACCCAAATATTTACTATAAAATCAACAAAGCCGCAAGAAATTAAAAATAGTCACCGAGTATGAGATATAGAAATAACAACATCAACAGAAGAAATCAACCCAAGAAATTCTCAAATAATAAACAACAAATCATTGAAGCAGCAAAAAATTAAAAGCAAGAAATTAAAAACAATAAATTAACTGTTGGTGGAGATGGGGCCCTGGAAGCTGGTGTGGCAGTAACTCGGTGAGATGGAGATCGAGAGTGGCAAAGACTAGAGAGCAGCCAAGCGTGAAGCAGACAAGTGCGAACGATGTGATGTGACTTGCGAGGGAGGACCGGAGCTGCATTGCTATCGTCGAGGAGGGGAAGACCGAGATCGATGAGCGTTTAGATAGGCAGCAGCAGCAACAGCAAGGTGCGAAGTGTGCGATGCGAGACGAAGGAAGAAGATGAAATGGGAGAGAGCGGGAGATGTCCAAGGGTGGCTTGTCTTCCTTGACGTGTTTTGTTGTGCTCCTAAATGGTGTTGAAAGTGAGATGGCTAACAACAAACAATGGTCATTATAATTTTAAAATTGTCACCATGTTTTTATTTTTCATTTCCTGTTTTCAAATATTTGAGAAAGAAATAGTGAAAACATATTTTTTACGTTTTTAGATTGAGGCCTAATTTAAGAAATGTTTTCAACAAAATCTTTTCATTAAACTCAATCAAACACATTTTCAAGCCCATTTTTTATTTTCATTGAAAATGAAAATAGAAAATAGCCAATTATTATTTTCAATTGCTGCTTGACAAAGAAGGCAAAATATAAGGCATGTTTGTTATGGCTATTTCATGTTTTCATTTTCAATGAAAAGAGAAAATGGACTTGAAAATGTGTTTTGGTTGAGTTTAATGAAAACATTTCTTAAATTAGGCCCAAATATGAAAACGTAAAAAAGATGTTTTCACTGTTTCCTTCTCAAATCTTTGAAAATAGGAAATGAAAAATGAAAACATGGTGACAAATTTGAAATTATAATAATCATTGTTTGTTGTTAATCATCTCGCTTTCGACAACATTCAGGAGCACAACAAAACAAGTCAAGGAAGACAAGCCACCCTCGGACATCTCCCTCTCTCTCGCATTTCATCTTCTTTTTTCATCTCACATTGCACACTTCGTACCTTGTTCTTGTTGCTGTTGCCTATTTGAACGCTCATTGGTCTCCGTCTTCCCCTCCTCGACGACGGTGACGTAGCTCCGGTCCTCCCTCGCAAGTTGCATCGCATCATTCACACTTGGCTGCTCTCTAGTCTCTACCACTCTCGGTCTTCATCTCACCAAGTCACCACTGCAGCAGCCTCCAGGCTTCCATCTCCACCAGTAGTTAATTTATTGTTTATAATTTCTTGCTTTTAATTTTTTCTGCTTCAATAATTTGTTGTTTATTATTTGGAAATTTCTTGGGTTGATTTCTTCTGTTGATGCAGTTATTTCTATATCTCATACTCGATGGCTATTTTTAATTTCTTGCTGCTTTGTTGATTTTATAGTAAAATTTGGGTTAATTTAGGTTAATTTCTGTTGATGCTATTATTTTTATTGATGTTGGTATTTTTATGTTTGGGTGAAGTGTTGAAGCTGAAGCTTCTTGGCATTGTGAATCTGTATATATTGCGAGAGTAGGAAGAATGAGCAAAGTGTTTGAATTTAATTTTAAATAAATTATGCTTATAAGGGAGGTTTTATAGCATGATTTGAATTTTTTTTTTTTTACTATAATATCTATTTTAATTTGATGGTTAAGATTCTTCTACCATCCCAAGTGCGCTCCTAATTTTGACAACAATATTAATGCCTCTAGAAATCTCCTTTTAGCATTGTCCATCATCTAAGGATTAAGTAAAAGAAATTATAACCTTAATGATCATTTTAGGTCAGCCAAAGAAAGCAAGCAAAATAAATTTGGGCATAGCAATTCTATTAAGGAATTTAACTAAATACGTTTTCATAACTTTCATTTTTTAAAATTTTCATACAAAACATGTTTTCATTGTTTGTATTTTTTTAGAAACAATTTTCAGTTTTACAAACCAAACATGTTTCTTAAAATTTAAAAATTGAAAATGAAAATGTATTTCCAAAAATAAAAACCAAAAAATGAAAATAAGTAAATATTTCCGAAGACCCTAATATGTTTAGGAGCTATCCTCATCCTCTAAAAAGAATGAAAGAGAGAAGAGAATTTTAAATATCATTTTCCTTTTTTTGATTCAATAAATATCATAGTAATAGACTAATAGTAACCGTATTATGCATATATATATATATATATATATATATATATATATATATATATAGGTGATTGTTATCCTTCAATCACCAAATATGGAGAGTAACACCATGCCCCATTCAAACCACTCAATAAATTTAGTATCAAGTACACAATTTCTTATAACATACAAGAACAAATTATATATATATTTAAAAAAAAAGTGCCAAACAAAATTCAACTTTTGTCAAAAAAAAAAAAGATTGAAACATTTTCCTATATTATGCTATTTTTATATTTTATAAGGAATTTCCTATATGACTTAGTTTTTATGGGTTTTTCAAGATTTTTATAATGACACCAAATTTACTAGATAAGTCCCACCCGACGATGGGAGTAATGCTACCTCTCATTTTTTGTGATGGTAGCTCAACGAAAATCATATATATAACTACTCTTTTATCTATTGTGATTGCTAAACTACACCCCTCTTAGAAGGGGTGTGGCGCTACCCACCTTCATGATTGAGAATTTTTTGTGAGACCCATAGACCAAATTTAGTGTCATTGTAAAAATATCAAAAAACTGAGTCACCCAATATATATCAAAACACACAGTTCCTTATAAAATTACCAAACTAAAAAGCACACATACTATGTTTTTGCATTTTATAAAAAATTGTGTAATGTGTTTTGTCACATATTGAGTAACTTAATTTTTCAAAATCTTTACAATGACACCAAAATTATTAGGTGAGTCCCACCAGAAACCCTCCAATGAAGTGTGTGGTTAGTGCTACACCCCTTTTAGAGGGGGTAAAGTTTAGCAAACACCTTTTTCTATTCCTTATATTTTGAACAGGATTCGCTGTCGATTTATAGCATTCATACAAATCCAGCAGAACATGCTAGTTTTGTGTGGGTCAAATAGACACACAAGGAAACTCTCGATTTGCACTAACAAGAATCAAAGACAGAATCTCTGAACATTCATTGTTCAAAAAACTAGATGGCTTGGGTCAAGTGACACACAGAAGACACAAGCCTTCGACAATTGTCTTCAACATCATAAGCATAGATCATCTCAACCTACATCAATTTAAAAAAGATCCGTAAATTGACTGCCTGAGAAAAAGTTATGCACAAAGAATTCAGTCAGAAGATAGAGGGAGCGCTACTACCCATCCCTTGATATCTAGTTAAGAAAAAAAACTCAAGAAACCCACCGAGCAGCCCGAGCAATGCAATATAACATACAAAAGCCAATTATTAATTGGCAACACTTCTGAAGCCATCAATATGGAAACCTCATTAATCTTACTTTTTATTTAATACATGTGTATCGGTAATGATATACTCAGCACAAGAAACAATAGAGCTAATTTGAACTGCAATCTAGTAGTATAGAACAATTTAATTGCTAACCTTTATTGATTGCATGGAAAAGATGTTTTCAGTCCCGACCATAATCATAAACTATCTCAATCTGCATTGAAAACATAGTATCAAATTTGGTCAGAAATAAGCATATCTGAAAGAAGTAAACATCAATCAATAACTACACTGGTGCAATTTGTAAGGATAAAATGACTAAGGAGTCAACAATGAATGAGGAACATGATAAAGCCAACAAAGAGGACACCCTGCTCTTGAACACAGCATTCCCTCCTTTGTTTTTCCGCATTTTTTTTACGATATCTAAGAATTATTCACAACTGATGAGTAATGGAAAAACGGAGATGATTTTTCATTGATATATGCAAGATCTTGAGATTCTTTACAAAAGGGAAGTCGTCTATCCATGATGGCTAGGGGAGTGGCGGGATAGGTAGGACCAAATACTTAGAAACCTAACTAAGGGAAGCTAAGCTAACAGAAGTTTGTTAGGCTTCACCTTAATAAG
Organism: Cercis canadensis; assembly: GCA_003255065.1. Classification (NCBI taxonomy): domain Eukaryota; kingdom Viridiplantae; phylum Streptophyta; class Magnoliopsida; order Fabales; family Fabaceae; genus Cercis; species Cercis canadensis. The sequence continues at coordinate 358,081 of QAOA01008791.1, forward strand.
ATGATAATGACCACTTGAACATTTTACTTGGACTCCAGGGAAATATCCCATCATCTTGTCAAAAAGGGAAAACTGAAAGTGTCATTCATGAACTACACTTATTACTGAAATTTGACCAGGGACAACCATCACGCATATATTAACTTCTAATATTATTGCAGAAGCGTCTATTTTGCAATGCAGTGAGGATCAGGTACACATATTATCAACTTTAGGCAGACCACACTAACAACAACCATGATAAAGTATATTTTCCAGAAGAATCCATCTATAAATCAATAAAAAAAAATCATGTTTTACACAACTAACACTAGGGAGAAGAGTAAGATGATTCTCAAATATATCCACAAAAATGACCAAACAAATAACTGACTTACCCCAGGAGGTGGAGCTGGGTTTCGAGTGAACTTGGAACCACCAGGAGCCCATGGAACTGTCCATAAGAAAATGGGAGAAAAGGGGATTAATATTTGAACTGCAGATTATCAAAATAATAAACAGAATGAACAATGTATAGGATTTCACAGACCATGGCAATTATGCACAAACATATTAATCTCTAGCCTAGAACAACAAAAGAAAGGGGCCGCCAATCACCCAAGGCAAATGGATCTTTCATACAAGTGGCTTATTTTACACTTTTAATACTTAGACATTAGTGACAGATAAAGATACTGAGAAAATACCACTCCCTCCCTCCCAAAGGATAAAAAAGGTGGGGGGCGTAGTTGAAAAAAATATAAAAAAAAATTGTTTAGATTTTTTCCTTCATCACCAACTCAAAGCAAATACCACCACAGTTCAAGAAATTAACAAAAGATTCATCTTTAAAGCTGATTTTAACTATGTCTATCCATCCATCATTTCTCTGGAACTAGGAAAATTTTCATGGTATGTGCTATCACTTTTTATAGCAAAGAGAGCAATGTGCCATAGCCACCAATATACTGTAATCCAGAAATCAGAGTTGATAGTAGAGATTTGGTCACATGTTTACCTATATAAGGGTCAGGGTGCCGCCACTTATTGTAGGTTGCTTCAGCATCAACTATCAGCCTATCAATAGTATCAAGGTCTTCCTGTATATCCCGCCAACACAAAAGACACCCATGATCAGAGAATAGAAAAGTAAGTGAATATTTTCCTTTATGCAAAGATAGACACCAATGATCTTGTGTTTCACCAAAAAAAATACCAGTGACACATCTTCCTAATCGCTATACATTTCAAACTACACTTTCAGGTAAGAACGGAGAGGAAAATATCAGAATCCATGATGATGATGCTTCAGTTACATTGTTAACTTCAACATCAGCCTATACCAAGTTCATACATCAGGAGACATACTTCGCTCTTTGTATGTAAACATCTTACTCTTAAGAAGTACTAATTTTGCAACCATAAATCAAAAAGAATGTTGCTTCAGAAAGCTAATTGAAATAAAATGTTCGATTATCCTTCACTAATTTCCTAAATCAACCTATGGATTCTCATCATTAGTGCAAAATGTAATCATTCCATCATTATTAGGAAAATTTTGAAAGAACCTAAAAGGGAAATCAGGGAAACGAACCACGTGTTTGTTTGCCTCGAACCTTTCGCGCAGGTTTGAAGCCTGAAAATGGAACCAAAATATGTTTAGAATAATACCAAAATTGAAAAATCAGCTGGATTAGCAGTACTGAAAGTGCGAGATCGGCAATGGAGTATACGTCATCGTAGAAGAGGTGGCGATGCACGGCCCAGTTGAGGGTGTCTTTGAGGGCTCGACGGTAGAGGATCCGTACCCTCTCTTTCTGCGCCGCACGCCGAGCTACATACGCCGCCGTCGATATTACGCTCATTTCTCCTTCGATCTCTTCCTCACTCTTTCTTCTAGTTCTAGGCTCTTCTTCCGTTCCACCTTTCAGCCTATTCAGGTGACTGAGGAATGGTGAACCGTGTACTGGCTTTCCTCCAGGAACTGCTATCGAACGGTGTCGTGTATGGGGGACCGAACGTCGCGGGCTCATAACCCAGCCCAAAAAACTAAAATGGGACTCGACTCACTCAATATTGAGCTTTAATATCGTTTTCTTGTTCTGGGCCATCTTGGGCTCATATCTAGGGCTTGAGCTTGTGGACTTCGACCCAAGCTTTCTATCTGTTTTTTGTTTGGCTAATTTTCTTTTTAATTTTTTGTGTATTATATTTTTATTTTTTTCATAAATAAATAGAATTATATTTTTTAAATACTTAAAAAAGAAGTTTTTTTTTTTTTTTTTGTAAAAGCAGCAGGGCATAGGCCCAAGGGAACTAAACAAACTACTAGCCATGCAGAGGGGGCAACGTATACCCCAATTCATCAAACACCAGAAACTTTAACAGCTCATGCGGCGGAGCCACGAGATGCATAGCACCTAACTCTTGCCCAAGGTTGAACTTTGCTAACCAATCAGCACAGGCATTGCCTTTCCTATCCGTATACTGAAACTTAACCTTCCACTCCTGCTTCAACAAGGCAGAGATCTTGGATAGTAGTAACGCATATTTCCCTCCATCACTGCCTTCCCGCGAGATGCTTTTTATGGCTGTCAAAGAATCACTTTCAACCACTACCAACTTGAATCCCATCCTCCAAACCATTTCCAGACCTTCTAAAATTCCCCAAAACTCAGCACAAAGAGCAAAGGCATTCCCTAGGTTCCGCACTACACCTGCAATCCACCGACCTCTGGAGGATACCAGCAAACCCGAGAAGAGACTATCGGGGAGGAAGGAGGAGGATAAGAATCCGACAGCATGCAACTTTCTACAAAGTTGCTAATCACCATGCATGGGTCAGGGGGTCTTGTGAAGTTAAAGTCAAATAACGCCATATTCCTCCACTTCCAGAGCATCCAGGAAGTCACCGCCCAAAGAAGACTCCACTTCTTCCCTGATCCTCCCAAGTTTTGATGGAGGTTGCCATCAACCCATTGAGTTAAGTCCCAAGAGAAGAACTGAACTCTCATGGAAGGTTTTACGAAGTGAACCCAAATTCTCCAAGCATATCGACAATCTCTTAGAACATGGAGGGCTGATTCTTTGAATCCCTCACAGAGCAAACAGTTACCGTCGGACCCACTCCATTTGCTACATCTCTCTCCAGTGAGCAAGCTATTGTGTTTCAACTGCCAAAGAAACATCCTGATTCGCTCAGGGCCAATTCCAAATCATTTTCCATGAAGCATTGGGCGGGGTCCAGCTAGTTTCCTTTATGCTTTTGTAGGCACTACTTACAGAGAAGGTACCTATGTCATTACCCACCCAGTGGATGCCGTCCTCACCATCTTCTATAGCGGGGGGAGGGATGGCATGAATCTTAGCACAAACATCAACATGGAGAACATGATAGAGGAGATCCTAATTCCAGTCACCATTATCCAGGACAAACTCAGCCACCAGAGCATTTAAGTCTCTCTCTGGAACAGAGAAAGAAATCTGATCAATCAACACCCTCGCTCCATCAAACCAAGGATCTAGCCAAAACTTAGTAGAAAGACCATTGCCTACAGAGCAACCCAAACAATTAGTTAAACCTTGCCAAACTTCTCCTACTGCTTTCCAAGTTGAGGAGTCCCCATTCTTGACTTCTATTGTATGACGCCAATTCAATCATCGACCATATTTCCCTTTCAAAACTTGAACCCAAAGCGCGTTCGGTCTAGTCTTCATCGCCCACCCCAGCTTCATGATAAAGGCTTGGTTCATAGTCACCAAGCTCCTTAACCCCAAGCCACCATTCTGTTTAGGCATACATAATGTTTTCCATCTAATTGTGTGGATTTTCCTAGAGTGAGCCTCATGTCCCTAAATAAAGTTACGTTGGGCTCGCTCTATCTCGTAACATATCGACTTTGGAATCATGGCTGATTGCATGGCATAAATGGGGAGCGCTCCAATCACTGACTTAGCTAAAGTAACCCTACCCGCCATGGAGAGGCATTGCATCTTCCACCCCGCTAACCGCTGCCTGGTTTTGTCTACCAAGAAATGGAGATTAGTCTTGGTGATTCTTCCCGGGGATAGAGGCATTCCCAGATACTTCCCAAGATCATTTGTCATAGAAAAACCACACAAGTTGGAGATGGCTAGCTTAGACTCAGGGTAAACATTTCTAGAAAAGTACACTTAGGTCTTTGAAACATTAACCTTCTACCCGGACATGGCACAAAACTTGTCCAAACAAGCTATCACTTGCTTGATTTGAGGAATCGAAGCTTCTGTAAATAACAAAAGGTCGTCAGCAAACATAAAGTGGGAGATGAGAAGACTCCCTCTGCCTGCCCGTATGGGTCTCCAAAGACCTTCCTCTACCACCTCAGCAATAATGTGAGAAAGTTTATCCATGCAAAGGACAAATAAATATGGAGATATGGGATCCCCTTATCTAATACCCCTCTCCGGACTGAAGCAATCAGATTTACCACCATTCCAGAGAATTTGCATGGAAACCGACTAGACACACTCCATGATAAGCCTTTTTAGTCTAGAAGGAAGCTTAATTTCATACAGCACTTCCTTAATAAAACTCCACTTGATTCGGTCATAAGCTTTCTCCAAGTCCACCTTAATGGCCATGAACCCTCTCTTGCCCCTGATCTTGTGCAAATAATGGATCATTTCCTTGGCAATGAGAATGTTATCCTGAATACATCTCATGGGAACAAAGCTAGACTGGAAATGAGATATCCACAAGGGAAGCAGAGACTTCAATCTGTTGACTATAAGCTTAGTGATACACTTATACGTCACATTACAAAGAGCGATAAGCCGAAACTGGGCAATGAACTCTGGCTTGTCTATTTTTGGTATAAGAACCAAAAAAGTGTTATTAAGATCAGCAATGCTCCTGTCACCATTAAAAATCTGGCTAACTAAAATAAACAGATTCCTACCCACAGTGCTCCATTGGGACTGAAAGAAAATAGCAGGGAAGCCATCTGGGCTTGGAGCCTTGAGCGACCCCGTATCAAAGATAACATTCCTCACTTCTTCCATACGGATGAGGTTCAATAAATCTCTCAGTAAATTATCTGCCATCACCAGGAAGGAAAGCTTAGTGGTCCAAGGAACCTGAGTCATGTCATCAGAGAACAAGTTTTTATAAAAGGAAAGAACTAGTTCCTGTAGGTCAGAGGGTTCTTCGACCCAATTCCCTGAGTCATCACGAAGCATTTTAATCTTATTTCTTCTCCTACGGATGATAGTTTGGGTATGATAATATCTAGTATTCCAATCTCCCTTGGACACCCATTCAGTTCTAGACTTTTATGCCAAAGAATCTCTTCTTGCCTTAGGACTTCACGCAAGTCAATGTTCAAAGAAGCTTCCAGTTGTCTAGGAAAGGATTCCAGTGACGTTGTATGACACATTGCACCCCTTGCAACCGGTTTAATAGGCGTTTCTTCCTTCTAAAAATATGGCCAAAAACCTCATTGTTCCAATATTTCAGGGAAGGAATAAACTTAGCCAGACCTTCAGTAACAGAAACAGAGTTATCCCAATGGCTTGCCACGAAATTATTAAAATCATCATGGGATAACCAAGCGGCTTCAAAACGGAAGGGTTTCTCCATTCTAAGAGAGGGGGAGGGAAACAAGTCAATAATAATAGGATGATGATCAGAGTAAACTCGAGGAATCACTACTGAAAAAACCTCTTCAAACTGAGTTCTCCAACTGTTATTACAGAGCACCCTGTCAAGCTTTTCAAAGATACGGGCAAACCCGTTAAGCAGAGGCCCACGCCAAGTGAACTTCGACCCATAAGCTTCCACTTCCATGAGGTTGCACTCGTGAATCCACCTTGAGAATCTCTGGCATCTCCGGAGATTAACAGGAGCTCCCCCTTTTTTCTCTCCACCATGAAGGTAGTCATTAAAGTCTCCTGCCAATAACCAAGGGGAGACCATAGAAGATGCAATCTGCTTGAGCTCCGACCATAGAAAAGTTCTGGTATCAAAATAGGGGCTGGCGTAAATAGCAGAAAAATACCACTCATCGCCTGACCTACCAGAGAATTTCACATGTATAAACTGGGCATGGGTCTTGAAAACCTTAACCACTAGAGTAGCAGATTTCCAAGCTAACCAAATACCTCCAGCTAAGCCATCACCTTCAGAGAGCACATGAAAATTATATCCGAGTCTTCACAAGATACCAGGAGCCCGAGAGCTCCTAACTTTGGTTTCCATTAAAGCGATAACTTCAGGAGGGGAAGGACCGAGCATGTTCTTAGCCACCCTGAAAAATTTTGCATTACCTGCACCTCTACAATTCCAAACAAAGACCTTATTAATCATTAACAACGAAGAGAAAGGAGAGCCCAAGACTTTAAGACACTTGCATGTCTTCAACTTCCAACAAGCTATTGTGTTCACCTCCCACCAAGGCAAGAGCTTCCGGTTCCTCAATCATGGAGTCTCCCTCTTTGAAGTTCTCTGCTTTAGTAGCTAAATCTGGAGGTTTCGGAGGATTGGTTCCTTCCATCAACTCATCGTCTAGCGGGACATCGTCCGGTGGGTCCTCCAAAAGATGATGAACCAAGTCTTTACCCACCAGAGAAATGGGAGAAGCCATACTCCTTGATGCACCATGATTCATCTGTCTCCCAAAGAGGTTATTTTCTTTAAGAATCCTATTATTATTATCCATACTAGGCACTATTATTTTATTACTAGGCCCACCCCCTTTTGTAGCTATGAATTTTTGTTTAATACTAACATCTGACACATTTCCTTCACTTGTCCTTTCACTTAGCATTTATTTTTTATTGTTTGAAAACCCACGTGGGCAATAAATGCACCACTTCTCTCTCCCTCTTTACCTTCTTTATAAAAATTCTTTGAAGTAATAGGTGTGGAAGCATGCACGTCTCCTACGTACCCATCAAGAGCAACAAATCGCAATCCTCTTGCAGTGCCCCTGCTCTCCTGGATCTGCTCTCCTGGAAATCCTCCTCCATCTTTGGTCAACTTGCTCAAATCTCACCCCTTATCCTGCCTAAATCGCTTTGGTTTTTGCATCAACATCCAAGGACCAAAATTGTGGTCATCCACAGTGCTTGCACCTTGAATATCTCTGTCGACCACTTCAGCCTCCCCCCCTCTTGATTCTACTGGCTTACTGGTGGGTTTAACTGGACATCCCTCCTTCAAATGACCATATCTACCACATAGGAAGCAGATAAGATGGATGTCTTTGTATTCAACCAGATAAGAGATACCATCAATACATAACCGGGATAATAATGGCTTAGACAAATCCACCTCTACACAAAGTCTAGCAAACTTCCCTCTTGCCTACAAAAAAGTGTTATTATCAACTTTAATCGTGCGTCCTACACAGTTACCCAGTGTTTCCAATATATCCCTATCATAATACTCCATAGCAATACTTGGGAAACGAATTCAAACCATAACAGAATTGATGGAGGTGGAGTAGGGATTGAAGTTTGGCTGTCATTCCCTTATAGTAAGGTAATGATCAAAGATCATCCAAGGGCCTTCAGACAGAGCAAAAACATAGTCCTGATCAGAGCTAAACTTGGTTAAGTGAAAGTCATTTCCCAAGTCGATAATGGTCATGACACCTTTGAGTGACCACATCTGTTTGAGTTTCTCTTCCAAGAAATGGAAACCTACCCTTTTCCCTAAGAGCTTAATGATAAGACATTTCTTCCAAGGATTGCGGATCCTCTCACGCTCCTTTGATGATAATTGGATGAGAAGGCATAGAGGATCCTCGTCTTTGAAGGAGATTGTGATTCTAGACTCCTTCCCAGCTTTATCGTTCAGCCTTTCTCTGTTATCGTCCACCAACTCCAGTATGGTTTCATCGTCTTCTTCATCCTCCTCTTCTGCCTCGGACCCATTTCCTTCGGACTCATCCTCTGACAGACCTCCCATGAGAGTATTCTTATAAGACAACTGAGTGTTTACATAGGGTTCCAAAACCATATCTTCTTGCACTATCTGTTCATACGAAACAGGCAGAGAAGAGAGACCATCAAATTCCTTGCCACCCCCTTGATCTTTTTCACACTCCGAGAGGGGAGTCCAGTTCCGTCCAGCAGAGACTCAGTCTCCGGCGTCTCTTTATCCCGTCCTCCACTCACGTCGCTCTCCATCAAACTTTTCATTTTTACTGTTCACCCACTTTTGGCTTTGCCACTTGTGGTTGGTTTTTCATTTTTTTTTACTTAAAAAAGAAGTTGGAAAACTTAAATTATGTATTTGGTTAAATATATATCTCTATGTAACGAATCTAAAGATAGAACTATAGATAATATTTAGTCAGTCACGCTCGTAGAAATTCTTTTGTGGCCATAAAAGAATATTTCTGAAACTTGATCCTTGATATAAAAAGACATTTTTCAAAGAAATAATATAGAAAGATTTCAGTGAACTGAAGACTGTTTCTTTAGCCTTAATACATGTCCCAATTTTAAAATTTGTCCATTTTCTCTTCTACCTTTGCTTTCACTATTTGGTTAGTTTATTTTGTAATTAAAAATCTCAATAATAATTTTCTTTATTTTTTTGAGAAAACTTGGTAAAAATTTTGTAATAAAATAATATTTTTAATATACATTATTAATAGGTTTAAATATACTACAGATCTATATAGTTTGAATGAATTTTGAATCAGGTTTCTATAATTTTTTTTCTCTCTTTTGGAGTCTTTATAGTTTAACTTTTTTTTAATTAAGTCCTTGCTATCATCCCTCGATTATAATTTCGTTAATTTAATGTTAACATAACAAATGACTTGTCTATAGGCACTTTGACCCAAATATTACACTTCTATAACTTTTTTACACATTTATCACATTTTCAAACTTATTTACCTTAATATTACACTTTTGGAAAAGTCTAAAAAACTTCCTTCAACTATGCTCCAATTGTACTTTACCCCATATCTTTCAAAAATGTAAAAAAGATCTCATTAAACTACGAAAATGTGCGTTTTACTCCCAAGCCCCAAACGGGCGTCCATAAATAGATGGAAAGTGTCACGTGTTTGGCACGTGAAGTGCTTAAATGGCTAATCCCCGTTAAAACTTAGATTAATCGCACACGTGAGAGGCACGTGGTCAATTAAACACCAAAATCATTCTCTCTCCCCGATTTGCCTTCTGATTTGGGGATTTTTAGAGAAATCCCTAGAGACTTGGATGAGACATTTTTTTCGAGAGAACTACATTGAAACTCAAATGCTATGAATTCTCGATCGCGCTTAGCAGGAAATTACGATACGTTGGATTTGAGGTCATAGGTCGGGTTGATAGCTTAGTCTTTCTGAGCCAGTCCTTTCTCTGTTGAAGTCGCGGGCCCAAAAAATCGATACCAGGTAATCGAAAACAAAACTTAACTCTGTAAATTCTGTTTGGTGTTGTTTTTGTTTGTAAATGAAAACTATTTCTTCCTTCTCACCCATAATAAATGGAAGTGGTCATATGAATTTTGATTAAAATGTACTTGTTCCGTTGGAAAATTTTTGTTTTATTTGCTGCAAGAGAGAAATATCGACAGACAGACAGCATAGAAAGAAATTTAGTGTTATTTTGCATATGGTTTAGGCATTTTGCGCATGAATATTGTTGTTTCACATTGAGGAACATGGTTTAGGCTTTGGGCTTTTTTGTCTTTGTTTTGTCATGTGGTCCTAGAGCTACTGTGATGTGATGTGGTCCTAACATGTGTTTATTTTTATTACAGCATGAATTATATTGGGTTTGAGTTGTATTATGGAGGGACACTTAGGTATTTTCCCTCCGTGAGATATGAAGGTGGGGTTAAGGAATATATAGATGAATTTGATATTGATTATTTGTCTGTAACTCATTTGAGTAAGCATATAATTGAAGAAGGGTATAAAAATGCTGAGTTTATGTAGTATAAGTTCGATGATGAGTCTTTTGAGGATGGGATTAAGCCATTTCTTACTGACAAGGATGTGAGGCAGATTTTGAATAGCATAGGTAAGAGAACTAATAGGGTGTTACAATTATTTGTTGAGCACCATGTGGACATAGCTGAAGTGAGTGAGGAGCCATTGAGACTGACAGCTGAACTTCATGTGGACATGGCTGATGAAAGGGGTAATGAAAATACCAGTGCAGGAGACAATGCTGAAATACCAATGGCAGAAGGTGAGAGTGAAGGTGAGGGTGAGGGTGAGGGTGAGGAAGTTAATTTAGATGGCTGCGATTTTGAGGACAGTGATTATGCTGAGTATGTAGATTTATTTTGTGAAAATGAGAAAAATTTGAGTAGGTTCTATGATGATATGGGACATACTGAGGCTTATAATGAAGTTGGCCCAAATGCTGAGTAAGAGGTAGAGGCTAAGGGTGAGGGACAAGGCCCAAGTGCTCTGGCAAAGGCAGAGGGACAAGGCCCAAGTGCAGAGGCAGAGGCCGAGGGTTAAGGCCCAAGTGCTGAGGAAGTGAGAGAAGGCCCAAGACCTACAATTGTGGTAGATCATGATGGTGAGGCCCAGAGTGACTATGATGAGTCTGATGTTTTGTGTAGCCCGGATAAGGAAGGCAGTGATCAGCCCAAGAGAAATGGATACCCAGAGTTTAACTACCACAATGACATGCAGAAAAAAAAAAAATAAGGCTTCAAGTTGGTATGAAGTTTGCCAACTTTAGGGTTTTTAAGGATGCCTTGAAACAGTACTGTATCGAGAATGACATTGACTTCCTATATAAGAAAAATGAGGCAGCAAGAATAACTGTTAAGTGCAAGAGGAAGTGTGGCTGGAGGATGCATGCCTCAAAAAACCAAGAAGGCAATACTTTTCAAATCAAGTCATGGGGAAATCAAGAACATACTGACTGTGCTTGGGAAAACAACAATAGGAAGGCAAATTCTGCTTGGCTGGCCAGTAAATATCAGGATCATATTCGAGATAACAAAGGAAAATGGGAAAATGATGCTTTCATAAGTCAAGTGGCACGAGATTACTCTACACAAGTGTCAAGGTGGCAAGTGTACAGAGCCAAGAAAGCTGCAAATGAAGGCACACATAAATAGCAATATGCTTTATTATGGAGTTACTGTGCATCAGTATTGCTTTATAACCCTGGTTCTACACTGAAGGTGAAGGTAGAAAATAGGCATTTTCAGAGATTCTATGTGTGTTTGGATGCTGCCAAAAGGGGGTTTAAATTCTGCAAGCCTCTTATACATCTAGATGGTTGTTTCCTGAAAGCAGGGATGGGTGGCATGTTACTAGCTGCTGTGGGAAGGGATGCAAATGACAACATGTTTCCCATTGCATATGCAGCATGTGAGGCAGAAGTGAAGGAGATATGAGAGTGGTTTTTAGAGCTCTTGATAGCCGATATTAGACCTTCAAATGAACATAGTTGGATCTTCATGTCTGACCAACAAAAAGTAAGTTATGACCTATCCATATATGTTTTGGTTTACTGTTTCCCATATTTAAACTTGTTTTGTGTTCAGATTATAACTGTATATATGTTTCACTGTTTAATAATATAGGGCTTGAAAGAGGTTTTGGCTGAGATAGGGGTAGAGCACAGATTTTATGTAAGACATTTATATGCTAACTTTAAGGTGAACTATAAAGGACAGACATTGAAAATTAGTCTATGGAATGCTGTTAAGGTAACAACAGTGGCTGAGTTCAAGTTTCATATGGGTAAGATTCACAAGCTCAATGACCAAGCTGCTAAATGGTTAGCAGATAAACACCCAAGAACATGGTCAAAGCATGTCTTTAGTTCAAGAGCAAGATCAGCAACCTTGCAGAACAATCTGTCAGAGACCTTTAATGCTTATGTGCTACCTGCAAGGGACAAGCCTATCATAACAATGATGAAGATGATTAGAAGAATGTTGATGAAGAGATTTGCAACAAAGCAAGCAGGGATGTTGAGCTATACTGGAACAATTTGTCCAAGAATAGTAGCACAGTTGGAGAGATCGAAGTTAGAGGCCATGAATTGTATATGCCATATGAATGGAGTTGGGAAGTTTGAGGTGGACAGTTGGCAAGGTCAGAGGAGAGTTGTGGATTTGGTGGCCAGGACATGTTCCTATAGGCTTTTGGACATTACAGGGGTACCATGTGCACATACTATTAAGTGTATTTATGCCCAAAGAGAACAACCAGAGGTGTATGTTGATGAGTACTTCACAAAAAAGACATTCCTGAAAACATATGGGGTTATGATTAACCTTGTACTTGGTGAAGATGAATGGTCAACCACTGAATATAAGCCTGTATTACCTCCATTAGGTAGAACCTTCACAGGTAGACCTCGGAAGAATAGGAAGAGAGCAGTTGATGAACCCCAAAAATGTTAGCAAGATTAGCAGAGTTGGGGTGACGATGAAATGTGTCAACTGTGGCCAGTTTGACCATAACACTCGTACTTGCAAGGGACCTGTGAACCCTAATAGAAGGGTATATAAGAATAAGGTTGTGCTAATAATCATGTGAGTAACTAATTTCTGAACAATAATTGCATAACTTGTCTTGAATTTTTTAGTAATGTTTTGATTCCATAATTTTGCTCCAGGTTAAAAGAAGAAAGAAGGTTGCGACCCACAATGCTCAAAGTGCATCAAGTGCTGCCAATCCCTCATGTGAAGGAGAAGCACAAAGTCAAGCAAGTGCTGCTATGACACACCAACATGATGCACAAGGTTCAAGAAGGCAGACAAGATCGACTGGTGAAAGAGCCTTTATGACACAACCACCCACTAGACAAGCATCAATGACAGATGAAACTCACATGGGAGAGTCCACATCCAAGGGTAAAAGAAGAGCAGGACAAACACAGTAGGAACTGTGTCAACTGTGTGGGCCACTTGCTGTCTTCCATTATTTTTTGCTTTTTTAGATAAGGCCAACCAAGCTATTGTGCCTTTTGAGGTGTTTTGTTGGCAATTTGTGAGACAATTATATTTTTGGTGTAATGGTCCCAGAAGATGTATAAATATTTAGGCACTTTTTAAATGGGAAGTTTGTGGCCCATCTGTGAACCATNAAATGGGAAGTTTGTGGCTCATCTGTGAACCATTGTGAGGTACTTGTAATTGAAGTTAACATTATGTTTATTTTTAGATGAATTAATACTAAACCATGTTGTCAATACATGCCTACTTTCATATGCTTATTGTCTTCATTTCATCTTGTATTTCTCCTTGGCTATTCCTTGCATTTTGACTGTTACTAACTTGTTTTACTGCATAGGTTCTGGAATCCCATTTAATTCTGGTTTGCTGCCAGAACTTGTTGAACTATGTTTTAAATCTGGTTTGCTGCCATAGGTCTTAAATGAGAAATTGGTTTTACTGCATATTTTTTTTGTTTACTCTTCAATTCTAGTGCACATTTTGTAAATCTGGTTTCATTTTACAATTTTGGGCAATCTGGTTTCATATTGTTCAGTTCTGGTTTAATCATACTGGACAATCTGGTTTGCTGCCATAGGTCTTAAATGGTGATTGATTTCTAGTTTGCATGTTCAATTCTAGTTTGCCTGTTGGATTATGGTTTAAGTGCACATTTTCTGGTTTACTCTTCAATTCTGGTGCACATTTTGTAAATCTGGTTTCATTTTGCAATTCTGGGATGCTATTACAATCAGGCTTCATATTGTTCAGTTCCGGTTTAATCATACAATAATCTGGTTTGCTGCCATAGGTCTTACATGGTGATTGATTTCTGGTTTGCATGTTCAATTCTGATTTGCCTGTTGGATTATGGTTTTATTGCACATTTTCTGGTATACTCTTCAATTCTGGTGCACATGATGTGCATCTGGTTTCATATTGCACATGATACTCTTCAATCTGGTTTCACTTTGAAATTATGATTTCTCATTATGTTCTGTCTCACTTGCTATGTTACCTGCTTCTGACTTAGGAATGGTGTCTTCTGAATTTAAATTCCTTATATCATAGACCAGCCACTGATCAGGAGCAAATAAATAACACATTACAGGAGCAAATACATAACATATTTCATGGCCACCAAATTGCACCAGCAAATTCATTTTCAGATCAATTTATTTTCATAGCCTGGGTACATAATAATGTCATAAAATAAAGACATTTCAAATAAAACTCATATTACAACAGCAAATGTGAAACACACCACTTATGCTACATCAACCTTTTTATCATTAATCAAAAACCTATAATCCATGTCATTATAAGCATCAATCGCAACTTCTTTACATTGCGTTTTTGCAGTTTCAGCTCCTCTATAAGTTCCATGTTCTTCTTCACCAAAGAATTCATAACCTTTTCCTCTCTCTTACTCACAGGAGGATCATACCAGCAGAAGTAATTACAATAATTATCTAACCCATATTTACTACACCTAAAAAATCTCCTGCCTGGGTTCTTTTTAGTCCAAGAACTTCGCATGCGGCATGGAAGACCACAATGGCACCACTGGACGTCTTCACCACAAATTCCAGATGTCTCTCCAACACTGTTGGAAGACATTAATCACTTCGACCCAGAGTTCCAAATCTTCAGCAGATTTAAAACCCACAAGGTTCGGGGTTTAATTCCTTCTTCTATCTCTCAAAAAAATGTCTCCTCCAAGTCTCTAGGGATTTCTCTGAAAATCCCTAAATCAGAAGGCAAATCGAGGAGAGAGAATGATTTCAGTGTTTAATTGACCATGTGCCTCTCACGTGTGCGATTAATCTGAGTTTTAATGGGGATTAGCCATTTAAGCACTTCACGTGCCAAGCACGTGACACTTTCCGTCTATTTATGGACGCCCGTTTGGGGTTTGGGAGTAAAACGCACATTTTCGTAGTTTAATGAGGTTTTTTCTACGTTTTTTAAAGATGGGGGGGTAAAGTGCAATTGGAGTATAGTTGAAGGGGGTTTTTTAGACTTTTCCCTTAAACTTTTTAAAAAATTAAAAAAAAATATTTTCAGAGCAGTAGATCTCATCGGACAAGCCATAGGTCAGCTGGCGTGTCCCCACCGGACACGCCGCGGTCCACATGGTGTGTCTCACTTCAAAAATATACAATGGGTCAAAGTGTCATTGTAAAGAGAAAAAGAAACGTTAAAACGAATAATAGGTCAAAGTGACTTTGGAAAGAGAAAAAGAAACGTTGAAAATAAAAGCTTTTGGAAAGAAACTCACCCACCTCCACACGTCTACCATCTTTGCCATGTTTCTGAAGTAGGACACACCATGTGGGCTGCGGCGTGTCTGGTGAAGACACGCCGACTAGCCCACAACGTGTCTGATAGGGTCCATTGCTCCAAAAAAAAAATTTATTTTTTAAAAAGTATTATATTAAGGTAAATAAATTTGAAAGTGTAATAAATGTGTAAAAAAATTGTAAAAATGTAATATTTGGATCAAAGTGCCTTTGTCTATGTGACAGTAAAAGAAGTTAACTTGGTGTCAAAGTGACACGAAAATTGTCATCTCATCAAATTTTGACTCAAAAAAGTGCATAAAAATTTGATAATGTAATAATTTTTGTACTATTTTGGCTCCACATCAGTTTCTTTTATTGCCACATAAACAAGTCATTTGTCATGTCAACACTAAACTAACAGATTTATAACCGATGATAACAGTAGAAACCCAATTAAAAAAATTTAAAATTATAAAGACCCCAAAAGAAGAAAAAAAAAAAAAACTATAAAGATCTAATTTAAAATTCATCCAAATTATAAAAACCTACAATATATTTAAAACTTATTAATATAAGCGCACACAACACAATTTCTCAAAAACCTCAAAAAAGGTTATCAAGGAGAGTGACTAAAGAGTCTGGAATCAAGTTAGCAACTTAGCAAACCCCAGAAATTGCAGGCATTAGGTAATATATTTGTCAATTGCTACACCAAAACAGGAAAGGCCAACACCCAAAAAGCCTGATGATTCAGTGTTTCTAAGCATAATCAGGCAGAAACTCGTACAACTCAATGTAGGTAATTGTTTCATTTCCATTAACAATTTGATAAAATTGCTCTAACGCTGTACACGTGTCGTAACAAAAGGACCTACAAAAGCGATGCTCTGCTATTTTTCCAAGAATACGATCTCCTCTTCAAGTGATGGGGTGTGAAACTAAGCCCAAACATCTCTTTCGGGGCCTGTCCCTGCTCTGAAAACCTGACCAACTTTCCAACTATTGCAGCACTCTCCCTGATGTGGTTCATATCAGTGTTGCTCCATAAACGGTTGGCCAGTTGCATCCTCCTACGCTTTGAATCTAATGCAATACCCCACTTCTTGAAGAGACTTCTCCTCTCTGCCTCGGAAAGCCTTTTCTGCATTAGCTTGATAAGCATTTCTCTCTCGCGCCGAAGACCCTTCATGCTGTCTCCCCAAATAAACATATATTAACATCAAGTAGCAAGCAAAAAAAGAAATAAATAATCAAGTAGACATCATAAGATAGATGCAGCAAATCAAAACACCGTCCTACCTCCATTACTAAATACAAACCAAATCCTCTATTAAATAGAAAAAGCAAATTTCTGTTGGTAGTATTGGCAAATTCTCATGTGCAACTAAACCAAATATATGAGATACCTATATGCAACTGAACGAAATATACGAGGTACTCAAGCAAATGCACATGTGAGAGAGAGAGAGAACCTTGAAGCTAGAGTGACTGTCTGACCATCATTCACAGAATGATTTCCGTGTGAAATAGTTTCTTTGAGGAAAGAGAGTCTTCTAAGCTCTACTTCCATGTAAATGGAGTCTGTTGGATCACCCCTGAACAGAAGAAAGAAGTAGGTCCTGTGGATCAATGATATAGAGCAAGTTTGCCACAGTTCAAGTATCTCTTTTTGCTGCTTCTCAAATTGCAGATGCCAATTCAAAGGAGTTTCAGGTGCCTCTAACATTGGATCTATGCCTACATCTTTCACATTTTTCTCAATGTTCGAAGCTCTTCTCTCTGTCTTCTGAGCCTACAATTCAGAAAGTGGAATTTTGTCAAAAGCATCAAGGGTCAGGAATGAGATTACCGAAAAAATGCAATTTTCAAGAACCAAATTCAACATTACATAAATAATAGCAACAATAGGCAACAGCACACAGATTTAATTATGTGAAATCATTATGAATTTCTGCTACAAGTATCATTATACATGTCTCAATACAGTAAAAGTTCAAAACTTCATTAAAAAAAAAAATACTGAAAAAGAATAAAAAACAAATATGACGAGAGTAATTGTGGCCAGATAACCAATACTTTTCACAGAATATCAAGAAGTAGCATAAGAGCAATTCAATTACTTAGGAAAGAGACAATTAATAGATCCATTTCTTTTTCCCAACAAATTCAAGGATGAAAACGGTAATTCAAATTATTTATACTCACCTGATCATCAACAAGCTGCTTCTCATACTGAAGTTTGACCATTTCCTTCATCCCTGCAACAAAAGTTTGGATGCTAGTAATGCCATCATCAGCAGATGTTCTCATGCTGTCCGCTCTTAACTCATCCATGGAAGGACTTCCAATAGAAGACTGAGAATCATTCCTTGACAACCTTGTGGCAGCATCATATATTAATGGGGGGAACTTTCTCAGTAAACCTTCTGGTCTTCCAGGAAAGCCTTTCTCAAACCCATTGGCTGGAGTGCTCTCTAATTGTCTGGCCCTCTCAGGAGAACCAGTCATGAGATGTTCCCTACAACTCCAGCTCCTAGCTAATGTCATATTCCTAAAATTCGACATATTTGCCGACATGGCCTGTGGAGATCGTTCATCAGGGTAAGTACATACAAGAGAATCTGCGGTCATTTGCACATCATGGAGTCTCTGCTCCAATGCACCATATGTTGAATTGCCTTGGATATGACTCACTTCCCCATCTTCATTCCCAGAAGTCAACATTTCCTGACCTGTTACATCTCCCTCTCCAGACATTGGTAATGCCAACACCCCATTGTCATTTCTTGATTGATCAAGATATTCTGAATTGTCTCTACTTGACTCATCTTCAACACATTGTACTTCTTTACAGACTTCATCAAGGTATTCTGTCCAAGAAAAAGTAAAAGCCAAAAAATAAATAATCACTAAACCTGATGCAGTTCTACACTCAAATATCATTATTTTTATCAGACTACTTTATTGGTAAGGATGAAAAGAGATACCATCAGACTCTGATTGATCTCCATCATTATAGTGAGGATTGTTGAACTCGATAATGCCTGCATCTGGACGATGAGGAACATAAATGCTTGATGACTCTGATACTGAATAGTCATCTTCCCAGGCATCTTCCCCTTCCTGCCAATTAGAATGATTATTAGTGCCAGCCCGAATCAGAGAGAGAAATTTTGAAGTTAGATCACAATCTCCTATGTATGATAAACTTTTCAGTAATTAGGATTTAGGAAATAATAGTTACCTTTCTAGTTTTCTGATCATTTCCAACCATTCTTAGCAAATCCTCAACCCGAGATTGTGCAAGATCACGTTGCTTAGTAAGCTCCCTAAGCTCCTTCTCCATCTGAATAATCAAAACCATGTCATCAAGATCTAAGGAAAATGTAACATGCAAGTGCTTGAAAAATGTATCTCTAGACACCAATCCGGTTCCAGCTAAAAGATGATATAGTTAGTAATCCAACCCATCTGTCACCAATCTAATCAACCTAATCAAGCTTTATAATTCTGATGTGAAGTTATGTGGCTATCCTTGAGGATTAATGTTGCTATAACAGCTTCTTTTGACAATTGGCAATTTCTTTACAAAATTCACAATGTGTCCAGTAACTTTCTTTCATAGATATCACATTCAAAAATCATGGAACAAAGGGAATATCTGGCTGCAGCTACTTCCAGAAAATGGTCATAAATGGTCAACAAGTTTGTATATTCACAAAAGTAAATTTCTTCCAGGACTTTTTATGAAGGAAAAATGACATGTAATATGATTTTCCCTCCAAGAGAAGAAAAATAAAATCAATTAAAAAATTGCAACAACTCATAGGGTTAATCAGCAATAAATTCACTCCCCCGCCCCCCCCCCCCACACACACACACACNACAATAGCTTTCTTGTAGGCTAAAGAATGGCATTCAGATAGCAATTATTACCTTTTCTATCTGGAGATCTTTCTTTCTCAGCAATGCTGGATAATCATAACTGGATGTAGCAGGCCCAGGCGTTCTCAACTCACTCTCCAATCTGGCCACCTCTCTTTGCAAATGCTTGACCAAGGCCTTATCAGACATCACCACATTAACCTGTGCTTTAGTGGTCACTTCTTTTGCACAACAAGCAAAAAGAAGTGTATTTCTAGTTTGCTCAACATGACTTCGTGCAGGGCTCAAAGTGCAAATGATGGCTGTTCTAGCATTGCCACCTAAGGAAGGCTGAAGGATGCGTGTCAATTTTGAATCTCTGTAATTGATGTGTCCTTGTCTTCCCTTACTACATTCAACCAAAATATGTTAAATTTTATATATGAACAAGGAGTAGCTCCAATGGATAAGATTTCTGGTGTAAAGATATTTCTAATTAGTCACAACTAGGTAAATAATATATGCCTCTCTCCCTTTCTGTCAAATTCTTTCATCTATGGGTGACATGATATTATAATAGTCTCACTCATTTTCGTCAAAAGCAAAAATATTGGTGATCAGATTCATTCATAGGGAACACTCAAGGAAACCCCATTGCCAGCTATGTCATGAACAACGAACTAGATAATTAAGCTGTGATTAAGAGACAATAAGTGATCGAGAAAGGGCCATCAGCATTGGGCAAGAAAATTGGCCTCTTACATAAACCACTGTAAACTTCAATAACACAAATGTAGCTTTGCTAACTACATTAGAATCTGATTAAAGGCAGACAGCATAAGCCACGGATGAAGTAGGCTACCTAAGCTTACGAATGACAGTTCCAAGAGTAAGTAAACTCCGATTTATATGACAACCTTCTTTCAATCTCGTCCCAGCAGATAATGCCTGGGATGCACGCTCACTACCTGCCAAATCAACAAAATTC
Organism: Cercis canadensis; assembly: GCA_003255065.1. Lineage (NCBI taxonomy): Eukaryota > Viridiplantae > Streptophyta > Magnoliopsida > Fabales > Fabaceae > Cercis > Cercis canadensis. Next base: position 378,116 of record QAOA01008791.1, read on the forward strand.
TGCAGAGAAACAAAAGAAATTTGACAGATATCAAAATTGCAAGCAAAATTTCATTTCCTGAACAAGTAGGGGGGAAATTGAAAAGTTTACACATACCACACTAGCTGAAAGGGTGGTTGACTTGTCTTTGCCCAAGAATTCTCGGGCAGAACTTTCAATAGTCTGCAAGGTCACAAATCCCTTAATAGAAGGCTACAAGAAAATCTAAAGCACAATTCAAGCAGAAAGGGTGAAGGTGCACACCAGTCTGATGATTTGGTGAGATCTAGAACTCTTGTCATTCAGGTATGTCTCTCCTACTTGCCTTTGGGCTGCAGGAACACAGTACACTATGTAACGCTACAAATCACCCTGTAATAACAAGTTTATGTAAATTTCTTTACCTTCACAAAAGGATAGGAGCTCTTTCAAATGTCCCCAATCCCGTAGAGTCTCCTCTGTAAGTTTCTCTAGAATGGGTCCTCTCTAATGAAAAGGAGAAATCATGAGAACAAATTGAAATATGCACTCTCTTTGATTAAACTTCAATTTAATACATAAAGAAATTCACCTCAGGATCATCACGCAGCCTAAGTGTAGTGTTGTCTGTGCTGAGGAGGTCTCTAACAATTTCATTATAAATTTCAATTGCTGAGAATTTCAATGCAAATGCTCTTTCTTCATGCTAAAAAAGTAACAGCAATCTTGTGTCAATAAGACTTGCAATGTTAAAAACAAGAACTATGTCAAAAATTGACTATGAAGAATTGAACAGGCAGATCAATAAATGGTAAATCGATTACCCTGTTTATATGGTCAAAAATATCTGCTACAGTATACTCAGTTATTCCAATCATGGTGTACGTCTTTCCACTGCTTGTCTGCCCATATGCAAAAATACTTGCTGAAAGAATATACAAAGCATATGTCAGTCAAATACTTAAGGTGGTTAAGTGGAAAGTGATTCATAAGAAACTAGCCAGAAAAACAATATAATACTTACAGTTAATTCCATTAACAACAGAAAGAACAATTTCTTTGGCTCCTTCCTCATATACCTGCTTTGTGGAGCTGTCACCACGAAATACTCTGTCTACCACCAAATTATAATATAAATTCAGAAATACACTGTAATATAAACGCAGCTCAGATATGAACATGTTTCGATATTCAGTGCTTCCAAACTACATCTTTGACAAGACTATGCATTTTGAAGCATGAAAAGGTTAGGTCTTTAATAAAATTTAAAGAGGGAAAAAAAAAGGGGGACTGAGACGTTAACAAACCATGTAAATTGATTCAAACAAGCAAGCCTAGAAAGAACCACCAAACAATTTGTATCACAGATTAAGCATTTCTGAAAGTATGCCCTAGCTAAATTAGGGCAAGAGTGCATCTCCGACGAAGTTTTTCAAAGCAATGGAATACAAGACTATTAAAAGCAACTTAACCTTGTTCTCAGGCAAGGGAAAGTGATCCTTTTTAGGCATATTACAACATATTTCCGAATCAAACCACATTCTGATTTTCTGATTCTTGTCAATATTAAGTAATAGGAAATTGTACAAATTCAAATGCCAACAAAAATTTTCCGATAACAAGGCAGCATCTTTGACAGACATTTCCTTACCAAATGTGTAGGCACTTGGAAATGTGGAACCTTCCCGTAGGGTGTTCCGATAGAGGATGGTAGTGTCATTGATGCATTCCCAATCTGCTACTTCATTCACAGAAACTTCCTTCTCACTCAAAGGTCTCAGCCTTACTAACACATGAATCTTCTCTTCACGACCACTGACTGCTTGCATCTTTTCCCATTTAGCCAGCTCTTCTCCGGAGATAGCCCCCATTTCTTGCTTCTTTATGCAATGTTCTTCTCAACCCAATTCACAAGTTAATCAGAACAAGGCAATGCTCTCAAAACCCTAAAAAAGGGAAACAGTGGATTGACTAATTATTACAGTTATTATTGCTTTCCTGAAATGCAAGACCGTCTAGATATTGTCATATTGAGAGTTCATAAAGGCACCAACCCCTTCATTCAAACATTATCTGCAAGAAGCTAAACATAGATAATAGAAAATAAAAAATTAAAAACTAAACCCCAGATTAGAGCAAGCCATTTTTTTTCAACCAAATAAATAGGCAATAACAGCCATAACAAGCTAACTTTAGATTGCACCGAACCACCAGAAAGAACAGAATGCTAACTAATTACGTTTCAATCAGCAACAAATTATCAGTTGCTGGCATTATACCACAACCCAAAGATTTTTCTTCCAAAACAAAACAAGAAAAAAATGAAGGAGAAGACCCATCAATAGTTAGTTGCGCTTAAAGGATATGCTGGTCTTTTGCTTACTCTTTGGTACCAAGCTTCATTTAGAAAGAGAGATAAAGAAAGAAGGATGATAGGTACCAAAAATAAAAAACAAAAATATAAAAGAGCGTGGATCAAAGATAGAAAGTAGAAGATACCCATTTTTTATCCTTCCTTCAACAATGACCAATTGTAATGCAAGAACAGAAAACTTTCCTTGGTGGCGACCCACAATGCTTGAGAATGAAGTAACGGAGTTTTGCATAAATATGAAAATTGACCATGTCTTTGGAGTTTTGCACCCCACTGGTCCCAACTAACTGGGCCATCCTTTTCAATTTTCACCCTCCGCCACTCTCTCTTTCCCTCATTTACACAAACGCTCACATATGCTCATGTCGTCATCTAACTCTCAAAGCATGATGTTAATATTAGAGGAGAACCAGAAATGCAAGTAATTTAATTTACCTTCAACTTACTTGTCCTTTTTCACGACACGTTTGGCGAAAATAACCACAACCCACAATTCAGTGAGCAACGTGGTTCAGGAATCTGAAGCCTCTGCTGCGTTGATTGCTCTTTGAGACTGCTTTTTCTCGATATGCATGAAGCAGAATGCCAATCAACAATGGATATGGTTGATCAATTCGAAATAATTAACCACAACAGTACTCCAGCAGTGAAATCCATGCATTAATTTCTCTGTTCTCTTCAAAATCTATTAGACGCCCCCTTCATGCCAATTAATTACGTCTTCAGGAAACCAACAAACGGCTCAAAACCCTGAGTTAATCCAGAAATAGTTGCAGGAACTAGCTCTTCTGGACAAGCTTCTTCTCCAAATCAAAAGGAAAGCAACTTCACTGAGCGACCCAACTGAAAACCAGTTACAATCTGTGTGACGTAGCTTCAGATTTTGTTACAAGAAAAATAAAATGGCATAACTGCAAAGACGTAGATGTTGAAGCTTTTATCAATGGGAATAAATTGATAACAACCGAGAGAAAAAAAAAAAAAAAAAAAAAAAATAGAGCACGAAAAAGAAAGGGAAAAACTCGTCGACCCACGATCTGGAAGAAAAACTACCAAAGCCACAACGCAATGTCAGAGAGAATCGTCGGTTCCATCCAACCTATCTCTCTCAGACAGAGTGGCAATGGATTATGGACCAAAGGTCCCGTAAATCTCACGGGGCGTCAATGTCGTTGAACTTTCTATTTTTCTTTGCTTCTCACTTCTCACTTCTCACTCTCAGGTATTATTAGTTTTTTTTTTTCACATTTTTTCCCTCGCTATGGTTGGAGAAAATTTGAAATGACCATTTTGCCCTTGCTTTTGATTCCGCGTTCCGATATCTGGAGGAGTGTCACGTGATAAGGATGTACACATGGATGAGCTTTTGTGGATCCACGTGAGGGTGTTAGCGTTTGTCACTCAAACACCGTTAAGGTACTGTGCCAACTAAAAATACTACTACACGTTAATGACCGGTTTGCGAAACCGTTCAAGCGTATCGAAGCTCGATTCCATTCAGATGGTTTCCGAAACATTTGGAATTTTTTTAGAGTATTTAAAGTATAACGGTCATTTCATCGCAGTTCGCAGAGACCGAATAGCGTTGCCCAGCTGTGATATTTTAAGCTAAAAATAAATCATATGAAATGCTTAAGAGATTATACCCTTTTTAAAATAAATTGTATTCTTTTGTAAAATACCATTCACTATGCTTACGTATTTATACTAAAATGACAAATCCACTCAATTTAGAACTGCATTATACACATTACTCTGTTTTTTTATATTGATTCAATGTTTTAAATGCTTGTGAAGCCAACAAAAAAGTCGTAATCAACAGTTGAACGCCTACTTTAACAAATATTTGTCGCTTATTTGCAATAGATACTTTATAAATCTTTTTATAAATAAAATATAATTTTTTTTATAACCTAAAGTTTAGGGTGAGGAGATGTTATTCTATGACATGTCTCAGGTTTCAACGAGAACTTATAATAGTACTTACAGATTACCTACTAAAAAAAAATTGTTTATAGTGAGGATTCGATCCTAAGTCTTACAAACGAAATAATTCAATCATTATCAGCTGAACTAATTTTATTGACAATAAAACACAATCTAAGAGTGTGTTTGGATATGGTATTTTTAGAGTGTAATGTATTTGTAGAGTGTATTTAAAATACTAATTTTAAATTACTTTGTTTGTGTAAATTTTTAAGGTATTTTTAAAATTCTAATGTATTTTTATAGTGACTTTTAAAATCTTAATATAGTGTATTTCAAATACACTTAAAATAGAGTGAATTTTAAATTCATTTCTTTCTTTGGAGCCCCCGATTCCCCTCCTCCTCCCTCAAGCCTCCATTAGACCCAAATCTACCACCGTCGCTGCTGTCAGCACAGCCGCCACCGCCACACAGCCACGACAGCGTGAATTCTTGTCCTTGTCAGCCTCTGTTGTGTCTAGCACATGGCTTATCCCACTGAGTCTTGCACTTGGTGCTTCAAACGATGAATATGTTAAAGAAATAGAGGATGTGATAAACAAGGTGAAGGCAACACTTGGGGTGGACAAGAACGATTCGAATGTGGCTTCTGCAGTGGTTGAGCTAAGAGACAGCTCAAACACGTGGGTAGGCAAGTACAGAAGAGAGAAAGCTCTGCTGGGAAGGGCTTCCTTCAGGGACATGTACTCTGCAATCAATGCAGTTGCAGGGCATTATGTTAGTTTTGGACCAACTACTCCTATTCCTGCAAAACAAAAGACTAGGATTCTAGAGGAAGTCGAAACTGCCGAGAAGGCACTTCAAAGGGGAAGATAAACTTCCATTCTAGCTCGAGTTCTTGTCCACCTCTGATCTTCGGCCTAATTTTTACACTTTCCCTCCTGTGCTGAAAGCTTGTCCCAATCTAATTAATGGGAAGAAATTACATTGCTGGGTTGTGAAGATGGGTTTTGAGTATGATGTGTTTGTTGCTGTTTCCTTGATCCATTTGTATTCATGGTTTGGTGTTTTAGATGTTGCTCACAAATTGTTTGTAGAAATGTTAGTGAGAGATGTAAGTTTTGAAATGTTAAAATACTCTTTTTATAATAAAATATATCCAAACAATGTATTTTATAAATTCATGTATTTAAAATGCTGCATTTCAATTACATGTATTTGAAATTCACAAGAATTTGTCAAATACTTCATCCAAACACAACCTTAATGAATCGAATAATATTTTTTTGAAGGAAAAAAAAATTATTCAACAACACTTGCATTGAGAAAAGGCTTATAACAATATTATAAGTATAATAATCTTTACAAAAATTTATTTCCATTGTGCTGTGAGAATTTGATATTCCTGTTTTTCGCTCTAGACACCATAATTTTTTTTTATACCCACCATAATTAAAGGTTAAAGATATATATATATATATATATATAGGAGGTTTCTTAGATACTTTTAATATTTATGTAGTATGTCATACTACATAAGAATAACCAATAAATAAATGACATGTGTACAAGTTAACTGTTTTTTAGTTTATTTAAAAAATTAAATAAATTATATTTTATATCTAATAAAATATAAAAATTATCTATGTTTGCCACATCAATGTAGTATAGCATACTTACGTAGTATCGTAGAATCCCTGATATATATATATATATATATATATATATCATGATACAAGCTTTTTCTTTTGTGATTAATTGAGACACCAAAATGTTCCAATACATTGGTTGGATTCGCCCAAATGTGAAATGAATGACTCTCAAATAAACAATAATTTTAGCTATGAAGACAGAAAGGGATAATAAATATTATTCATTATCCAAAGCCTCCATGATGAAACATAGCACAAGATATTGACAATTTTTTGTTATTGTTAATACGTGAAAGCTTCATATTGAATTTAAAATATGCTTGACATTCTCAAATTTGATTTTAATTAGTGTCATAATACTTCTAAGAGTATTTATGCGTTGATATTGACCATTAAATTGAAATGGTCTACGAACTAATTTAAAATTTGTTAAAAATAACTAATCATAAATGGATTTACAAATAGAGTATTTTAATATCCACTTGTTTGTGTGTGTTAAGTTGCAACACACTAACTTGTAAAGATTTTTATTGAGTAAAATACATTTTTTATATTTAAATTATTTTTTAAATATTATTTTAATTTTTGATTTATTCTTTTTGTCATTTTAGTTATCAAATAATTGTATTGTTTACTAAATTAGTCTTCTGTAACATAAAAAATATCACTTAAAGAAATAATTTGATAATTAGATTGATTATTCGAAGACTAAATTAACATAAAAAATAAATTAAATAATAAAAATNATAAAAATAATATTTAAAAAATAATTAAACAACAAAAAATATATCTAACTCATTTTTATTCCATTTACGTTGTAATGATAAGGCAAAAACTTAGGATTAGTTGCAGCCACGTGAGCCTATATATTAGAACTATTGAATTCTTCCAACGACTAACGACTAAAAATATCTGCTAGCTATTATGAATCTTAATGTTCAAGGCTATCATATCGAGAGAGAGATGTTACCACACCAATATAAGATTGAAATCGAAATTTAGAATCAATATTGAGTATTTTCCCTTTGGAAAGCTTAATCTGCAATTATTTAATGAAGAAGAAAGTAAAACATAGGAATAAAACAAGAAGAAAGGAGTTGCTCCTTAACGTGCATCACGGATTAAGCTTTCGGTTCGGGACAGTTGTGACTTGTGAGGAAAAAGCATTATAATGACAAGAGCTGGTGCCTTTTTGTCTCTTACATTAACTACCAACCAACCTTTACCATTAAAAAAAACGAGCACAAGATTGCTCATTGCCGTCCAAAGTTGCTATGGCCATGTTCATTGCCCACGAAAAGAGAAGGCTTAATTATAATATTAGTCTTTTTATTTTAATAATTTAAATTTTGTTGGTTTTTATTATTTAAAAATAAATAGTTTAATTCATTTATATTTATAAAATATATAATTTTAACCTTTTTATCTTTAAACTAAAATTTTTTAGATTTATTTTAATGTATAAAATTATCTTATTCATAATTTTACTGTTCAAATTAAAGAGTTACATTTTGTGAACTTTTTCAAAAAATTTCAACTTGATTTAAATGTGAATGAATCTAGATCTCCAATTAGATAAAAACTTATAGTTTTAGTATTTTGGACTGAGTCTCATCGTTAAATTGAGTTAAAATTTTGTGAGAAAATTTACAAAATATAACTCTTCAATCTAAACATGAGATTGTGAATTAGAGAATTTTACACATTAAATTAGATTTTAAATTTTTTTACTCAAAAATAAAATGACCAAAATTATATATTTTATGAATATAAAAGAACTAAATTATTTATTTTTAAATAAGAAGAAGCAAAAAATTTAAGTTGTTAAAATAAAAAGACTAAAATTACAATTAAATTAAAAAAAAATTAAAAAGAAGAAGAAACAATGGTTGTGGTTTGATAAATACTTAATTCAATTTAAAGTTGTTTTATGTGCTTATTTATATAGTTTATAGTTCAAACTTGACTTCTGACCGTGTTTAAGATAATAGCCAAGCTTAAACACATTGAACTCGTATATAAATCAATAGTTCCATCTTGTTCAAGAGTTAATCAATTTAAAGTATATATCGATACTATATTATTTATTGTGGCTCTCACGTTTTTCATTTTTTGAATTGTTATGTTTAATTAGAATTAGGTAAGAAATTAAAGTTTTTTTTATTAATTATTTCATTTTTTTTTCTATTTTTTAGTTTGTAGAATTCATCAACCCCAAACACAGTACTTAATAAAATGAAACATTTATTATTCGTCTTTCATTATTTTGTAACCTAGTTGAAACTTGAAAGCCCTCTTTAAACGGCCATCGGTTATACCATCTTAGCTTTTAGAGTCAACGATAATCATAATAATGTCGGAGAAATTTAAAGACAACTTAAAGTTTTTCTTCCCTTTTTCACTCAACACATCAAAACAATCGCTGCCTTTTCTCTCAACGCCATTGACAATAACAAGTTAGAATATTTTTTTTGGGTGGCTTGTCAATCAAACAAGGATAGAGCGATGAATTAAAGGATTTAATTTTACTAAAATTATTTTTAGAACTTGTAACTTAAAATTAGAGTTATAATATAAAAAGAAATCAATAAAGGTTGGCCCAAGTAGAAAGGGCTCTGCTGCTTAAGTAAATGGTCTCAAGTTCGAGCTCTTATGGATACAACAAACTTTTTTAGGAGAAATTTTTGCTTTAATAGCATCTGACCGTACCTCAAAAGATTAATCTTAAACAATATCGAGAGATACCGTGAGAAACCAAAAAAATATAAAAAAAAAATACTTAATTGTTAGTTTAATCATAAAAGCAGAAAAGGACTTGTACTTATCTTTACTGTTAAGTTTGACTCAATCTTTTTATAACTTACTCACCTTTTCTATTGTTATTGCAGATATAGGTGGGTGCATACATTATAATCACATCCACCATACTTAACCCATAATAATTGAGTAAATTAATTCAACTGCAACCCTCCTATTGAAGGCTGAGAATAACCTTTCAACTCTCGGTTACACCCATTTTTATTTGGTTGGGACCTACTAGAACTTACAGTACAATTATGGTGTTATTATAAAAATTTTAAAAAATTGAGTCACTCAATATGTGTTAAAATACACAATTCCTTATAAAATATAAGAACAATATGATATAAGAAAGTATGTCAAAAAAATAAACTTAAAAAAANAACTTAAAAAAAGTTATTTTTTAGCACATTTTTTTATATCGTGTCGTTCTTATATTTTATAAAAAATTATATATCCTAATACATACTAAGTGATTCAATTTTTTGATATTTTTATAATGACACTAAAATTATATTGTAACTCTCATTGAATTTTATGTGTAGGTGAAAGTGTAGTATAAGAGAGTAATTTAAGATAATAGTAGCTTAACTCTCCCCTTGTATTATATATATTTATCTTCATGTCTATCTTTTTCTCCATTTTTTAACCTTTTGGTTCAATTGAGGTATCTTTTCTCCGCAAATCAAGCCCAGATTCTACTCTATGACATGGAGACCACATCTATCATTTCATTGATATAAAATGGTTCTAAAATAAAATCATCATGACATCAACTTTTTTTTTAATTTATAAATAAAAAATGACTGCCTAATTGAAAACTGAAATGATAAAACGGGGAGTCGAGGGTGAGGATACCAGCCTATGGCTAAGAGGAGCGCCATCCTCAATACCTTATAAATTAAGTTTGAGTAAACTTATATTTATGTTTTTAAAATAATTATTAAATAAACATTAACTATAAAATAATTTTTAAAAGAATTAATATGTTTAATAAAATAGTCTTTAAAAGATTTAAAATTTAACAAATATTAAATTATTTTATTATACATATCAATTTTTTTATTATTATTTTATAATTAATATTTTTTAATAACTATTTTATTAAATCTTCAATCTTTCATATATGCAAATGTAAGTTTACTCATTAAGTTTTAATATGGATAATGAAGATACATATACTAAATGACATCTAAGGTCAAACAGAGAGCATCCCACTAATTGTTTTTTTGATTAATTTCTTGTGGGTTATAATAAAAATAAATAAAAATTGAATGCATCCCCACTCGGTGGCTTGATACAAGGCATTGTAAGTGCCGACAAAAGAAGAAAAATATGCTGCAAAAGTTTAAACAGTTGGTATGAGATTTGTTGGTGGAGTCAAAGACAGCCCTTCTAATTTGGTTTTGGGTTGCACGCGCAACTATGATTAACATGGGCCCATTGTGTTTCAGATTTATTCCCATTGATAGCACGCATGTGCAATATTAAAGTAGTAAAACTTTTTTTTAGTTTTTAAAAAATGTAGTCATTAATAAATTTGTCTTTAAAAAATTTTTAGTGATAAATTAGTCCTTAAATTATTATTTCATCGAATAAATTAAGTTCTTCGGTAGGGTCTCGTTAGTAACATTTAAAGACTAATTTGTTTGACAGAATAATAATTCAATACCAATTTATCATCGAAAATGTTTTGAGGATGAAGGGTCTTACTCTTTTTTTTTTTTGGAAAAAAAAAAAGGTAGCNAGATTTTACTCATATTAAAAAAACATATCAATGAATAAATCTTAGATTTAGTTGAGCTTGATTGGGTAATCTCCAAATTTAAATATTATTAATTTCGGTATCTGTTTGTTTCTTTGGAAGAATTCATTTCATAATATGGATCTGAGTTGAACACCTTAACTGTTGAACATTTTGGAGGTCCCCGAAGAATGGATAAGGTAAATTTTGGGTGACGCATAAAAAAAAATCTGTTGAATAGTTTGTAAATGAGTTGTGGAACCAAGTCTCACATTAGATAAATTAAGATTTAAATATATTGTAAATTCTTGTAGTTTAGACGAATTTTAAATCAGGTCTTTATAATTTTTTTTTCTCTTTTGGGATATTTATAGTTTAATTTTTTTTAATTGAATCTATGTTATCACCATTTGATAATAATTTTATCAGTTTAGTGCTAGCATAACAAATATTTTGTTTATGTGACAATAAAAGAAGTTGACATAGTGCTAAAGTAGCACAAAAATTATTATCTCATTAAATTTTAGCTCAAAAAAGTGTATAAAAAAGTTGATGAGATAACAATTTTTGTGTCATTTTGGCGCTACGTTAATTTTTTTTTTTTTATCGTCACATAGATAAGCTATTTGTCATGTCAGCACTAAACTGACGGATTTATAACCGAGGAAGACAGTAGAGACCCAATTAAAAAAAAATTTCAAACTATAAAAATCTCAAAAAAGAAAAAAAAAAAACTATAAGGACCTGATTCAAAATTTGTTCAAACTATAAGAACTTAAAGTATATTTAAACCATAAATTAATGAAAGGATAAGACTTTATAAAATGCAAATAAAGGCTAAGATTAAATTTGGTATATGGGTTACACAAGCCCATGAAGCCTAGTCTATTTGCTAGCAAATCAAATATGCTTAAATGTCTTTAATTAGCACTTACTAAACATATTTCTTCATGAGTGCATTTTCAAGTTTATAAAAGGGAAGTTTTAAAATTAAGTTTTATGTTTTTTTATTGAAAATTTTTTGAGGACTTTGTTGTATCATGAAATAATACTTTTATATAGAAACAATGTTACACTCAACACAGTATAATTATTCACACATTAAAATCAACTATTTTATTATTTCCTAGATACTATTTCTAACAAAATCTCGTCGGCCTTTGTATCTGGTTAAAAAAAAAATCATTTTGTTTTGCTAGCTATAGTAATTAAGGTTACTCAATGCTCAAATGATCACTCTCAACCCTAACTTAAGGATCATATGCTGAAAACCTTTTTCATGCAGCACATGCAAAAGCGTCAAGGGACTGCAGTAAAAGGCTACTCAATGCAGTAAAAAAAAATCATTTTGTTTTGCTAGCTATAGTAATTAAGGTTAGTCAATGCTCAAACGATCACTCTCAACCCTAACTTAAGGATCATATGCTTAAAACCTTTTTCATGCAGCACATGCAAAAGCGTCAAGGGACTGCAGTAAAAGGTAAAGTGAGGGACTAAAGAAGAGCCTTTAATAAAAGATGAGAATTCCATGTGTCTCTGATTTTGGTTTTCAGGCTTTGCCTATATGCCATGTGGGCTGGGTACTTATGCACTTTTGCCGTACATGCTCCCCAATGTCCTACTCTCTTTTTTGGTGTAGTGTCTGAGACTCTGATTATGACTCGCATAGCATGGTGGGAACTCCTCATGAGTTCCAAACCATGGCGCATTTCATTTGGGCACTCGTTAATTGCATATATTAAATTGGCAAACTTAATAACATGATCCATATTTCAGTTTTTCACATAGATATAAGCTAAGGAATATGTTTATTATCGTAAAACATTTTTCTCATGAATGAATTGTCTTTAACTAAATCATAAATTTCTATAAGTGAAGCTGTGTTCAAACTCGGACATACATAACTATAATTCTAAAAATAAAATATATTTTGTCATTAAATTATTTTTTAAATGTTTCTTTAGTCTTTAAATTATTTTAGTACCATTTTAATCATCGAATAATCATATTATCTGTTAAATCAGTCATTTATAACATAAAAATTTATCATTTAAATGACTAATTTAACAGATAAAGTGATTATTTGAGGACTAAAATGATACTAAAAATAAATCAATGACTAAAATGGCATTTGAAAAATAATACAGAATAAAAAAAAAATTAACTCAAATTCTAAGATGAAAAGAAAATTTTTAAATGTCTCTTTAGTCTTTAAATTATTTTTAGTATCACTTTAATCATCGAATAATCATATTATCTGTTAAATCAGTCATTCATAACATAAAAATTTATCATTTAAATGATTAATTTAATAGATAAAGTGATTATTTGATCACTAAAATGATACTAAAAATAAATCAATGACTAAAATAATATTTAAAAAATAATTCAGAACCAAAAAAAAAAATAATTAACTCAAATTCTAAAATGAAAAGAAAAAAAGGTGAGGAATATGTGTTGTCCTCTTTTCTTTTTAGGTATTATTCAATCCAAAGGCTTTGGAGTAAAACATAAGAAAGCGTTACTTTAAACTTTAAGGAATAAAATGATTCAGAGGAATCAGAAGATAAGCTTTTTTATGCTTTTCTTATTTAAAGTTATGGCTGATTCATGAAGAATTTCAAAATGTTTCCAACTACATGAGTAGCTTCTAACTAATTGATGACCATGATTAGCTGAATCTCTAACCTTGGTAAACTCGTTGTACCCAATTTTAGATTTTGCAATTTTCTTGCACTAGATGGGATTGGGGCTGGGCTTTTTAATATTTAACTGTAGGTTAATTGGGTATTAGGTTGTAACTGGACCAAAATATAGAGAATTGGGCTAGCTTTTAAAAAAATTGGACTTGGAACATAGAATTGAACAGAATCAAGTAGGCCGAGTAAAGGTTATGGTAGCCCGAAAGAAAAGGCCAAGCTTCGGCCTCCATTTCCAGATGAATTTTGCATATCGTTGCTGATGCTAATGAAGATTTTTTGCATATTCAAATTATTATGCCGGAAAAATTACTTAAATAATACATAATAAAAAAATAATTACGTAAATAAGTTATTGTTCAAACTATTTACGAAAATATGTCTGTTTTAAATATTTTAATCGAATATTAATAGATAAAATGAAACATGCTACTTAAAATGTAATGTTTTTCTTAAAGATACGCTACAACAAAGTAGCAGATCTCAATCAACAAAGAGTAAAAAGGCTACATAAATGAGTAAACACGCTAAATTGTTATCCAATGAGTCCTTTAAAGACACGTTAGATCGATTCAGCATGTCCTATAAGGACACATTGATTTATTAAAAGATAAAGGTGGGAAACATTGGANCTACATTCACTTATAGAAGAGAGAGAGAGAAAGAGAATTAATTATACAGAGAAAGAATAAAATAAATATGTAAATAATTCATTTTAGAAAATTTAATTTAGAAAAATTAATTGTAGGAGAATTAGTTTTATGTTTAGATATGTGTTAATTTATGAGTGATTTAATAATAATCTGATTTTGTTTGAACTATATAAAGAAAATCATTTTTATGTGTCAAATTATCAAAAAATATATAATATAATTATAAATATTATTTATTGAATTATAATTTAAGGGTAAATTAGTAAAATCACACACACAAGTTATTTTCTTAAAATCAAGATCTCAATTAACTCTATATTTATAATTATTCTATATATTTTTGGGTAATTTGATGCATAAAAATGATTTTCTTTATATAAAATTAACACAGATTTAAACATAAAATCAACTCTCCTACAATTAATTTTTCTAAATCAAATTTTTTAAAATGAATTATTTACATATTCTATTTTTGTTTTCTTCTTTTTCTTTTTCTTCTTCTTTTTATCATTAAATCACTCCTAAATTAACAAGATTTAAACATAAAATTAACTCTCCTACAATTAATTTTTTTAAATAATTTTTTTTAAAATGAATTATTTACATATTGTATTTTTGTTTTCTTCTTTTTCTTTCTCTTTATAATTAATTATCTTTTTTACTCTTTCTCTCTATTTATAATTAATTATCTTTCTCTCTCCATCACTTTTTTTCTCTTTATGTTCTCTTCTCTCTCTCCCTTTCTCTTTCTAGCATTATCCACATTTCTCCTTTAATAAACTAGGGTGTCCTTATAGGACATGCTATATCGATTCAGCGTATCCCTTAGATAGCAATTCAACATGTTCACTTATTTTTGTAACTTTTTTACTTTTTGTTAATTGGAATTCACTACTTTGATGTAGCACATCTTTGAGAAAAATATTACATCTGAAGTAGCGTGTCTCATTTTATTCATTCATGCTTGATTAAAATATTCAAAACAAACTCATTTTAATAAATAGTTTGAACAATAACCCATTTACATAAATTTTTTTTATTATATATTATTTCAGTCATTTTGCCTTATTATGCCTACGGCCAAACTGAATTATTATGCATTCCGTTTAGGGAAATATGCTTGGTGACGAAGCATAAAATAATTGAAATCTGATTGACATTATTTTATTTTCTATAAATTTCACTGTCATTTATTTTTGTTTATACCTATTTTCAAGGCACAAATTATTTTTGGCTCATCTTAGCTCAATTATTTAAATTATTAAAATACCCNTAATTGCTCATTTTGTGCTTATTCTTATTTCTTATAGGCTTTTATAATTGTTTAAGAACAATTTTTATAATTTTGTTTAAATATTATTTATCTTATGAGGATATCTTGAATTCTTAATGATATTATTTGAGAATTATTTATATTATCTTGTTTGATTAAACTTGAATTTCAATTAAAAATCGTGTTTGTGATTTATAGATTAAACTTGTAAATTGTGTATATTTAGAAAAATATGACTGTATGGGTAAATGGGGCGGGACATGGGACAGATGGAGATTCAGTAGGATGGAGATGTTGAAAAATCTCCGCCAAAAATGGATTCGGGAATGGAGCATCCTCATGCTCTTCGAGATTAATGGGGACGGGGAGTGCGTGCCCGCCCATTGCCATCCCTACCTACGATTCTACATGCACTACAAAACATAATATTCCTTAAGCGAGTTATTATTTTGTTTATATATTGGTGTTGCGCTGTATGTTGAAAATTGAAGACACATTTTTTGCCAATACGAAGAGAAAAATGGTATGGCCATTGGCCAGGTAAGTGGAAGGTAGGTGTCTACGTGAGAGACATGAGCAAAGGGGTTGGGGGTGGGGCCACCAAGCCATGGATGCACCTGCGCACCACTACCAGAAGCGAGAGTTACGGTCTTTAAGACGCCGGTAGCGGTGGGGGCAGCAAAGCAAGTCACCGGATTTAACACTCTGCCTTTGTTTGCCTGCCACTGGCGGGCGGCAACACTATGGTATTCGCCGTCACCGGCAGCCACGTTCCTTGCCCACTTACTTTTCAGTGATTTTCTTACTACTATTAATTTACCTATTAACATAAGTAACTTACTTAAATGTTTTTTAATAATTCAAATTTAATTAAAGCTCATTGTTTACCCCTCAAAAAAAAAAAACTCATTAATATATAATTTTGTGAAGAAAATGCGACGTGGAGTATTATATCTCTTGCTTGATTATTTGAGGGTTTCTAGAATTTGTCAATTATCAAGCAAACTAAATATAATAATTTGTTGACAATTACAAGAAGAAGTAAGAAAAAGGAGGTACAGTACTTAAGTATAATTCAAGAAACACAAATTTGATGATAATTAATTAAAAGTAAGATTTATTTTCCTTAAAAATTTTGAAAAAAAAGGAGTATGTTATAGTGTAAAAGAAATATAAAAAAATTAATTATTTTTTTAGTTGAAGGCTACACAACACAATATGGATATACTATTTTTTCTTATTATCTCATTTAACCTTAGTTCTAATAAAATTTGCATGCATAACTTTCGTGATAAAAATTATAATACTTATATTGAGATTTGAGATATCTCTTTAAAAATGAAATGATAATATTATTAAAATAAAGTGAGAAGCATATATTTAAAACAAAAATATACTCTTATTGTTGTAATTAGAGTATGTATCCTTAAAATTACTGGTAAAAAATTTAATTTTGATGCGTGAAAATTGACTTAAAAATATTATTACTATTGAAATAAAAATAATTTAAAAAAAAATAACATGATAAGATTATAAATAGAAAATACTTTTTAGCAAGAAAAAGAAATCAAATAGTTTAAAGATGAGAATTTGACGGATGTTGATAAGTATTTGAAACCTTTTTAAGATTTTAATTCATAGAGAATTAAAAAATTTAAACAATGAAAGTTATTAATTTCATTTGATTAATGTGTTAGTGAAAAGTAAAAAGAACAGAAAAGAAAAGAAAATAATTTGAAAAGCAAAATGAAAAGGTCAAAGGAGGAGTACTCCTCCTCAATTTTACGGTTTTGCCCTTATGCCAGAAAGGAAGTTCAAAACTGCCATCAACAAGCGAGGTAGTATTCGATAAAATTATAATCATCAGTTCAGCGAATAGGCGACCAGCAATGATACTCTGCTTTCCACAGTTTACTCACAAAGTCCAATCTTCTCCTTCTTCTTCTGCCTTCGCACCATTTATTCCTCATCTTCTTATTGGTGTTTACTAAATACCCAGAACGTTTGGCTTTTTAAAAATTAAAACTGAAGAGAAAGCAACAAAGAAAATTGAGGTATTGAAGAAGAACGGCAAAGGTGGGCATGTGAAGACGCTATTGATAGAAGTAAAAGAAACAATGCGAACGCTTTGCGACGTGTGTGAGAGTGCCGCTGCAATTCTCTTCTGCGCTGCCGATGAGGCTGCTCTTTGCCTTGCATGCGACGAAAAGGTTCTAATTTTGATCTTAGCTTGATTGAATCTGGATTCAACTATTGATCCATAATCTATTTGATGAATAAATTTTCTAAATTCAAAACTAGTTTCTAGAGACCCTGATGATTTCATTCCTTCCATTCATCAAGAATAAGGAATTGTTTATTGGGTATTCTTATTTTCATGAATAAGAAGATAAGATTTAAGTGTTTGCTCCCATAGTTGAATTTTTGTGTTGATGACTTCCTCTGGCGAAATAGTAGTGATTTATGAAACAAATTCGAGTTGCTTTATTCAGATTGTGATTGGAGGAGCAGTTGAAACCAGAAGTTGCTTTCATACTCTTATTTCAGATATTGTTGAAACAGTCTCATCTACAAAGCAATATATATATTTCATACATTGAGGGGCAATCTTTCCTGTCTTCATCATTTATTGTTCAGTCTATAGTTGATGCAGCTCCTCTCTCTCATAAGTTGTTAAATGATTAATGTACTCAGTCCTTTCTTAGATCCACATGGTACTTTTGTTTTGCATTTACCTTCATTTTAGATGTTTCTTGTTATTGATGTACTGACTTTTGTTAAACATGACCAAACTGAACGAGTTCTTTTTACCTTGTTCTCTAAGGGTATTTGTCCAATTTTGCCTTTATTCTGTTCCATGCACTATCTCTCTTTCGCATTTAAGACTATGCTTCTCAGCCATTACACGTTGAATGTTTCCCAATCATTTTTTAGAGGCTTAATATGGAGATTGAAAGACATAAAATTGGGATCTCAAAATTGGTGTTGGGAGTCACATGAAACTAACACAAAACAATATACTTAATAAAATTAAAAGTATGCACCAGCCATTTGAATCCCATATTTTTTATGTCAACACATCTTACATGTGAATCCCATATTTTTTGCAAGACGTTGTAATAGTTACAGAGGCCCACTTGCTTTTGCTGATTCTGAACTTTTTTTGGCACTATAATTCCTACAATATTTAATAAAAGTACCACATCGTATAGGTTTTTTTTTTTGATGTTTTGTTTTTATATGTCTTCATTTTTGTGATTCACGTTGGAGTTTCAGGTCCATATGTGTAACAAGCTTGCTAGTAGACATGTGCGGGTTGGGCTTGCTGACCCCACTGATGTTCCGCGCTGTGACATATGTGAAAATGCACCTGGTACTGAAGATTTTCTTTTGCAAGATTGTGCATTGTCAAATACTGTATGAGAGTTAAAGTTTTCTCCCTTCTGGTGGAAATTTGTTTGTAGCTTTCTTTTACTGTGAGATAGACGGCAGTTCACTGTGTCTGCAATGCGATATGATTGTTCATGTTGGTGGTAAAAGAACACATGAAAGATATCTTCTATTGAGACAGAGAGCTGAGGTCTGTGTTCCACTACAAGAAAGTTTCAGACTTCATAGATATTCTGAAATTTACATGTTGTCTTATGACTTTTTTTTTTTTTCTGTAGTTTCCAGGTGACAAACATGGCCGATTGGATGAACTAGGGCTTCAACTCGTTGATCAAAAAGAATTAAGGATAGACCAAAGTCAGCCTCTTAAGGTAAAATCAAGAGATAGTGAGCAGAATCACAGGGTCTCGCCTGTTCCAATGCTAGAAAATAATATCGATGCTCATGGAAAAATGGACAAAAAACTAATCGATCTAAATGCTAGGCCACAGCGGTTAAACAGACAAGCATCAAACAACCAGGTAATTGTTCTCTAATGTCCATATTAACTTGATTTCTTTATTCAGGTGCTGTTTTGTATTTTCTAACCCTCATTTCATGGTTTCTTAAGTATGTAGAAACCGCAGGTTCTGATGCTTGGTTTAGTTTAAATGTGAAATGATCTATTTTCATTGTAGGAACATGGTATGGATATTTCAAGTGGCAATAATAATGAATCTGCAAGTGTTGTACCAGTAGAATCCTTCAAAAGAGAGCATGAGAAGTAATAAAGGTACAACATATGTCATGGGTTAAGACTACAGATATATGCTAAGTTTTCTGTTTCTCCTTTTATATGATTTAACTTTGATTTGTGGATCATGCGTGGACCATAATCACTACCAGGAAAAAAATGTGTTTAGAGGATGCTGATCTCATGAATTGGCATCAGATTTTAGTAACTACATGAAAGCAATTTGAGATTTTTGTGAGGGAATGATAAATACTTAGAGAAGAAGTGGGATAATAAGAGAATAGAGTGAAGTAGGAATGGAACGAGTCTTAAGGTCATTCAAATATTGTGACTACATCATCATCGTCTTCTTCTACTATCGGTATATGCTTGAAACTCTTTCAAGCTTTTAATTCATTTGAGGTGCCATTCCTTCTCAAAAAGCCAAGGAGCTAGCTGATGATATACATGTATTGATTTTTTAGCAGATATTTGGAGGCAGCACTACCGTTAGACTAATTAGCTTAAGTATTTAGTTAAAAAACAGGGAAACAATGTTTTGTTAGCTAGTTTTGTAAGAGTACCATTTCTCAGTAATTGGGAATCTGAATTGCGGTTTAACATATCAATAAACAGCTGAACTTCTATACGGTACGGCTCTCAGAATCAATAATTTTTTCCAGGCTTATCTTGCAGTCCCAGTTATAATTAGTGACCTAGTTATCATTTTTGTTTCTTCTTTTCCTTTCTCATACACATTTTTCATCTACCAAAAGTAGGTTGTACTTTTCAGATTCTTTATTTTCTTAGAATTTATTGATTATAATTTCCATTTACTTTTTTTATATTTGCAGATGTTCCTGGACTGCTGATTCTCCAACCTTCAAAAATCTATTCATCTCTACCATTTTAAAGATTCTGAAAGTTACATTAATCCTTGTGAATAGTTTATTCGCTGAAGAGAAAATTTAAAAATGTACCAAAACGATGTCTCTCACTTGACAGGAAATGGGTCTGTGCTACTAAATTTTAATGAAGTTGTTCTTGCTATTTGTCATCTCCCTGCGTACCTATAACAAGCGGACCACACACTGAATAGACTGACTCTGATTACTTACTAAGGATTTTAATTGAAGCTCAGTTTCCATTGGGAAAAGAAACCCCACCAAAACAAAAGAGAAAATGGAAATGTTGCTGGGGACTTAACTGCAAGTCACTCCAGGTTTATGAGTATTTGTGTTACCTCTACTTTATTCACTTACTAGCTCATTCTTAAGGAGACAAGCAGAATCAGCGTTCAACCATTCCTAGAGATCGTCGTAGAACCTCTTCATGGTGGTGCCACATTGAGTTTTGTTTCAGTAGAAAACTAAAAATAAGAAACCGCGAATTGAGCAGGTTGATTCATCTTAAGCCATGTCAGTTTATGTTGTTCCTGTACCATGAAATCCGTCATTATCTGACATTGCTTCACAGAAGAAGTGAACATAACGTGGAGACAGCCCTTCTAATAAAAGGATCATATTTATGAAAAAAAGTTTAACAGAATGAACAAGATTTTTAACCAAACACTGCAGAAGTGGAAAAAGAGACTAGTTTGTTTAAAGCTACTCTCTCATCTATACACTTCATGAACTTATTGTATATGGCCAATGTGTGACTGCTGTGGCGCTGGAGGGAGAATGGATACTTCCAAATCTGTTTCTACACGAGAAGTTCCAATAGAAGAGGCACTGCAATATGGGAGCTTCGCGTGCTTATCTGCTACTTTCAAACTTTGAAATTCTATAGCTTGGCTTAACTTGGCAGTGGCATTAATATTACTAATGAAAAAGCTGTTTAACTCCAATAATACACATGCTATATATTTATATGTGCAGTTTGGAAGTGTCTTCTAAATCCCTTTCTTATGTCAGCTTCTACTTATGAATGCTGATCTTTACGTGATTGAGTTTTTGATAAAAAGATTGAAATGGGATCACAGAGCAGCACAATGGATGGTGGTGGCTATAGATAATTGTTCTATTTTAACATACCACAGTATAGGGATAGAAGAGATAGTACTGATCAGCACAATTTAAGGTAGTTTCTGGTTCTTAGCAGAGCTTATCCAACAGGCACTTGCTCATGCCGCTATTATTCCTCTTAGAGCCATGCAAGGTTTTTTGCGGTTAATGCAGGATGGGCTTTTGAACTGCCGAGATTCAAGCATTTTAGTATATGATGATGCATATTCAAGTACATGATTCCTAACTCATTACCAAGAAGTTTATTAAGTACATGTAATCATGAACAAAAATAGTCTCCAAGACTATAAAGCATTACACATTTTAGACAAATTAGTCTGCCATTGTTCTTCACCATATTCTGTTACTGCTGCTGCTACTGCTTCACTTATCACTTCAATACAAACAGCTTAGTAGACGTAGCCCTTGACGAACAATTCCTTTTTGGCCTCCTCAGATTCACCCTCACCAGTGTACTTTCCAAGCTGAGCAAGTGAGTTGGACTTGGCACGGAGAAGGAGTGCATCCTGTGCTGCCTTCACGTTCTCTGGCCTGCCTCCCCATGTCTTCAAGGCCGTGTTTTGGAGGGCTCTGGCATATGAGAAAGACACATGCCATGGGTTGGGACCTTGGTTCATGGCATTCAAGTTCAAGGTCGCTTCAACCTCAGATTGTCCACCAGACAAAAACTGCATGATTGATACAACTTTTGTCAGTAAATGAATGACTATATAGTATAAGGGAAACTTGGGATTTAAACAATAATGTGGTTGGCACTTACCATAATTCCAGGGACAGCAGAGGGAATTCTCCTGTGAAGGAGATTGAGGGTGTATGAAGCAACTGTCTCAGGAGAGACCCTCTCCTTGGACTCAGCTCCGGGAGTAACCATGCTAGGCTTGAGGAGGATACCCTCAAAGGTGACATTGTTCTCAGCAAGGTAGAAGAAAACCTCAGCCCACACCTTTTGGGCCACTTCGAAAGTCCTGTCAATGTTGTGCTCACCATCGAGCAAGATCTCTGGCTCCACAATTGGGACCAACCCATTGTCCTAAACCGTTAAATGACAAAATTTTTCCCATTAGAATTGGTAGCAAAGCAATACAAAGGCACTCTTCATTCTTCAAACATGTATCAAATCAAAACTAACTAGGTAGATAAAGGCTTAGAATTTACTCAAGTAGTAATTTCAATGGTTTTCTCACCTGAGCAATGGCAGCGTAGCGAGCCAGACCCCAGGCTGCTTCCTTGACTGCCAGAGCAGAGGGACCGTTGGGGATGCTCACAACAGTACGCCTAATTGATTGAACAAATACAAGTTAAGTTTCATATTATGTAAAAATAGGCATCATATTCTTTCTATATTTGCTGAAAACATGGGAATTCATGCATACACTCACCATTTGGCGAAACGTGCACCTTGCTGGTAGTATGCAGCTGTGCGAGAGGCAAGGCCGTCAAGACCCTGGCACCATGACTCATCGTTGGAACCAGCTAGAGGCACCAAACCCTATTGTTCTCATCATGTAAATCACGTATTAACATTTTTACTGTCCCATAAACTCACTCTCCCCATCCTCTTAAACATAATAGAGGGTAATTATACATGCAGAGTGGGTGCAAATTGTACACCTGTATACTATATCTATGTGTATACCAAATAATTTATCAAATATGCTTGTAAAGTAAGATTTTTATACAGTTTGAGGTTTCTCCTCGTCAATTAAAATGCTAATAATAAAGCGCATATATATAAGTCATATTCACAATATTTACTGATTTGAAAATCATATAATTCTAATCACATAAATAACCATCATAAGGCGCCATAACAAATATCAAAATCACAATTAGATTAAACAAACATCTATACCTAAGCACAGATCAGATTGGTAAGAGCATTACTGGTATTACTTTCATTATTAGTCAAAGCACAGCACAATGTGAAATAGCATTGAGCTACATTCACTTATCTACGGGACTTGAAACAACAAATTAAGGGCTGCAATTTCCAAATGGCTTACCTTGTCGACTTTGATACCAGGGACAATCTTTTGCTCAACAAGGACATCAACAATTTTCCTGCCATCAACTGTGGATTGGTAGAGAGTTTCCTCAAAGAGAATGGCACCAGAGATGTACTGACCAAGGCCAGGAGCTGTCACAAGCAGGGTACGGTATGCTTGGCGGTTAGCTTCAGTGTTCTCAAGCCCAATTGAGGCCAAACGCTTCCCACAGGTAGCATTAGACTCATCCATGGCCAAGATACCACGCCCTGGAGAGGCAATAATTTTCTGCACACACAATATCTTTGCTTAGTATAAGGGAAATAATAAATTTTCTTGCATGCTTGTTTGAAGAAGTTGGTTTGGTTATTAATTAGAGGCTTAATTAGAGCTTGTGAGTTGTGACATATTTTATAACATACCGCGGTCTTGACGAGCTCATCAGTGTAGGAACCAGCTCTAATGGTGAGTGCTGATGGGGTGGAGGGGCTGCATCGAACAACGGAAACTGAAGGTTGGCGCAGGGTCTGGCCCTTCACCCACTCAGACTTGTCAAGAACTGGGGATGATTTGAGAAGAGTTGCAGATGCAGAGGCCATTGTTTGCTTCAGCTAGCAGACTATTCAGCACTACTATTATCTTATCCCCTCTAGCTTGCCCTTAATGCGCCTCTTTACCACACATGCACTCACTCTCTGTATTTATAATTGTTAAGTGATGTCTTATTTGAGGCTGCTGTGACCCAACCTATCCTGCCTTGACATGTGGATGATAATTCCTGCTGACTTGGCATTTTGTATACGTGGTTGAAATGGATGGTTTTTTTCTCACCTCGTAAAAAATCACTTGAGAAAATGAATAAAACTGGGATATTTTTCTCCCTTGTGTTCTGGTAATGACAAATGTATAACATTCATCATAAAGGGTAGAGATTAGTGTTGCTCATTTGGAGAGTAAGTATGAGGTTACGATTTCCTTACCTTCTTTGTCTGCTTCTCAGTGATTAATGGTCATGGTTTAATTACAGGAGCTGGTGGGGATCCACGGTAGATAGTATGCCATGTCAGTCACTCCATGTGATTGCTCCAACATCCCCTGCCACGCATGCAGACCAACGGCTTAGGAATTTCCGTTGCCTATACCAATTTTACACACACACAATTATGCACCAACTCTTTATGATAAGTAGAAGTTGGTATACCAAATTTTTTATAAGTCATACTATACTCAACTCATGTATCACATATATAGGAGGACCCGCTCTGTATTTAGTGTCACCAAGAATGCGAACTAAAAGCTAACATATAGGAGCTGAAAGACCTTTTACACTTGTGGAGAGACCATATTTATTACTTGAAATCAGTTTTCACTTTAAGCTACAATTACATAGGCTAATGCAAACAAATTAGTGAAAGATTTTTTTTTGGGTAAAATGACTAAAAAAAAATACAGGTTTGTAAAGTATTTACGTAAATTGGATAGTTTGAAAATTATTTATCAATTTTGAGTAGTTTTGATTAAATTATTGATATGCACGTAGAAAAAAAAGTCAAAGTAGCATGATTTATTTTGTCTGTGTCCCATGAATAAAATAATTAAAAGTGCATTATTTTGGTAAATAGTTTGTACAGTACTCCATTTTAATAAATAATTTATCAAAATATATTTTGTTAGTCAATTTGTTGATTTTTTGGCATTCTAGTATTGCATTTACTGTTTAGTCTATAATCAATAACAGGAAGTTGCTACTAGAAAATCATACTAAGATGAACAAGATCATCAAACCCATTGAAAGATAGGTAGTTAAGGTAACTTTGAAGTTGGGTGAATAGAAAGTTTGGTATTCATATTCAGCCTCCTTCACCGTTCCCCTTAAAGCTTATTCTTCCTTTACCCATTTTTGGAAAAGTAAAACCCTTTATTAGTTCTTAGAAAATGTAACTCCTAACAAATTCATCATTTACAAAATTTTCGGTGATAAATTAATCCTTGAATTATTATTTCATTGAACAAATTAATCCTCTAGTAGGATCCCGTTAGTGATATTTAAGAATCAATTTGTCTGACAGAATAATAATTTAAAGACCAATTTATCATCAAAATTTTTTGAAAGATGAATTTGTTAGTGATTGTATTTTTTAAGGGAAGTTTTACTCTTTTGGAAATTACTGTATGAATAGGAAAAATTGTATGAAATTGAGTGGGTTAAATTAAAATTGTAAAGTGGTTGACAAGTGTGAAATAGAATGGTATAAAACTATGATGCATGAGTAACATAACTTAATAAATAAAAATTGACGATGCCTAAGTCGAAGGTCGAGGTACGTCACGCGGAACTTCAAAGGGTCTTTGATGGAGGTGGAGACCTCCGAGGTAGATAAATTCCGGGATGATGATATGTTGAGGTCAACAAGTCCGAGCTTGTTGGACTCCGAGGTGAGTATATCTTCAAGTTGGTGTTCTGTAAAGTTGGTGAGGACCGAGATCTCCTGAAATAAGAAAAAGGGGGGCTGGACTCTTATTTCCGGGCTCCGAAGATTAAGTTAGTTCGTTCCGACCTGATAGTGTAATTTAAGCAGGTTTTTCAGATCCCCTTGCCTTTGATAGTAGGGGCTATTTATAGGAGAAATTTTGGGTCTTTTGGCGGGTCGCACAATGGGCTACCGGGTCGCGTAATGGGCTACTGGGTCGCCCATCATCTTTAATTATGAAATGGGCCCCTGGTATATTGGGCCTTTTGTCCTATTTTTGGGCCTTTAGGATGGTCCATTACACTTGCCCCTCAAAAGCTCGGATTTCGGGGCTACGATCTCCGAGTTAGGGGTCGATGTAAAAATGAATCCTTCCTGTTTGACTGACTGCGATCTCCTAGTTAAGGGTCGGTATAAAAATGAGTTCTTTCTGATGACTTTTCATTTTCTTCTAGCTTGCCATGTGTTTGCTTTTTACTGGTAGTAGGTTTGAGTGCAATGATGGCTACCGGAAATTGCGTGTCTCAAGGCGAAGGAAAGCTGCTATAGATGTGACGTTCGTACTTCCCAAGTTAACAACGGCGATTCCTTAGCCGTAGGATCCAGATGATGATGGACGGACGGATGGAAAATCCTTAATGGTATAAATAGGGAAGTTTTTGATTTCGCCCAAATTTTGAAAAAGACGTTTCGAAAAGTTTGTCTAGGTCGGAGAAAACTAGAGAACTTCTTAGGGACTCTTTTCAGCAAACCGAAGCTCAAAATTTGTTAAAACAGGTAGACTTCTCTGCCTATTTTTGCTAGATCTTTTCTTGGCGAGTTTCTTTCTTGGAGATATGGGATCTTCTGAAAAAACTCCTCAAGACATTCCTGGGTGCTCTCGGGGGAATAATGTCGGGGTTTCTTCCTCTTCTCAAGTTTCTGTACCTTTCTTTGTTCAATCATCCATTAGGACCACTAGGTCTTCCATTCGATCTAAAGATATAAAAAATCTGAAAGATAACTTTCCCGAGTTAGACTGAAACTGCCACCATTTCGATCTGGAGGCATCTCTTCGAGATTCTCCTGTCTGCGATAACTGTCCTGATAACAATTTCTTTATTTTTAACTTAGCATACATGGATAAGGCTAGAGCCGAGCTCACCTTAACTGAATTCGAAGTAGATTTCTTTCAAAAAATAAATGCAGCTCCCTCCCAGCTTCATTCGAATGGGTGGGGTTTTCTCCGAGCTTTTTAGAATATGTGCGTCTTGCTGTTAGTAGACGCCCGAGTAGACGTCTTTTTTCATTTTTTTACTTTAAAAGATGTTAAAGACTCAGACCAAGACTTTATATATATAGCGAGCTGCTCTCGATTATGCTTAATGAAGATTTTCGAGGAGTCGGCTAAGGGATGGAAGGATCAATTCTTCCAGGTAACTGTGCTGATCTGGGATGGGGTACCCAGGCCAGATAAGGCATTTTTCCTGGACGAGTATGGGAAACCCCGTTTTCCCTTGAGGTGGGTTCAGTATGTGAACAAAGGGCGAGCGTGCTCTATGGATGAATATGATCCAGAGGCTCGTCGTATTATAGGGGTTATTTCTGAGCTTACGTACAGCAAATTCGACCAAGTCAGGCTGAAAGCAAAAGATTTAATTGGTCGGTATCTGGCTGCTTGCAGTTTTGGTTTTTTAGAGAATTATTAATATGACTAACTGTTTTTGGCTTTTATGCATGCAGACGAGAGAATCAGTAAGGACGAAATGGTGAGATTGTCCAAGCTGGCCAAGTTTGGAGGGGTTGTGCCAAGAGGTGGACCAGTCATTAGGGACGTGGAGGAATCCGCCGTCTGAGCAACTGAGCCCTCTCGAATTATAGCTGCGGAACCGGTTTCAATGGTGTCTGCAGACAGAGCTCGAGGGAAGCGTCCTGTGGAAGAGGACTCGTCAGCCGACCTTAGAAAGAGGGATCAGGGAGATCGTGGCTCCAAAAAGCACAAGACTTCGCACTTCGATCATGCTCGGACGGGCACTTCTTCCAGTCAACCGCGGCAGGAGTCTTCTAATGAGGTCAAATCTCTAGACCTTTTTACCGCCGAGCTGGCCAACGGTAATCTTTTCCATTCAAGCCATTCACTTTGGAACACCCGATTTTCTGTTCAGGATAGGGTTGACTCCATCCTCTCGACGGCCGACGTGGAAAGGGTGAGCCAGTCGTCGGTGGACCAGCTGTTGAAGTATTTGCTTGCCAACGCCACCCGGGATCTTGCTGCTATCCGAGGTGTGCAGAAACGGACGCCGCTCTAAAGAAGTTGCAGGATGAGGAGGAAATGCTCCGAGTCGAGAAAGATTCAGTTTTGGACGCTCTAAAAAATTCGGAGGACGAGATTCAGCTTTTAAGGGAGGAGAATGAGAGCCTTGAAGTTCAACAATTAGCTCCGGCCCTTGAAGCTCGAGACAAAGTCGAGGCAGAGAACAGATAGCTCTGTCTTGATATACAGGAGCTGGAGGAGCGGCATGAGGCTGGGACCAAAGAAATTGAACGCACCCTCTCCGTGGCCAAAGAAGTGCAGAAGCAGCAGGACGAGTTAAGGAACAAGATGGCTCGCCGACTTGACCGTGCTCGCCGGTCAAAATAAAGGCAGAGAGAGAGCGTGCCGAGCTACAGATACGGCAGAATTATGCTGCTGCTTTTAAGGAAGGGTTCGATCATGCCACCAACCAAGCGAAACTGCAATTTTCCGACCTTAAAGAAGACCATATGGCGTACTTTAAGAAGATCAAAGACGGCCAACTGGTTGATGAGAGTGAGAGTGAAGAGGATGATGGGGGTGATGATGCGACTCTGAAGCTTGAAGTGTCTTTGGAGGATTATGACACCCCTTCCGATGGCGAGGAAGAGCTTTTATCCAGAACGGAAGGGGGGAATTAATGTAAATATTTTAGTGAATTTTCAGATTTTGTACATGTATGAATTTTTGAATGCTCAATGAGAACGGTTCTCTTTCTAACTTTTGTGTCTGAATTTTGTTTTGTTGAAAGAATAAGATTGACTATTTTGAGATATAATTTCCCAAGAATTTTAGCCTGGAGAACATTTGCAGCTTAGATACTAAGTTTAAATAACTCAGGTCTACTGAACGAGTAATAACTTTTAAGAATGAGTAAACACTTATTTTTCGCATTCGTGGAGTTTACTTACTTTGATTGACATTGGTTTGTACTCGCGATAGAGTTTACAAACTTTGATTGAGATCGGTTTGTACTCGCGATAGAGTTTATGAATTTTGATTGAGATCGGTTTGTACTCGCGATGGAGTTTACAAACCGATCTCAATCGGTTTGTACTCGCGATGGAGTTTACAAACTTTGATCGAGATCGGTTTGTATTTGCGATGAAGTTTACAAACTTTGATTGAGATCGGTTTGTACTCGCGATGGAGATTACAAACTTTGATCGAGATCGGTTTGTATTCGCGATGAAGTTTACAAACTTTGATCGAGATCGGTTTGTACTCGAAAGGAAATGTTAATTTTCATATATGCAGAGATTACTTACATATAGTTATGAGCTTATACGCCCATTTTTCAAGGGATTCATCTACTCTATACGGGCCCTCCCAGTTGGGGGCCAATTTGTCCTTATTGAGGTGTTTTCTTGTGATAGAGGCTTTTCGGAGGACAAGGTCGCCTGATCAGAAATTCTTAGCTCGGACTTTTGCGTTGTAGTATCGGGTGATTCTTTCTTTGTATGCCAACATTTTGATTTTGGCTTTTTTCCTTTCTTCGTTGAGCAATTCCAGATTTGTATACATTGCCTGTTGGTTTTGCTCGGTATCGAAATGCTTTCTTCTGAAGCTTGGCTCTCTGACCTCTACAGGTATCATTGCTTTAGCCCCATATGTAAGTTTGTAGGGCGATTCTTTAGTGGAGGTCTGAGGGGTTGTTCGGTATGACCATAATACCCAAGAAAGTTCTTTCATCCATCCGCTTTTGGTGTGGTTCAGCCTTTTCTTGAGCCCTTCTAAAATTATCCGATTTGCTGCCTCGACTTGTCCATTAGCTTGAGGGTGTTCAACCGAAGTAAAGTTCAGCTTTATCTGTAAATCCGCGCAAAAATATCGGAATCTATGATCGGTGAACTGGGTCCCGTTGTCTGTGGTTATTGTGTGTGGGATTCCAAACCTGCAAATGATAAATATTTAAAGGATTTTTTAGCATTTTTGGCTGTGATTTTAGCCAAGGGTTCTACCTCGATCCATTTAGAAAAATAATCTATTGCTACGATTAAGTATTTCTTTTATCCGGTTGCTATGGGGAAAGGGCCCAGGAGGTCGAGACCCCATCGGAAAAATGGCCAGGGTTCGACCTTGGTGAATAATTCGGAAGACGATGCTTGGTGAATATGCAAAATTTTTTGACATTTTTCGCATTTTCGAACAAGCTCGGAAGAGTCGGCCCGCATTGTTGGCCAATAATATCCAGATCGAAGGACCTTGGTTACTAGGGACCGTGCTCCTATGTGATGTCTGCAACTCCTAGGTGAATTTCCTGTAACACATAGGAGGAATGCTCTGGGGTCAAACATTTAAGGAACGGGGTATAGTATCCACGTTTATACAAGATGTCATTTTCTAAATAGTAATTACATGCTATTCTCTGTAGTTTCCGAGCTTCGATTTTCTCATGAGGAAGCTCTCCTGTTTGGAGGTAATGAATGATTAGGGACATCCAAGATGACCGCTCTATGCCTATGGAAGTTATTTCATCGTAGGTGATACTCAGATGAAGGAGAGCTTTCTGTATGACGGTCTGATTGTAACCGGGTTTCTTACTGCTAGCCAGCTTGGAGAGAATGTCAGCTCGGGTATTCTCTGCTCGTGGGATGTGGTATATTTCGACCTTTTTAAGCTTATTAAGGTAAATTTTGACTTTGTCTAAATATTTAGCCATTTGTGGGTCTTTTGCCTAGTATTCTCCTTTTATTTGGCTAACGACCAATTGTGAGTCGGTTTGGATTTTGAGGATTTCGGCCCCGAGCTCCAAAGCTAGACGTAGGCCGGCTATAAGCGCTTCATACTCTGCTTGATTGTTGGAGACTATAAATTCAAAATGCAGTGATTGTTCGATTACCACGCCGTCCGGCCCTTCTATCACTATTTCGGACCCATCCACCGAAAGTGTCCATCTGAAGGGTTTTTCTAACTCAGAATAAGGAGCTTCGGGTCGAGTGAGCTCAACTACAAAGTCGGCGAAAGATTGGGCTTTGATAGCCCCTCTTCTTTCGTAGGTGATTGTGTGTTCAGAAAGCTCCACGGACCATCCTAGCATTCGCCCTGCTAGGTCGGGTTTCTGAAGTATCTGCTGGATTGGTTGATCGGTGCGGACAGTTATGATGTGATTCTGAAAATATGGTCGTAACCGCCGTGCTGAAAGGAGGAGAGCATATGCTAGCTTTTCGATCTTACGATATTTGAGCTCAAAAGCTTGCAAGGCATGACTGGTGTAGTATATAGGAAATTGTAATTTGGCTTCTTCTCGGACTAAGGCCGAACTTACTGTTTGATCACTGTTGGCTAAATATATGAATAAAGTTTTCCCCTGCCTTGGTTTAGAAAGAATGAGAGGGCAGCTCAAGTATTCTTTTAGTTGGTTGAAAGCCTGCTGACATTCTTCCGTCTATTGAAAGTGTTTGATTTTCTTGAGGGCTTTGAAGAAAGAGAGAGCTTTGTCTGCCGATCTGGACAAATTGGAACAGTAAAACTTTTTATTAGTTCTTAGAAAATGCAGTCCCTGACAAATTCGTCATTTAAAAATTTTCGGTGATAAATTGATCATTGAATTATTATTTCATTGAACAAATTAATCCTCTAGTAGGATCCTGTTAGTGATATTTAAGAATCAATTTGTTTGATAGAATAATAATTTAAAGACCAATTTCTCATCAAAAATTTTTGGAGGACGAATTTGTTAGTGACTGTATTTTTCAAGGACTAAAAAAAAGTTTTACTCTTTTTAAAAATTACTGTATGAATAGAAAAAAATTGTATGAAATTGAGTGGGTTAAATTAAAATTGTAAAGTGGTTGATAAGTGTGAAATAAAATGGTATAAAACTATGATGCATCAGTAACATAACTTAATAAATAAAAAATGTTACTCCACAGTAAAAGAGGGAAGCTCCATCCAATTTACATTCAGAATTCAGAAACAACAAATGATCCTCTTCTGTGGAAAAGAAATTTAGTTTCCAATCAGAATTCGGAAATGGCTTATGCTCCCTTTATCGTCGAAGGACTCCCTTCAAGTCCATGTGAATGTGAACTGTAAAGCCGTACTATGCGGCTAATTGACTCAAAAAATATAAATTGATAAAGTATTTACAAAAAAAGGGATACTCTGCAAATTTATTATAGAAATGGAGTATTTTTTATCAATTTATTTAGGACATGCGAACACATAGAGACACACTATATTGGAAATAGTTGTTTTATTAGCCTTACGTTACATTAATATAATGTGATACTATATCTTAATTGTATGTTTAATTGTAAAATAAATATGCTACATCAAGATAGTATTTTTCTCTTTGTCGTGCTGTTATCAAAAGAACGTGTTTTTCGTTGTTATGCTACTTTAAAATAATGTGTTATTTAGAGTCACACTACTTTACAAAATAACATGACACCTTGTAAATGAAAAATTGAGCAACCCAAATTAAATGACTATCCCACTATATTAATGTAGCGTGATTTTAATATATCCACTATTTCTAATATAGCTTGTCTTTATTTGTATGTCTATGAATAAATTAATAAAAAAATGCTCTATTTTTTCTATAGTACTCAATTTTTGTAAATACTTTGACAAATAGTATTTTTTTCAGCGAATTAGCCGTACTATGACAAAGAGTATTTTGTAATAGGACTCTGTTCTCTTACTTCAGTTTTTTTTGGGCATAAGGGCTCTACGTTCATCTATGGTATAGCCTTTGGGATTCTCTGGGCTTAGCCCAAACTCGAAAGAAGTGAGTAAGAGTTTCGGTTTTCTGTACTTAGACACACAAAAGGAAACCCACTTTCTGGTTTTGTTCCTCTCAAATTGATTGAGCCCAATATCTATTTAAAGTATTAGCCCACGCTAGGATCATAAAAGAAACGGTGCCTAGGTCTGGCCCACCCCTCTCTCTCTCTCTCTCTCTCTCTCTCTCTCTCTATTTTGTTTTTTATTTGATAATAACAAGTCTTATATTTAATTTTGAGTGTAAATATAAAATTTAAAAAATTGAGACTACTCACTTGAAAAAAAAAAAAAGACTAGTGTGTTATAAATTGTGGTTATCTTTCTTGTCCAATTTTTTAAAACATGTTTACCTAAATAACCCCTTTTGTTTCTATTATTACTTTTAATTTTCTTGGGCCACCTAGACAATATTTACTGATTTGTCAAACTTAATAATCCATGGCAAAAAAGGTTTCTATCAGCACGTTTGTAAGTTATTTGGAGACCCTATTCTTCACCAAAGAATATAGTTAAATGACAAAAAAAAATATAATTTTGTAAAATATTTACGCAAATGAGATAATTTAAAAATTATATTATTGATTTAGGACATTTTTGATTAAGTTATCGATAAACATGCAGAGGTAGATGTCACTCTACTTTGTAAGTAGCGTGACTCTAAAATAATGTGACTCACTTGTTCGTGTCTCATAAATAAAATAATTAAAATTGTACTATTTTAATAAATAATTTATATAGTATTTTATTTTAATAAATAACTTATTAAAATTATTTTATTAGTGAATTTGCCTGAATCCACTCACATTTAATAATTTGGACAAAAGGAAAGAAAGTGAGAAAGTACTGAAATTGACACTAGGTTTGGTGCAAAATTCACGAGCTCTCACCAAGCCACGCGTCTTTCAACGACAGCGTTGTGCCCTCTTCTCGCAGACCATCCAAAAAGTGCTGCTTCTAATAATGAGAACCGCATGCAATGGAAGAAGCTAAGAAATACGGATCTATACGGTGCTGGAGATCATGAGAACATTTAATATGGTTGGTGGAGAAAAACAAAAAAACAAGGTTGGTATTGGTATAGATCTATTTCTGTTTCTAATACTGCTAGTTGCACTTAATTTATGGTAGTTCATGGTTGTAATAATAATGTGTTCAACTACTAACAAAAATTATATTTTGGTCCATCATAAGCTTATCTTGTGCTCTTATTGTTAGGCCAATAGTAGGTATGCATAACTTCTCGGATATAATTGATTTTGCCTTTGTTTATTTTTTTTTTTCCTTGGTTTTTTAATTCAGTCATGTTATGTCGTTTCATGGAAGTTGTTTGGTTTCTGCTTGCAATTCAATTTTTTTTTTTTATATTGTAATTATAATTTTGAATTCGAATATATAACTCATAAGTTAGGACGATTTCAATATCACTAGATTATAAGTCGTTTGATACAAATCTTAACTTTTGATAGCACATATTATTGTGATTAAGAGCATCAATCAAGTCTAAAATTTAATAAAAAAAATGCATGTGATAAATAGCATAAGGCCCTCGTTTGTCCATTTGATTGTTCTTTCTAATCTGCATGTGACTCTGCCATGGTTGAAGGCAAATCTTCCTTGTTGAATAATTAAATCTTAAGTTATAACTCGCACTTATCCAGTTTAAGATTGGCAAATACAGCTGCAGAGGCAAATGGCGCAGAAAATGGCATACTTTTCAAGGGCTGCAATAATGCTGCCTAAGCTTCATTGTTTAATGTTTTATGGTAATTAAGGATGTACCTGAATATTTTTCTTTTCATATATGATTAAAATATCCTTAATCAACAGTCTGAGAACCATGTTGATCCACGTTGTGGGCTCGATCTCCAATATAACAACTCAAATGGATTGATAATATTTGAGCATTATCCTATCACTTACATACTATTTTTTTTTTTATGTTACACCATTTTAATTGGTAGACCTAATGTGATTTACAGTGTAATTTTGATATTATTACGAAATTTTTTAAAAATTAAGTCATACAGTATGCGTTAGAACACATAATTTCTTATAAAATATAAGAACAACACGATATAAGAAAGCAAACTTGAAAAAGTTATTTCCTGACACGCTTTCCTATATCATGTTCTTCTTGCATTTTATAAAGAACTGTGTGTCTTGACAAATATTGTGTAATCCAATTTTTCGATATATTAGTAATGATATCAAATCACACTATAACTCTCATTGAGTCCCATGCGTAAGTAGAAAATAATAGCATAAGGGAGTAGTATAAGGGGGTGATAACTTAACCCCACCTTGATAATATTGAAACTCAATTATACCATCATCAATCAATCAAGATAGGAACCGAAAACAAAAGAAAAACAGAACAAACTTCAATACTTCATTAGCTTTAAGATAGTTGAGAAACACACAATTACACACTTTTTTTTGGGTCAAAATCTAGAATTTAAACCTTGAAATAAGCTTCTATTTCATCCTTCTACATATGGAAGTCACAATAAGCTTTTGAGATGACTTCAAATCCTGTAATTCTATATCCAACAATTGCAAGCCTCTTCCTTCTTGCTTCTCCAAGATGAGAGACATCTTTGCCGTATATATTTTTTATTTACAAAAAATTTGATCCATATTTATATCAGCTAAGGGTTAGGATTGGCAACGAAGTATGCTAGAACACCAACAAATGGTGCATTAATGTATGTGGTTGGCTCAGACTTCCTAAAATCAACGCGATCATCCACGTAAACATCATCTTTTCCGGGTCCCCCAACAATGGCTCCCACAAGAACATTCAAGTTAGGGTTACTTGAGTTGAAGTAGATAGAACCTTCCTTGCAGGCAATGAACTGAGGATGATCCTTAACGGAGGGTAACGAGGAGCCACGATGATGAATGCGCTGTGGATAGCTGTTACCATACCCAACCATGTATGATAATCCCATAGGATTATCACCCAAAATGTAATCAACTTGCTTCTTAGCTTGTTGGCGAAGGGTTTGAGCACTGACATATACATTCCCACAATTGACAGATTGTGACGTGCGGCCCAAGTAATTAGCATAGACTAATTCAAGGAAAGCAATTGTTGTTGCATGCTGCAAGTTGCTACCTCCAGGCCTGTATATCAGTCCACCAGGACTGTACTCTATGTGTGAACTTGATGATTCAGGAATGAGTGTGCACAAGAAGCTCTCCGCTGAGGCCTTGTATGATTCAAGAGAGTACATGTTCCCTTCTAAGACTTCCTAAAAAGTTAATAAACTGAACTATCAAAAACATGCACTACCTTCACTATTTTGAGTAATTTTACCTTTGGTAATTATATATAATTGAACAAAAAGCGAATCAAATTGTCATGAATTTTTTTTTTAAAAATAAATTAAGATATAGCTACCA
Organism: Cercis canadensis; assembly: GCA_003255065.1. NCBI lineage: Eukaryota > Viridiplantae > Streptophyta > Magnoliopsida > Fabales > Fabaceae > Cercis > Cercis canadensis. The sequence continues at coordinate 414,189 of QAOA01008791.1, forward strand.
AAACAGGATATTAATTGTAAGTTGTAAGCAGCATTTTTAGACTATTTTTTAAAAGGGTTTTGTTCTTTGTAAGTGAAGGATGTGTATATATTTTTGGTCACAAAATTTGTGTGATTCTAATTGTATTTTGTAAATGGTATAGGGAGGAATGGGAGGGTGACCTTGGAGACAAGAACGTTAAGGCCGGCGTGCTTGTTGTCCCAACCAAATTCATTGATATTGTCTTCGGCACCAAGCGTTTTGCCATTGTTTTGAATGTAGTCGAGGAAGTTACCTTCCTGTGTGGCCCTCCTCAGCCATGCCGCTCCCCATAACAACTCGTCCTGTCACATGTTAAAACAAAAAAATTAATTGAGCCGCAAAAGCCTATGTTTTCGATGATGTATATATGTCTTACAATGTTTACGAAGAAAATGATACTTCGTTTCTTTAAAATATTTGAAAGTGATTGAACACAATCACATGGCAGCTGCTTGTGTGTTGAATTGATCAATGTAATGTTATGACACATTAATTAGACTAAACTAACTATATGCACCTGGATTAGATTTGTTTAACCCATCTAATCACTCTGATATTTGTATTCACATAAGAAGCAACAAATCAATATGACAATTCAATTTGTTGATGATCACTTCCATTTTGTCCCAATATTTTAGCATGTCAAAATTAATATCATTGTCTAGGGAAAATGCACATCCCTTTCATTGTCACTTGAGCTAAAACACGATCCATAATTCTTGAATCACTATTGGCCTCCCCTATCCAAAAGGAGGGGAAAAAAAAAGCAATTCATTATGGAAAGTCATAGTCAATTTTACCTGATAGCCATCAAAATCGCAATAATATGGGCAGACACCATCCTTAACATTAGCATTGTCACTGTAGGCACCTCTATAGTTATCTGCAAATTGAAAGGCTTTTACAGCATTTCGAAGCAATGTTTCTGCATATCCTGGATCTGATGACCGGAATGCCATTGATGAAGCTGCTAGAGCTGCCGCCGTTTCACCTGCGACGTCGGAGGCTGGATTTGGTGCATCAACGGCATACACAGTCCTCATTGTGTCCATGTCTTCTGGCCTCTCCCAACAATTGTGGTCTGATCTTGGGTCACCCACCTATTGCATTTTTAGTATAAACCAAATCAATGCATAACTAACTCAACTTAATAAGCAAGAGCCATAAAATAATTGTCATCAAACATCAATCTTAGGGGTAAAGAAAGGAAGGTTACTTCACGGCCATTATTTGCACGTAGATGACGTATCTTATTCTACATGAAGATTCCAAAAGGGTCTTAACAAGGGCAATTTCTAGACCTATGAAATTCGGGAACTTTGAGGTGAGAAAGTGGTCCACCCATGCATAATTGGGTTACTAAAACATGATAATGGTCCCAAAATAACAGAAAATTATGAAAATGGTCCACTCACTGATTGTTGAGTCATTTTAATTGAAAGAGCTTTATTTTGGGCAACAACCTTCGAAGAGAAGAAATTAGAAAATGGCCCACCTTACGTTCCTATCCTTCTAAAAGTGTTTGATCAATGATGAATTCGTAGTTACATGCAAAACTAAGAGAGGAAATGTAAGAGTGTAATAGTATATAAAAAAAAAGTAACAGCTACTACATAATATAATTTCATGTAAATTCAATTCCATAATATTTAAATTCACACTCAGTAAGTAAACTTGTAGTATCATTCAACTAATATGGTGATATGAAAGCACGCGCTTCAAGGAGAGTGCAATTTGGAAAATGAAAAGAAAAAACAGAGTGGGATTTGGTTCCCTCAACATCTTGGATGACCTGTGGGGGCCAAAGGGTCAATACCCAACAAAAAGGTTGGACTAACGCCTCCATGGAACCACATTCCCGCTACTCACCCACGGATTAGTTGAGATAAGCACAAGTCCAATCCAAGATCCTCTTGCATTCCCCAAACTACCATTACCCACGACCCCAATTTACAAAAGAAAACCGATCGATAGCGTTAATATTAGTTAATTACCTGAACAAAAATCCGATTGGGCTGCGACACCGTCTTGAGCAAATAATCGGTAGCCCACCGGATCGCAACGAGCGCGTTTCGAAGTTCATTGGAAGGCATGGAATCCCCGAATTCGATGACGCTCCAGGCCAACATTGTGGTGGTGAAAGCCATCGGAAACCCGAATTTCACGTTATCGCCGGCGTCGTAGTACCCGCCGGTGAGGTCCGTATTGTAGGTCCACCCATCACTCAGACCCGAATTCGCCCTCCAATTCATTCTCTGGTCCTGTGGCAGATAACCCGAACGCTGGCCCTCGAAGAAGAGGATTGCCTTCGATAATGCGTCCTTGTAATCATGGGTGCTGGCTAAATTGGGCAACCCAACGAAGAATACAAGAAACAGAGGAAGATGATGGAAAATGGAGAGCTTCATTTTTGGGTTTTGGTGGGTGGTGTTGGTGGTAGTTTTGGTTTGAGTTTATGTGATTTTGAGTGGCTATTGAATTGAAGTGGGTGTTATTTATAACATGGAGTCGTAGCCTTGAACCGGTGTCACGGGCTGAGACTTGAAAGCGAAGGGAGAAAAAGAGAGAGAGAGAGGAAAAAAAAAACAAAACAGAGTGAGTGTGTGTGTGTGAGAGAGAGAAGGGAAGTAGATAGATTAGATTTGGAGGGAAGGGGGATGTGTGTGTGTGTTTTAACAAGCACCGACACTAAACTGGGAGTGTCAGTGAGCTCACATGCAAACACGAATGTGAGTGCACAATGCTTGAGCATGAGAAAGAGAGGTGGGCGCTTTTTTTTCTGGGTGCAATCATTTTAAATTTATATATTCTTTTAAGTTTTATTCTTAAACAAGATTCTAATATTGTTAATTAAAGCTAAGTTAACCAACACAAGTTTTTAACCCCATAATATAGATGTATCCAAAAAAAAAAAAAATTTAAACAAGCGTGATAAGGGGTATTTTAGCTTAATCAATAGTTTATGATTTGAACCCTTGAGTATGCAACTGCGTTGAGAGAATTTTATTGTTCTTGTAGTCCTTCTCAGCTCGAAACCGAATTAGTCACCGGTGAAAAAGCAAAAAAATACCAAAAAAGATAGACACCACATGAGGGTTCTCTCTGTTCTGTTCTATACGCGCAGCTAGGTGGGTGTTTTTCTGGGTAATAATACACAAAGTTTTAACATTTTGTTCTTTATGATAGAATCTGAATACAAATAACAATGATGCAAACTCTGATTACTTTCAATGATAAATAACCATTTTGACTCCCCTAATTCCAGCTAAATTGGGTATTCTACTGTCTTTGTTTGACTCTTAATAGGAAAAAAAACAGGTAATGCTAAACCATTACAGTGAACAGAGAGACCTCTGCTCTGCAGTTCAAGACCTCAATTTCAAATGTTTGCGTGTCATACAGATTCGTTGGGGGAGAGTGGGATTTGCAAATTGTAACTGTTTATAGAGGGAAAATGTGTCTGGGTAGTTACTGTAAGTTGAGAAGCTAGTGGAGTAGTAGATTCCGAAAATGTAGAAGAGTGAGGACAAAAACAGAAAAGGACGTACATTATACTTATCTCTCTGTTGAAGATAGCAAAAAGTGCGGTGCTCGTTTCTTTTTTCTCCTTTAATCTGAATCAAGCCAAATTGGTACCTTAAAATAAGAGAGAGAATTGGAGGGGCATTGGCCGTCACAAAAATGGGAACCCGAATTTTATTCCTTCCACTTAATGCAAGCCAGCAACGTACAAACTAAAAGTGTTGCCATGAGCTTAACATTCCCCGAATCCTAAAACATTCCACAATTTTGAGAATTTGTGACTTGTGTTTAGCTTCTAAGCACCAAAGAAAAGCATGTATAGCGATTTAAGAATCTAAATTCCAATTGCAGCCTGCAAACTTCCTTCGTGATGACAAAAACTGTTTCATGTTCCTTCTTTAAATGCATTCTTCCTTTTTTTCTTTTAAGAAAAGTGAAGGCTATGCTACCATCCTAAAGAATGGTAGCGCTATATCATTTCAGTTGAGAGGATTTTATGAGACATATAATATGATTTTAATATTATTACGAAGATTTTAAAAAATTAAGTCATTCAGTATGTGTTAGAACATATAAAATATAAGAATAATATAATATAAAAAATATATATTAAAAAATAAATTTAAAATTATTTTCTAACATATTTTTTTATATCGTATTACTTTTATATTTATAAAGAACTGCATTTTAATAAATATTAAATAATTTAATTTTTATAATTACATCAAAATTACTAATTCAGTCACACTTAAATCCACCAAACTGCAAGAGGTATAACACCACGTGAGGTGATAAATTTTCAAGTTTGGATTGCTGGCTGCCAATGATTTCACTAGCCTCACTTAAATGTGTAAAATGTAGTTTCTTATTGGTCGATGGTTAGGTGGCGATATTGAAGTGTGTGCATTAACTTGGAGGCTCGAGTTCAGAAAGTCCTAGAGGAAACAGAAAAGTATACTCCGACAATTAATTGATTCCTTTCTGTAGGGTGGGCAACGTTGCCATAGCCACAAGCAAGGCCAGGAATCTGTTGAAATGATTGTTTAGCTTACGTTGATACTTCAAAACTTTTTCATATCATTCTTGAATTACATGCTTCAATCATGATGGAAGGGTACAAATTTGTTTTTGGATTAATTTTGGGTGATGCTTACTTTTTTTTTTGTTTTACTTCTTTTCTCATGATGTCTTAAATATCAAACACTGCTTACAATATTATAAGAATTAAAATGGATTGAAGTACAAGAATATTTGTGCCATTAATTAATTAGAGTCATAATGTACTTGAACTATAAGACACTTTGACTTAAACATTATATTTTAAAAAAAATTTATATATCCATAATATTTTTAAATTTATTTATGTATATATTATAATTTTAAAAAAATAAAATCTAGTTGGTGGAGCCTACAAGACACACCATTAACCATGTGACATATCCACATTAGAGACACTATGTGGCCAATGGCATGTCCCTCTGAATTTGAATCTGGTCATATTACTTAAATCATATTGCTCTGATCTAAATTGTTTATTTCATTAAAGTTCATCACAATCATTAAATGTTAATATGTTTTAATAGTTCATATTCACTTTAATGGAATAGACAGCTTAAATCTGAACATGACTCAAGTGACATGACCGAATCCGAATCCATGTCCCTCCTTGTCTTATGAGCCCTGCAACTCCAAATTGTGTTTTTTTTATTTTTATTTTTTAGTTTTTAAAAACTACAATATCTAAATAAATAAATTTTAAACTACAATACTTAGGTCAAAAAGCCTGAACTACAATGCAAAAAGAATTTCTAATAATTATTTTCTTTAAATTAAAGCATAATACTCAAGGGGGAAAAACGTGAGAAAAGTAACCGCTTGCTGCAAGCTTCGCATCAAGAGACAAAGGAGTATCGCTTACAAGAAAAACCCTTATTACCCAAGCAAATGCCTTTCAGTATTCTACCAATTACCATGCTATTCGTTTAGCCTCTGCAAGTTCCCGTAGCCCAGCATGCTGGGAATCATGCAGACAAACATCAAGTACAATAAACCACCAAACATATTTTACACATGTACATCAATCAAGACCTTATAAAACTGATAGAACGAAGAAAAGAAAAGGATTCATTATTAAATTGGGAAGGCGAAGGTAATTTTCTTCTCAAATATGCTTTTGTTTCAGAAGATAAATACACTCTTAAGCACTGCCTAAGTGCGAGATTACCAACTTGCTGGAACCCAGATAATAAATTGGCCCCAATAAAGGAAAATAGCCAATGTTCAAAATTGAAATTATTTTGATATACACAAAATACAATCATCAGCCTTACTTTGGTCGCCTGCGGTAAGGATATAGAATGTCATCCAAGGACTCTTTTACGTAGTTGCCCACTTTGTTCAAGTTTCTTGCAACACCTGAGGCCACTATGATCGCATTTCTTTTAAACCTACACATTAAGAAACTCACACGAGTTAGTTTATATCTCCATAGTTTTTGTTTCTAAGGAGGCACATAAGTATCTATGTAGAAAATTTCTCCTTACCTGTTTAAGTATTCTTCTCCTGTTGCATGTGGAGGTTTATATCTTCGTGTCTGAGGAATAGCATGTTCACCTTCTGGATATACAAGACCAACAATTATGAAGTGATAAGGCATCCAACAATAAGAAAGTACAAAAATGAAAGCCACGAAAAATTAGACAGAGAACCATAAGATGTAAGCATTTGAATCTCCAACACGAACAAGAGCTATAACAGCTTCACTACAACTTCTCCACAAATGTAGAAATGTAATTTTATAAGAAAAAATACAAATTATTGAAAAAATCATTATGCAATACAATTACTTGTGCTCCCTATGATAGCTTAGTCATAACATCACTCACTCTTACAAACAGCATAGAAGCCCACAAGTTACAGAGGTTGTTGATTTAGAATTACCAATTAACAAATAACATCTTCAGTTAAAATAAATTCTTAAAGGCTAGTAGTTAGTGTTCACATAAAATGGGTTCTCATATTGATGTGAATTATATTCAAAAAGTGTAACACCATGAACAAACAAGCAGCATCTTGAAAATGTTGGAAAATCACATGAAAAAATATGGCCCTATTGCTTTTATATCTATTTTCTCTCTTTTGGATCCACTGGAGGCTACAGAATAGGAGGTGGCCTATTCCCTCTCATAATCCCACCCCACTTAGTTACAATGAGATTTCAACATGGGACTTCCGGGATGTAGTTACCTAGTACTCAACCATAGGGGTGTCCCATTTGGGACAATAGCTGTTGCTTTTATATCTGTTTGAACATTTTCTAACTGCACAAAGTTGGCTTTCAGAATAGAACAATTCCCGTATACAAAGAAGAACATAAACTGATTATCTCCAAGTACCAAGGGAGGATTTGAAATCTCATGAGATTCTTTCCCCAAGTTCAAGAGAAAGGGGGGGAAAAACTAAGAAATTTCATACCTTCACTTTTATGAGCATGAGCATGAGCAGGAACCTGGCCAACAGGCGAAGTTGAAGGCCCTTTGTCCAGTAACACCTAAAACACGTGCTAATAATGTCAGGAACTCAGACCACATTGTTTTGAAAGACAATTGAAATGCAATAATTACTAATTCACTCCCTCCCCTTTTCTTCTTCTTTCCTAGCAACTCTTACAGAGAAGCGCTAGCTTGTTTTGAACCCACAGTATCTTCTTTCACCTTGTTCTTAAAGTGGAAGGAGAAACCTAATTGACACCAGCATCGCCAAAATTATTGAAGCATGCTCACACTCATATTGATAGTGATGTCATTAAGCTCACCCAATTTTTTGACAACTAATAAAAGATGTGTAGGATGAGAATGACCATAAAATGACAGCCAAAGTTAACAGAAGATGTATATGCCTAAATTCCAATAAATATGTCCCAAAAAATCATTGGAGCAAGATAAGCCTTATGTATATAAATAAAGCAAAAGGAAAGAAGGCTGGGATATCAAACCTCAAGGCCCACGCAAAATGGCAATTTTGCTGTTTTATCAGCTGGGTCAGCTTTAGAATCTTTATTGTGTAAGTAGACCGAGTACCCAACACAAGCATACTTGAAATCTGTAAGGCTGCGTCCCTCTTTTGAAGCTTCCAACTCAGTTTCTCCCACAATATAGGAGGGTACTGGTCATGGGCATAGAAACATCAGTACAAAACTTTTGCATTCATGATGATTAAATCATCATAGATAAAGCAAATGATAGTAGAAAAAGCAACTCATCATCACAAAATAATGAAACCATCACTATTAGCTACTATGCAATATTAATATTGATTATAACAATGTATGGTAAAATACATATTACCATGGAGAAATGTTATGCATCAGTAATCCAAACAATATAATTTTTCACTACTCGAGCATATTTATGATGCATGATTTCACAGAAGTTACTTCAGAAGATGCAAAAAGAAGATTATAAAGTTAGCTCACAAGACTACATATCACTTGCAAACCTTTCAATGTAAACATGATTCTTTTAGAAGGGGTAACTATCATGATAACAACAAGAGAACTTCATGTTCAGGTTGAAATTAATTGCCCCATATTCCACAAAATAAAATAAAAAAAATGCATTTACTTGCATGTTATGGATGATTGGAAACCTGTAGATTTACAATTGTGGTATCTATGTGGCTTCTCAAAACTTAGATGTGCTATTTTGGATGAAGCTCCAAGGAAAATGTTTAGGTAGTCAATGATTCGTTAATATATACTAAAAGCGATGCAAGTAAAAACGAAAAAAATATTAAAATATTAATATCTCATCATCTCAACATATGCTATAAAGGGGCCTCGATTCTCTGCCTACCAAGTTTGTGGAGGCTATCCTACCACTTTAACAAACAGAACATGTCAAGAGTCTACCAGACTTCAATAGGGAAGCATCTTGAAATTTTTCAGACACTTCGATATCTCGTTTCCACCAACATGATATATTTTTATTGAAACAAAATTTCGTTTGATTTCATATTAATTTTACTGCACGGAAAATTACTGCAAAAGTATATATTCCAAATTTCATATAAAAGGAGCATAGTGGACATAAATTGATAGCACACTCCCTCAGAATAACAGGAATCGCCACCAATGACCCTCAGCTTTCCAAATGCAACAGTTTAATCTCTATGGCTGCGAATAAATAATGGATAAGATTTTAAATTGATGTTAATTCCCTACTCTTATTTCAGAAAGTAAGATAATCAATGACAATCATCGGGAAAACATGTACATAATTTTACTTTTCTCCATTTTCCGAATTCTTCTCCCAACCAGCAGTCAGAAAAAAGGGGTGAAAAAAGAGATGATCAAATAGTAAAAATAGAGCGAGATGTAGACCTTGCTGCAGGGTTCTGGAGAAGCCAACGCATGTGGGATTTTTGGATTTGGATTTAAGAATCGACGAGTAATATAGGCATCCCTTACACGACTTTCCTTTGGATCCTCTGGTTTGCTGAGAGTTAGGGTTAGGGTTTGGGTTAGGGTTTTGAGTTTGACCCCCAGCTCCTCCTCCAGCGTCGTCTTTATTCACATCCATCAATTAGCCAGGAACTTGCTTTCCAATGTCTCCCATATGTTATTTGCACAAACTCCAACCAGAAAGACGACAGTGAGAGCCAACCAACGACCCAAAATGGCAAACATGAAGAAACAGAACACAGACATTGTCGAGCCTAACAAGAAAAAACGACAAACGTTTTGGGTTGGGCTCGGATTTAAGAAATTTGGGTCTGATCCAAAAGGGTGAGGCCTTTTTTTTTTTGGTATGTGTGTGTATGTGTGCACCTTCATTCTTTTTTCTTTTTTTTTTTTTTTTTATCTACACTTAAGGTATTCTTACATTTTTTGAATATGAGACTAATCCCTATTCGGGACGAGAGCTGATAAACTCCCACCAATAAGTGTGATTTTAAATATTCGAACTCAAGACCTTTGACCTAAAACACATTGGGATTCAGCATACTTTCATTGAGCCAACATCTTATTGGTGTGCACCGTCATTCTTATCTGACCCAAAAAGAGCAACTTTTATGTACTTCTTGAGCATTATGCCATAGACATAAAAATAATAATTTTTATATGAGACATAATCAATGACGTTACAAACTATTAAAACCTCTCGGATTCTTTACCTTAATAATGTTATTTTAAAAACAAATTTCCTAACTAGTATAGGTTACAAACTATTTACAAGATTCATGTAGTTTTGAAAAAGAAAAGGATAAACCCAAGTAAGGTTAAAGTTTTAAAAAATCAAAAGGGTTTTTAAAGGCGTAAAACTCTTTTAAGGTCAACATGACCCTATGGCAAAGCAACATCCTTTGTTGCAATTTAGACCAAGAATCTAACAATTTTAGGCATGACTGTCATGGAAAAAAAAATAGCTTAGAAGGAGTAGTAAATTTCATAGCAGATTTGACCTATTACTCAGTTGAAAAAATAGAAAAATTAGAAAAGATGTTACAAGCAATATCTGAGATTGAAAAATTAGACTTGACCAATGAAAATAAAGAGTTGTTAAAAAATGTTAAACAAGCGTTAAAAACCTGACCAATGAAAAATCAAGAGCTCTGGATATGTGACTGGGGCAGGTTTAAAACAACACCATTAGAACATGTAAAACTGATATAGGAGAACCTAGAACTGGTAGATATAAAATACCTGTTAGATATGAATTTATGCTTAGCCCTGATAAAAAACCTCAAACAGTAGCCACAATGGGAGTCTATCTAGATATAAAATGCATAAAGGATCCAAAGAAAATAATTGAAGATTGGGCACAAGCAAATGATCTTGTAATAAAAGTAAATGGTTTGAGTATTGAATTTATAAAGAGTTTCTTAGAAGGAACTCTAAGGGGAATAACTAAAAATTTATGGGAAAGGTTCAAAGACTCGCCTAACTTTTGCTTTAAAAATAAAATAAATATGAGATATGAAATAATATTTTTTTATGGTTGGAGAAAAACTAACAAAGCTAAGAATATGCGATATGTGTCGATTTGATGAGTATACATGTGAGTTTCAAAAGTATTACTATGGGTTAAACAACTCTAATACTTATTTTTGGATTGAGCAATTTTTTGACAAATTGCCTCAACCATGATCAACTCATAGCCTAAAGATATAAGAAATATCTAAAAGAATATGAAAAGATAGATACTTTAGGATTGAGAATCCAATTTGTAAGAAAAATAATGAGAGAATATTGCACTAACACTCTTGCTATGGAAGATTCTAAGAAAAGACTAGAAGGAAGTATGAGTAAAAATTATTGTGGAAAACTAGTTGATATGCTTGGACAATATGGATGTCATAGAGAAAAGAAACATAAAAAATATAAGAAGTAATTCAAAAGGTTTAAGAACTACAAAAAGAAACCAAAGAAAGGAAAATACTTTAGAAGAAGAAGAAGAAGCTATCAAAATATACCTTCTGATAAAAATAAGCCTCTGTATCCATAAGGAAAACCTAAATCTGAATGTACTTGCTGAATTTGTAAAGAAAAAGGTCATATAGCCCTTGAATGTCCTAAAAGATATCCTAAGAAAAATGCAAAACTAGTAAAGGCATATGAAGAACTAGATTCTGAATATGAAATAATAAGTAATTCTGAAATCTCAAACACTGAAAGTATTTATGAATGGGAAGACTCATATAATGAGTCTAAAGAAGAAGAATATGAATATGTGGGAATGATGGCTGAAGAAATAGAAAACTTTGGAACTACTAGTTTACAAAAACTATATCAATCTAAAGAAAGCTTGTAAATAGAAGTTGAAGAAGAAGAGGTGTCAGGAAGAATAAAATGGAAACTACCTAAAAAAGAAAAAAATGAAGTTTATAAAGCAAAATTCTAGAATCTAACTAGCAAACTGAGTATTGAAACCTTTGAAGGAGTTACTGCTATAGAACAGACAGAAGAAGGAAATGTTATGATACCAGTTTTTTATCATAAAAAGAAAAAGGAATTATAGAGAAAAATATAATTATGTGCACATAGGATTAGTACAAGTCGGGATGTGCCCATTGTTCAGAAAAGGAATAGATGCACCAGTTTTAGCATGTCTTCTTGATTGTAGGCACCTAAAATTAAAAGACGCCTTAATTGGAGGAGTTCATTCTAATTTTCATAATGGACCCATAGCATTTGATGTTTATCCTGGGTATCACATAAGTCTAAGGGATAAAAATATAATAAAGGGTCTTATGTTAAAAATTCAAACTCAAGGACAACACATGCTAAAGGGAAGGGAAGCCAAACCATTTCTGTACAATATAGACTAATCTATAGATTAGTACACACTACACATCCTAGCTTTAAAATGGAACCCAAAGATGCAGTAATTTGGGAAAGTGAAACCCTACATGCTGAAAGGTTTATACCAAGAACCCTACCTTGGAAAGAACTACAAATTCCTAATAAATGGCTAATAGAGCATAAATCTTCTAGTTCCAGACCAAGAGAAGATTTAGACACATCCTATTCGGGAGATGGAGAAATAATGGTGATAAATCCAAAAGCCAAAATGAAAGAAATTGAAAAGGAAGAGGATTCACAGATAATAGGATATAAAGAAGTAAGGTTACCAATAAAAGAAAAATTAAACCTAGTCATGCTAAGACAAGAAAGTCCAAGTGTAACATATGTGTATGAATGTGATGAAGTTAATACCACGAGAATATATGAGCCTTTAAAATCTGTAAAAACATCAAAGAACAACTCTTATAGTAGTGCAAAGTTTGATTTAAATGGTTATCACTCTTATACACTTGACGCTTTCATTGATATTGGTGCTGCATTTACATTAGGGCATCCTAGCACTCTTCCCAAAGAGTATTAGCAAAAGGTAAAACCAAAACACTTAATAATAGCCAATAAAGAGAAAATTGAACTAAACAAACTGGCAAAAAATGTTCCTATCTTGTTAAATAATCAAGTTTTTGTGATAGAAAACTTATGGCAATTTCCTCAAATTGATGGAGACTTATTACTAGGAAATAATTTCCTAAAACAAAGAATGTGATTACCTTTTTGTTCAACATGTTGATTATCTTCAGCTAGGCACGCCACTTGTTAGTATACCTCTATTAACTGAGGTTGGGCAAAAGTGTACTATTGGTTTTGCACCTCAAACTATCGAAAAGGAACTTTCTAGTTATATACCATCACCCATGAAGTTAAATTAGAGTTTTCCACTAGTAAACATGGTGATAATCTAGAAATAAAAAAGGAAGACGAATTAGAAGCTTGGATTCAAGAACTAAATGATCATTACATCTTAGAAGAACTAAAAATGGTTAAAGAAAAAGTTCCAAGCTTAGAATAGATAATGGTAAAACTAAAAGAAAACTTAAGTGAAGACCCCTTAAAACTTTGGGAAAAAGATAAGGCCAGAGCAAAGATTGAACTCATAGATCCAAAAAAGGTAATTAGAGTAAAACACATGACTTATAGACCATATGACATAAAGGAATTCAAAGAACAGTTAACAGAACTCCTTGAGATAGGACTAATCCAAGGCTCGAATGGTCATAAATTATAAACTTTAAATCAAGCAATTAAATTTGATGTTATTATCTTCCAAATAAAGAAGTTTTGCTAAATAGTACTCAAGGAGCTAATATTTTTAGTAAATTTGATTGTAAATCTGGTTATTGGCAAATTAAAATGGAAGAACTATCTATACCATTAACCAATGTTTTAAAAACTGAATCGGTGAGCGAACCGTTCTGGCAAAAAATACTGGTCGGATCGATTAGACCAGACGGTCGGACCGGTTGAATCAAAGTTTTTTCTAAACTTAAAGATTAACAAAAAATAAAACATAGAAGATGAATCACAAATTATTAAACTTAACTCATAAGTGAAAGTCTCAAATTTAAAGATTCAAATAACTAAAAATCAAAAGATATAAAAATCTAATCTATGTACATCTAATTTAAAATGGTGACCTATAACAAAATTAGATTGTTTCAATAGCTAACATTTATTACAAGTTCACATACTCTTAACATAATCAAGTTCACAATTTCTAAAATAAAAAAATTAGATAATCAGAACATATAAAGCATGTGTATTGTGTGATTATGTGTTATAATTTTTACATATTTAAATATTTAATATTAAATAAATCTATTAAATAGTTAATAAATAATTTTTGTGCAACAATAAATACAAGTCTTGAGTTGTCCTAATGATTTGGATGGGAAAAAAAATTAATTTCTTAACTATTCTATTAATAAATATATTTATATGTGATAATATACTCAAAAGTTGATATGTCCTAGCGACAAAGAATGTCACATTTGAAGCAAAGGTCAGGGGTTTGAATCTTCCCATGAGCGATTTTCCTTTCAACTTTACAAATTTTGCAAGTCGTCCGGTTTTTCAAAACCGAACCGATTCACCAGTTCGGGCGGTTCTCACCTATTTAACCGCTACAACGGTTTAGATGTATGAACCGGACCGGTTTTCTTACCAAGCACGATCAAACCGGCCAGACTGCCCGGTACGGTCTGACCCGATTTTTAAAACATTGCCATTAACTGCTTTTAGTGCTCCTCAAGGACATTATGAATGGAAAGTTATGTCTTTTGGGTTAAGTGTAGCTCCACAAATAGTCCAAAGAAGAATGGATAATATATTTCGAGATCCTAGAGAATTCTGTGTAGTATATGTGGACGATATTTTAGTTTTTAGCAAAAATCAGAATAAACACAAAAAACATTTAATGTAGGTTGTTGAAAAATTCAAAGAACATGGAATTATTTTATCTAAGAAAAATATGGTATTAGAAAATAGTAGGATTGAGTTCTTAGGATTAACTTTAGAACAAGGTGGAAATACAACCTCATGTGCTAGAAAAGAAGATACATCAATTTCCTGATAAAATAGAAGATAAAAAGCAACTACAAAGATTTTTAGGATGCTTAACATATGGAGAAAAATTCATAAAAAAATTAGCAGAGTTAAGAAATCCATTACAAGAAAAACTTAAGAAAAACAAAGAATGGAGCTGAACAGGAGAGGATAGTCAGTATATACAAAAGGTAAAACAAGAAGTAAAGGATCTTCCAAGGTTAAAAATGCCTAATGAAGAAGATTTCATGATATTATAAACCAATGCTTCTGACAACTATTTGGAGTGCTATGTTAAAAGCAAGAAATAAGCAACTTGGCGAAGAAGAGTTAAGCGCTTATGCGAGTGGCACTTTTAAACTAACTGAAAAGAATTATCACATTAATGAAAATAAATTATTAGCGGTTAAAAGAGGAATAGAAAAATTTGAAATAGTTTTATCTCCTCAAGAGTTTCTTATAAGAACGGATAATAAAAATTTTATAGCTTTTATTAAGAATAATCTTGGTAAGTGTATGCAGCAAAGAAGGTTGCTCAGATGGCAACAATGATTTCGACAATTCAGATTCAAGATAAAACACATAAAGGGTGAGAAAAAGTATTTGCCTGATGCTCTAACAAGAGAACTTGTGTATACATTACAGGAAATGGATCCTTCAAGTTCAAAAAGAAGCCAAATAATGGGATTAAAACAAATGGCTGAGAAATCTCTCAACCAAGATGCAAAAAAGATTATGATGGCACTTATAGAGGAATCAAATCAAAATCTCAAAAGGTTCTGATTGAAAAAAACTATCAGGTGATGGAAAAACTCTGTATACATATTGATTCCTCAGTATGGGGAAAAATAAACAAGTTGCTAAAAGTCTTAGAGGACTTGATTCTATCCAAAGAACTTGAAGCAAATATGGATGATGAATCACTAGTCTTAAGGATAAAATTAGTTGAAGAAAGCATAAACCACTTGATGATAGCTCAAATTGAAAACTTATCAGAAAAAATTATCTTTAAAGATAAAGCTAATGTTTCTTAT